>BCJH01000018.1:189474-393178 GCA_001600275.1 Cutaneotrichosporon curvatum | reverse complement strand
GTCCCCCACATGCATGCATGGTATGGAAAGATAGAGCTTAGGGTCTGGGTCACGATGCGCGTTAGATCAAGGCTCTAGCTGCATTTCTGGTTGAGAACGATGGAAGTGCGTGAAAACCATGGACAAATATAATAGTTAAAGAAGACACACCGCACTGCCGGCATGACCTCTGCGTTCCTCCGCCACGCCACAGATACTCTGGCTGACCATCCCGCATCCCGCACCGCACTCGCCGGCCACATGCGGGAATCAGTAATCACGAGCTAGCTTCTTCCCAGCGTTCGATGACTGACGGACGACTGACCCGCGTCGCACTCTCCCTTCAGCAGCAGACATGCATGCTGTACAGGGATGGATGGCAACAATCCCCCGAGTGCCCCGACGTCTCGGCATCGGTGCCTGCATTCAGCGAGCGCAGCGAGCTGGGCGTATGTCGGCCTGTCTGCCTGCATGCGTTGCTACTTGATCGTCTGCGGGCGACCCGTGCCGTACATGCGAAGGTGCGTAGGTAGTATGAGCTCATAACCATGTGCCGGAACGCTCATACGTAAATAACGAGAACGAGCGATAAGCGAGCAAACAACCAGCCCGTGCAGGCCCGTGACGGTGACGCGACCGACGCGCTTGACGTTAATTATGGCAGTGCCAGGCCTCGTTCCTGTCCTGGGTAGCATCGTGCCGTGGTCGCGTTGGAGAGTGTACTCTGTTGCGTTAGGTTGTATCGCCTCGTTGAGCAGGAGGATGAGAGTGTCGCGCAGATCGACATGCTGGCAGTTACTGCGAGTGGCAGTGTTGCTTAGCTAGCCGTTGCCGGCCGGCCGCTGGCCGCGACTTGGTCGAGGCATGCCGTACTGTAGGAGATAAGCTCGCGGGCGGTATGCTCGCGGCATAGGTACAGGCTGAGGTGTGCTTTGTCTAAACTGAAGAGGAAACTGGAGATGAACAGACAGCGTCGACGAGGTGAAGACCAGAGTACTTCCTCGCTTGCGTAAAGTCGACTCCATTGCAGCATGGAGAGTACCTCTTGCCGTGGGAAGCGTTTCACAATGCAGGAGGTATGGTGGGATTTGGAGGTACACTTGCTAAGTTGGGAAGTCGATGGATCCGGTAATGGCAGTCAGGTGGTTGGGGATGGTGATGACGACTGACGTTGCAATGACCGGAAGTGGTATACTGCGAGACTGTCATTCCATTCCTGGGAACGTAGCTCACTGCGATGCTTGCTGCTTGCTTTGAACGCAAGTCAGTTGGTTAGCAGCTTCGCACAAGTCTCGAAGGTCAACATCATCTCGGTCAGCTCGTCGCCGTCCGTGGCAGCTAGCAACGCATCTTGCAAGTCTTACCCCTTACGCAGTCCCGTAATGTCGCTGCAACAGCTTCCTGCTCGAGCTGACAGTCTTGTCTAGGTGCTCTCCACTGAATTGCCCGCGGCTTCATGCGGCACAGCGTGGACCAAGCCTTCGATCCTGCTTCAAGTCTGCTCCGCAAACTCCCACCGCCGCCTACTACCACCGCGCCGATCATTCCCGTGCTGCCACTCTCCGTGCCACAATCTAGCCCATTCGCCCTGCTGCCTTGCCATGCCACATCGCCATCACAGCCAGTCAATCGCTCGTCGAGCGTCCACTCACTGTTGTGCCGTCATCTCGCCATCAGGCCACTTCCAGCTCGAGGTCGAGGTTATCGACCTGAACACGCTATTGGGCACTTCTAGTCGTGGCACATCCTCGATCCCGTCGTGACCTTCTTCTCCGCTGTCACTTTCTCGTCTGCAAGGACGACCCGCACCTTCAGCTCGTGCTGCGCTTCCGTCGTTCCTGCTGTCAGCCAATGTCCTGTCATTTCTGAATAGGAGAGCCCTGCTCTGATCTTCGTCGGCAGTATGCAGTCCGCGTCTGTAGTCAGAAGTCAGTAGTCAGCTCAGCCCAGCAGTCATCCTCGCCAGCAGCCATCCTCACCAGCAGTCATCCTGCCCAGCAGTCCACCCTCGCCTGGAGTCAGCCTCGCCAGCTGTGGTCCTTGTCAGAAGTCCTCGTCGACGTCAGTCCACACCAGCGTTGACGCGCCCTTGCCAGCTGTCAGCTCTTGCCAGCAGTCAGCTATCATTAAACGAGTGAACATCCCAACTATCGGCACACGGCGCAGCCGACGTCAACGTCTTACCAACTCTCCTCCTACTCATTCGTGCATCGACAAGTACACATAGCAAGTGCAGCCCCTTACCGCACGAGATGGAAACGATAATGACCAATCACAGTGATGACAAATTGCACACAGAAGCGGGGTAAAAGTGGTGAGAACGGAACGGACGGAACGGATAGGATGGATCAACGACGACGACGACGACGGAACACTGCTCATTGCTTATAGCGTGGACGCATGGCATACATCGTCACGGCCAACTACTGCTGCCAGCCGTTGTAGCCTGCACCCCGCGAGCCGCCATAGTGCTGCTGTTGCTGCTGCTGCTGCTGCTGTTGCTGGCCGTACGGCGACCAGTCGTGGTTCTGGTGCCCCCCGCCGTAGGGGTACGACGCGAACGCCTGCTGCGCCTGCGGCTGGGCGGGCTGCGCGCGCGCACCGGCGCCAGCGGCGCCAGCTCCAGCCGAGCCGGGGGCGCCCTGCGAGGCCTTGAAGTTGTCGTCCGGCGTGCCGGTCTGGGGGCGGTTCGGCTGCGCGGACGCACCGACCGAGGGCGAGTTGCCGCCGAGGAAGTTGTGCAGGCCCTGCTGGGAAGTGTAGGACTGGGGGATGGCGCCGGCGCCGATGGGCTGGGGCGTCTGCTGGCTCTGCTGCACGCCGGTCTGGGGCGTGGCCTTGTTCGAGTCGCCGTAGCGGCCGCCGCCGATGCCAAAGGACTGGTCGTCGAAGCCGCCCGAGGAGGCTCCGTACGAGGCCGGGGCGCCGTAGGGCGAGTGCGCGGGGGGAGTGGGCTTGCTAGCCGCCATGGGTGCGGGGGGCTGGGGCGCGGGCTGGCCGTACAGCTGGCGGTTGGCCATGGGGTAGTACTGCTGGAATCCGGGCTGAGTGTGGCCGTCTGCGGGTTAGTAGATGAACTCTTAATGGTGGCCGGGCCACTTACACTGGTAGTACGGGTTGTAGGGACCGGAGGGGTGCTGGTAGTAGCCCATAGTCGAGTAGTACTGGTTCTGCTGGGGCGGGAGGCCCTGCTGGGCAGGAGCCGCCGCGTGGGCCCCGGGCACGGGAGCAGCCGACTTGGGCTCCTCGGCCGCGGGGCGGGGGTAAGCCGAAGGCGACGAGTACGAGTCAAAGTTGCGACCCTGTCCGTACTCGCTGTGCGCGGCGGGCTGGTTGTACTGCTGGTGCTGGCTGCCGTAGCTGCCGAATGCTGCAGAGTCGTACTGCTGGCTCTGCTGCTGGCCGTGCTGCGACTGCGACTCGGGCTGCTGGGGCTGCTGCTGCTGCTGGGCCTGGCTGTAGTAGCCGCCGTCCTGCTGACGGTAGCCTCCGTACTGCGACGACTGCTGCTGGTGGCCCTGCTCCTGCTGGGGCTGCTGCTGCTGCTGTGCGTACGAGTTGTAGGCCTGCTGCTGAAGGGTGTGAGAGGGGGGGTAGCCAGCAGGCTGCTGCTGCTGCTGGGGTTGCTGGGGCTGGGGCTGCTGCTGCTGGTGCTGCTGGCCGTAGTAGCTGGATGCGGGAGCGACAGGGGACTGCTGCTGGGTAGACGCGGCAGGCGCCTGCGAGTGGATGGGCTGGGTAGTGCGGACTGGCGAGGTGGCGGCAGGGGCGGGTGCAGATGCGGCGGGCTCGGGCTGGGCCTCGGGCTGGGCCTCGGGCTGGGCAGGAGCCTCGACGCCATCGCCGTTCAGGCCACCAAAGCTGAGGCTACCAAACTGCATCTCAACGGCAGAAACGCCGCTGGCGGACGCGGGGAGCACAACGGCCTGTCCGTCGGCGTTCTTGAAGCGCTGCTGGGAGCGGGAAGAGGTGCGGGGCTGCTGCGAGCCAATGGTCTTCGAAGCAACAGTGTTGAAGCCAGGGGGTCCAGAGTAGGTGGTCTCGGGCTCGGCAGCGGCCGCGGGGGCAGCAGATCCAACGATAGCTGGGTCATTGGCCCATGCATCCTGGCCAGCAGAAGGCGCAGGTGCAGCGGCCTCCTTTGGCTCCTCTGCAGCAACGGGTGCCTCCTCGTGCTCCTCGGGCTGCTCCTCGGCAACCTCGGGTTCAGACGCAGCAGGGGTCTCCTCGACCTGCTCCTCCTCCTCTGCAACCTCTGGCTCGGCGGCAGTCTCCTCGACCTCGGTCTGCTCTGGTGCCGCAACGGGCTCGGGCTTGGGCTCCGCCTTGGGAGGCGGGGCGGGCTTGGGCTTCTCGATGGGCCTTGAGGTCAGCACAATGTCATTTTGCAAGCTCACTTGGCAATCTGTGCCCAGGTCATCTTGGGCTTTGCGGCAGGGGCGGCGGGGGCAGCGGGCTCTTCGGGCGCCGCTGCGGGGGCTGGGGGTGCTGCTGCGGCCGGCGCGGCAGTAGACGCGGAAGGAGTTGGGGCCTCGGCTTGGGCAGGGGCAGGAGCGGCAGCAGGAGCAGCCGCCTTGGCAGCTGGCACCGGCTTCTTCGCTCCCCAAGCACCTCCCGGCGCCTTTGTTGCCTTCTTCAGCTCCTTGACAGCAGAGGCGTCACCCCAACCACCAGCAAGAGCAGGAGCTGCAGGAGCCTGAGTAGGCGCAGGTGCGGCCGACGAAGAAGCATCTGCGGGCTCTCCCCAACCTCCATCGTCATCCTCGTGGGCAGAAGCCTTCTCAGCCTGCTCAACCTGGCTAGTCCAGCCCTCGACGGTCGTCGCAGTTGTCGTAGGCCACGCATCGGACGGGCCGTCGGTCTTCTTGATGCCGTTGGTAGCAGTGATGCCACCGCGGCCGCCACGGGCACCGCCACGACCCACGCGAGCGCCACGAACAGCGTCTGCGATGGGATCAGCACTCGACTCGATCATTGTCAGGTCAACTCACTCAATCCACGAGTCGCACCTCCACGGCCACCACGCGCGCCGCCGCGTCCTCCTCGGCCACCTCCAGCAAAGTTCTCCGCGCTCTCCCAGCCTCCCGCGTCGGCATTCCTGTTGCCATAAGACTTTGATCCGGCGGGCTTGGCCGGCTTCTTCTTGGTGGCCTCAGTGAATTGAGAAGCGCGGCCTGAATGGGTGAAGCAGTGTGTGCGTAAGAGCAGTAAAAGCGTGTCGAGGTGATGTTGGGCGACAGAAAGGGTCATTGATGGTCCGGGTAGAAGGGGTTGTGGGGCCGCCAAGAAGTCGTGATGGTGCGAGTTGCAGGAGGTAGATCACGAGAGACAGGTAAACAAGGCAGAAGAGAGAACGAGCGTCAGCAGTTGCACGCTTGACTGTGCCAATCGCTTAGAACTCACCTTCGGAGATGGCAAGGACGGTGTCCTCTACCACGCCCTTGGAGTCTTGAAGTGCAAACACAAGGTCGCTCTCTTGCCAAGTTGGGAAGATTGCCGACAGCTGTGACAGCTGCGACGCGTACTTTTTGGACAGTTCTGAGACTGTTGCCATTGTGAGGTACTTGACGGGGGGTTTGGTGCTAATGGGAGTCGATGCTGCGAGGGATGGAAAGGGGAACAGATGTGACGGCGGCGACCGGGCCGTGTGGATTGTTGCTGGTGTGCTTGCTGCCGAGAAAGCCTGCTTTGCTTTGTTGGGAACGCTCCGAAAGAGGACGGCGCGAACACTTGAAAGCGAGTAGAGGGTTGCTCTTAGCTGGCGTTGAACGTCTAGACCTGGGCTAAAGGTGTTGAGCTTGGCCGTTGGAGCTGAGCTATGCGGATTCTTCGTGGAAGGATGATGTTGGTCGTCTGGATACAAAAGGGAGGAGAGGACCGACACGAGAGAGGGAGAGAGAGAACGATACGCTGGAGCCGGGGGAATTTGCTTCCGCTCTCTGATCATACGGTGAAGCGAGGCACAGTCAATTGTATGCAGTATGAAGTGAGATTTAGGGAAATTTGATCCCGCTAAATGAGCTCATGAGGGAGAGCGAGTCGACTAGACTGGAATATTGAAGAGAGAAGATCATTACAGGGGATTATATTTTGGTTTTTTATTTTGTTATTACTCCCATCCACCCCCCACGTGGCCACCGGCTGGGGGACGATCAGCAGCAGCTTTTTGCTCCCGGGTGGAGGTCGTCTGAGATTTTGACAACGGGAGAGTTGTATCGAGCTTTGTTAGCCAGCTTTAGCGGGTCTCTCACCACCACACCGCCCTCTCTCGCAACCGGGCACAGCTCTCTCCGACTTCTTTCCCTTTCTCGACTGGTCTGTACGTGGTCGACGACTCCCAAAAGGCAACACAGCACATCGCTTGCCACCCTCTACCTCAAAACAGCACGCCTCGCGAGCTACTCTCCCACTCCCCTCGCGGCTCAACTGGCCAACCTCTCCCACCCCTCTCCTAGTCATCTCATAACACAATGGCTACTGTCGCAGGTATCAAGGACATTGCGCCCGTGCCGACGTCGGCCGAGTTCATCGATGTCGTCCTCAACGCGACCATGCGTAAGACCCCAACGGTCATCCGCGCTGGTTTTAAGATCTCGCGTATCCGCAACTTTTACATGCGCAAGGTCAAGTTTACGCAGGACACCTTCGACGAGAAGCTCGGCCGTATCCTCACCGAGTTCCCCATCCTCGACAACCTGCACCCCTTCTTGTCCAGTCTGCTGAACGTGCTCTACGACAAGAACCACTACAAGCTTGCGCTGGGTCAGATCTCCACCGCCCGCCACCTTATCTCCCAGGTCGCCAAGGACTACTGCCGTCTGCTCAAGTTTGGTGACTCGCTCTACCGATGCAAGCAGCTCAAGAAGGCAGCCCTCGGTCGCATGGCGACCATCATGCGCCGCCAGAAGGACCCCCTCGCATACCTCGAGCAGGTCCGTCAACATATCTCGCGTCTGCCAGCCATCGACCCCAACACCCGCACGCTCATCATCTGCGGTTACCCCAACGTCGGCAAGTCTTCGTTTGTCAACAAGATCACCCGCGCCGACGTCGACGTCCAGCCCTACGCATTCACCACCAAGTCGCTCTTTGTCGGTCACATGGACTACAAGTACCTCCGCTGGCAGGTGATTGACACCCCCGGTGTGCTCGACCACCCTCTGGAGGAGATGAACACCATCGAGATGCAGTCGATCACTGCGCTCGCACACCTGCGCGCCGCAATCCTCTACTTTATGGACCTGTCCGAGCAGTGTGGCTACACCATCGAGGCGCAGTGCAAGCTCTTCCACTCGATCAAGCCTTTGTTCCAGAACAAGCCAGTCGTCCTCGTCATCAACAAGATTGACATTGTCCGTCTGGCCGACCTGACGCCCGACAACCGCGCGTTTGTCGACACCATCATTGCCGACCCTACCGTCACCGTCGTCGAGGCGTCCACCTACTCGGAGGAGGGCGTCATGGACGTGCGCAACAAGTCGTGTGAGCAGCTGCTCGCCCACCGTGTCGAGCAGAAGCTGCGCGGCCACCGCATCGAGGCTGTTGCGAACAAGATTCACGTCGCCATGCCCCAGAAGCGTGACGAGCTCGACCGCCCCGCGTTCATCCCCGAGGCGGCCAAGACCCGCGTCAAGTACGACAAGGAGGACCCGAACCGCCGCAAGCTCGAGAAGGATATCGAGCAGGAGGCCGCGATCAACCCCTGGCTCGGCATCTACACGCAGGACGTCAAGCGCGACTACATCCTTGCCAACCCCGAGTGGAAGTACGACACGATGCCCGAGTTCCTCGACGGCAAGAACGTTGCCGACTTTATCGACCCGGACATTGCCGAGAAGCTCGAGGCGCTCGAGCGCGAGGAGGAGAAGCTCGAGGCCGAGGGCTTCTACGCTTCGGACGAGGAGGAGATGATCGACTCGGAGGAGGAGGAGTTCCTCGACGCGGCGGACCAGGTCAAGAAGCGCAAGGCACAGATCAAGAAGATCAGCCAGGAGAAGAACACGCTGCAGAACCGCCCGGTCATCCCACGCAAGAAGCGCCACGTCACTCTGTCCGAGTTTACCAACGGCATGCGCACGCACGGGCACGACCCGTCCGTGCTCGAGAAGCGTGCTGCGCGTCTTGTGGAGAAGAAGAAGGCGGCATGGGAGGAGGCCGAGGCGCAGGACGCCTCCGAGGGAGGCGACGATGTCGACATGGACGGAGACATGGACATGGACGAGGACGCATCCAGGCCGGGCAAGAAGGGCCGCTCGACCGTCACCACCAAGCAGCGCGACAGGCTGCCGGCTGGTATCACCACCCGGGAGCAGCTCGACAGGGCGCGTGTGCTGCGCAAGTTTGCGCAGCGCGAGCCTGCACGTCTTGCCAAGGCGTCAGAGTCGGACAGGCATGTGCCCATCACGCGGCCCAAGTGGATGCTCGCGGGCAAGCGCAAGGCCGGAAAGACCGACCGCCGTTAAGCCATATGGAGGCAGTAGAGGGTTCGAGGTCGGGTCGTGGCAGCCGTGTATGTACTCTGGTACTGTGGATACCCTTTCATTTTATGAATCTTGCATGCTAGACTGGTGTACGGGCAAGCGCGAGCGCGAGCGCGAGCGGCGAGCGGCAGCGAGCAGCAAGCAGTGAGCGTACGGAGAGGGTCCAGTCATAAGAACTGGCGTCGTCTCCATTTGCCGCATATTTTGCAGTCAAGGCAGTCACTATCACAAGGGCAGTGTCAAAGACTTCGCCTGCGGTCCGTGGGCAAAAGCGTTATTCATAGCTCCCAGCGCGTAACGGTGATGGTTGCGGGCGATCCAACACCGCTTGCACCACGTCGCACTCCGGCGCTCTGGTAACATTAAGCTCGCGAATGTTGAGTTCATCCAAATGAGATACCCACTCGGCACGTACTCCGCAGATCACCGGCGCCAAGGTTAGACGAATGAGAGAGGCGTTGGCTCCTGAGACCACAGCGTTATGGCTTCGCTTGTAGCCGTGGCGTCGTGGTCGTCTGATCGTTTGACTACTTGAATCTGGCAACGGTTCTCTGCCACAACGACCAAGTCCCAGATCCGCACTCTTCCGCACGTCATGACGTAAAGTTTAATCCTCCCGCGATCTGGGTGGCAGTGGTGCTCTGCTCTGCTCTGCTTTACTTCACAACTAGGCTGTACCGTCTTCTTGGCTCCTCCGTATGCTATACCATGCGCACGACCTCGCACGCAGACTCGCAGCACAGCAGACATGCTTGGCGAGTGGGGCCTGATGCAACTCGCCGCGTCGGGTGTGTGAGCCCATGTGGTCCCATGCCGTCAATGCCTCGGAGCCAGGTCAGTGGTTTCGTGTCAGGCATGTCAGGCCATGCCAGGACCATGAGACCCGCAGGACTGGTATGTACAATGGTAACAAGTTAGCTGGTGCTGGGTGCTGGGAATCGTTCTATGCCGCAGCGAACGTGTAGACAGGCAAGACGAGTGGCATGCCTCGCGCAACGCTCAGAGGCCAGACAAATCTGCGACGAGCAGCATACCGCGCTGCAGCCTGGCGGCCTGGCGCTTTTCCCAGTCTCATAGCTCGGTAGTGGCCGGAGCGCAACACCGCCGGACGGATGGCGCCGATTCCGTTGCCAGACCCAGCCGCACGTGCATGAGACGAGTAGATGATCTCGATAAGCGCAGTGGCTGTTGGTGGCTCGCGGCATGCGGCGTGCAGCTTGGGTTGCCATACGCGCATCCGCTGCACCGCGGATGCCGGGGTGATGCTGATGCTCTTGGTGGGGCTGGTGCTGCAACGCACCTCGGATTCCTACACTGCCATTCAGAAAGCTCAAGCGATCAAGCGGCTCTAGGCAACAGGCCAGAAGTGGGCCAATATCCGACTTTGCCGTGCTGCGCTCCGAGCCTCTCACGCCGTGTCGAGCCAGCAGATGAGATGAGCGGGCAAGAAGAGTCTCTCTCTCTCTCTCTGTGTATGGGGTCTCTTGACAGCCGACATGGAGCCGACAGAGAGCCTGCCTCGTCTAATTGTGGGCAGCGAGCGGTGTTCCAAGCAGTCACCGCCGCCGCTTGCTTTCTCCGCCGCCACCGCCGCTGGAGCCAGTGTCAGGTATTCCAGCTTGTTGGGTCTGCTGCAGTGCTTTGCACAGGGAATGGATGTACGTTATGGCAGACGATGCGGAGTGTCCATCGTCTCCATCTGCTTGGCTTTGCGGCCGTGCTTGTGCCCATGTGTGCCATCGGCCATCCGATCTTGCTCGATAAACCTCCACTTCTGACCCCATCTCCGTCACACCGAGGCCAATCTTCACATCTTCTCATTGCTCGTCATCTCTGTTATCCTCTATAACGCTTGGGTTCTTGGCCAGCGTCTCCTCGCCTTCCACAGCTCCGAACCTCTCCCCCGCACCTGCCGACACAGCCTGCGAGCTTCCGACAGACCGACGGGCGATCACTTTCTCGATCTCTCCTTCACCCCACACATCCCCCCGGCCGCCTCCACCTGGCTTGCGTCGGTCAGCACAGCCACCCACGACACGGTCTCGCCCTTCGCACCCGCGCACCCCCGGCGCGCACCGCTACCGCTACCGCCCCCTCTCGACGGCGCCGTTCTCTGCGTCTTTTGTTAGCGAACTTCAAGCAAACCCGTCATCTCTCACTTGCATCTCCTCTTTTTCACACTCGGAATATCAGTAGCGAGCCCGCCGCGCTGCCAAGACTTCCCATCGTCCTCCAACTGCCATGTCTGCACCGGAGAACCCTCGTGCTGTGAGTAAGGCTGCGATGCCCGACTATGTCTCAGAGCTGACACTGGCTTCGCTTCGCATCTCGCGATATTGCTCTACCGTGCACGAACCCCGGATCTGTCATGTCCCCGTCCATCACCCGCTCACTTCCACTTTCCACCTGCAGATTCGCCGGAAGCTCGTTATCGTCGGAGACGGAGCAGCAGGCAAGACGTCGCTGCTGAATGTCTTTGCGCTGGGACACTTCCCAGAGAACTATGTGCGTGCCTAGCTGTTCACATGGCGACATGAGCTGACATCCCGACCTCTCGGTGCCGCGTCTTTCCACAACGCGATGCTCTGTTCCCACTTGCTTCGCACTGCAGGAGCCGACCGTCTTTGACAACTACGTGACCGACATCGAGCTCGACGGCAAGCCGATTCAGCTCGCGCTCTGGGATACTGCAGGACAGGAGGAGTACGAGCGGCTGCGGCCTCTGTCGTACTCCAAGGCGCATGTTATCCTCATCGCCTTCTCCGTCGACACCCCAGATAGCTTGGACAACGTGACCCAGAAGGTGCGTGGTGTTTCGGTGCATTTGCGGGGTTAGTGCTGATCCGCAGTGGATTGAGGAGGTGCGCAGCATCTGCGGGCAGGCGATCCCCGTCCTCCTCGTTGCGTGCAAGACCGACCTGCGCGACAAGGCGATCAAGTCGGGCACATACAACGCTGCCTCGTTTATTGATGAGCAGACTGTGAGTCGCGGCGGTGCTGCTGCACCGCTCTGCCACAGCCCATTCGCGCCCAGAATGAACAATCTAACACCCAGGGACGCGAGATTGCCGGGTCCATCGGCGCACGGGGATACTTTGAGACCTCGGCATTACTGGGCCAGGGGGTGGACAGCGTCTTCGAAGCCGCAACGCGGGCAGCCATGGTCGTCCGCGACCAGGGGTACGGCGGCGTCTCGGACCGCGAGAAGCCGCAGTACGGCCACAGGTCGGACAAGGAGGAGGAGAAGAAAATGGCAAACTGCTGTGTCATCGCGTAGAGTGCAGAGCCGCAGGACAGCACCCGAACGCGTACCGATCAGAACCACACTCACACCACCACACACACCCATAGCCCCAGCCCACAGCCATGAACCACGACCCGACCCCATACCGCATTCGCACCACACACGCACATATCCAGCCCAGCCCCACCTGCCTGCCTGCGTGAGTAGCCCATCTTTAGCCCAGGACTGACAGCAGCCATCGGCGCCAGCCTGCCAGCCTGCCAGCCCGCCAGCCCGCCAGCCCGCCAGCTTCAGCTTCCGCTGATTCTGCGAGGACCGCACACCCTCACCCACCGCCCCGAGTTGAACCCCACCCTCGGACCATAGACGACTCGGAAACGAAAAAAAGTACCATGCTCTGCCATGACCCGCACGCGCACGCGATAGTAGCCCGGATTGTGTCCATGCATTGATAGGAGTGAAGTGGGAGGAGGCTTAGTGGGGGAGGGGGATAGCCGGTGTCGGCCCGGCTAAGTGGGTGGGCAGGGGTCAACGCCGAGTGGCGTGGCGCTAACGATGGCGTTGGGTGGCTCTGGTACGTACGTGCGTTCTTTTGTCTCGATCTCGACCGGCAGCAAGATCTCGTGCTGGACTAGATCTGGTGTTGGATCTCTGTGATATGTGAGATTCGTGAGCTTTGCATGATATCGGATAATTGGGAAAATGGTCGATAATGATGCGGAAATGCATCGTAATTCAGATCTGCGGCTGAGGAGTGTCGTATGTGGCTTATGGCTGGCGAGAGGCGAGAGCGCCATGCACGGTGTGGTAGACCTCACAGATGACAGGCTGCTGTTACGTGCTTTGCTCCTTACCTGGAAACAACTGTTACTAACGCAGACGTGATTACTGAAAAGTATGTTGTGTTATCGTTGCCGATGCCAGATAATTTTAATACTAAGAGCCAGACGTCTTCGTCGCAACAAGGCCTGCCTAGTCGACAGAACGGGGCAGAGCCACTACCATAAAGCAAACAGGGCATCACGGTCGACTCTCGACATCGCTATTGCCGACACCGCAGCAGACGAAGTATATATTTCATCCTGTTCAGTTCAATGTTGCTGTCATGATCAGCAAACACGACGGTCGAGCACGATCAGACAGCACTTCGCGTGGACCAAAAGAAAGTATTACCCCACCCTTGCGGATGTGTTCAGACCACGAAGATCCAAGAAAATTCAACAGGGTGCAAAGTCAAGCACGTTCGAAGCTCTTTTGAAGAGATGTCACGGGTTACCGATGAACCGCGGCCCCTCGCACTGTGGGAGATGTTCCAGCAGTTCCTGCCCCAGTAATGAGCGACGCGTCTCGGACCAGCTAGGTGCAGTTGTCCGCGCGCTCGGAGCTGCAAAAAAACGTACGTACTCGCCGAGGCAATGTCGGCCAGCTTCAGCCGACGGCTGCCAAGACGGCCTACAACCATGGGGAGTGGTCGCAGGTGACAGCACGATTCGCCAACTCCCTACTACTGCTACGAGGACGGGATGTACTATCC
The DNA here is from genome assembly GCA_001600275.1 of Cutaneotrichosporon curvatum. Classification (NCBI taxonomy): domain Eukaryota; kingdom Fungi; phylum Basidiomycota; class Tremellomycetes; order Trichosporonales; family Trichosporonaceae; genus Cutaneotrichosporon; species Cutaneotrichosporon curvatum. The sequence continues at coordinate 379,941 of BCJH01000018.1, read as the reverse complement.
CGACCCCGAGGCAGCGGAGGAGAAGTGTCGGAGTTCGTACGAGACGCGCATCGTGGACGCGGGACAGAAGGTCTCGCGTTACCTCCTTAGGGATGACGTCGTTTTCCCACAGAACTTTGACAGCAGCAACATTGCGGTTGCCGGTACCACCACTGCGGTCGTCGACCGCAAGTACGACCTGGTGGTAGCGGACTCTGGCCAGCTGAAGGAGCAAGGCCCCAATAACCCGCGGTAAACCCCAGCCAAAGCCGGCAGTCTCGATGGGTCGGAGGGTAGCGTTCGAGAAGCTCTCCCGGGTGCTGTGCCATGATGGTGGCAGGATGTCGCGTCACTGTTTCGGCAGCACCTTGATGGGTAACTCCAAGACCAGTGGTTCAGCCGGCCCAGCCCTCGCTGGCGAGAAGCTACCGTGGACTTTGGTCCGCTATACCATTGAACCACAGTGATGTGGCATTACCTTGGCAATGTACGTCGTCCAGCTCGGCAGTTGACGTCGTCGGGCAACTACCTGCGCGACGTCGCGTAATGAACCGTAGTCCCGAATCTGCAATGGGATCCTGGGTGATGGCTCAAACACTGTCAACCAGGCCAACTGGACTCGCTTCTACGTGGTAGTACAGTGCCTTTGGACCCAGCGAGTGGCGGTGTCGAGCCACGAGTCCATTATGCTCCCCAAATGTAGCAGGGAGGGGTCGTTGTTGCTTATAGCTTGGTGTCATAATGTCGTCTCCCTCAGCGTGGCTCGAACTTCCGACAGCCTATCCGATGGTGGCGGACGAAGATATAGTCTGTCGAGCATGTCGTGCGACTGTGCGACGAGGGTGTTGTCGATACGATCGACGGGCACAGGGCGGTTTGTGCGTTCATATACCCGCCAGCCGGAGTAGGCAGTGCTTCAGTACTCTATGCATTGTCCAGTTTTAAAAGGATAGACAGTGACTCTACATGCAGACAACATCACGCACTTGAACAAAGTGGCTCGTCGATGGGAGGATCGCGATGAGCCAGGAATGACCCCGCAGTCCCATCCAGAGGCAGCGTCTGGTACGCTGTCACTGTCACCTACACATCATGCAAACCGTCACTCCTATCACGTATGTGCCTCTAAACATCAAGCAGGCATGTGCAACGCTGAGCCCAAGACTCCTGCCTCGACGGCGTTGAGACTGCACTCACGACATGCACGACGCACGACCACTCTTCCGCCACAACCACACCCCAGGTGCCACAAACATATCTCCGCCGGCAATCAGACCAAACTCCCGCCCAAAAGTCCAAAATCGGCCCTCCTTATCCGACCCCCCCTGCTGCCATGTCCGATTCTCGACACGGGCGCTGGCTACCACATTGTCCTGCATCCTTCAAGTCTCCCCCTCACCCCAACCCCAACAAACTCAAAAATGGCTGAGACCGCTCGTGCTGGATTCGGTGAGTAGCAAGCACGTCCGGGATGTGGTCGCGGAGGATGTGCGCACGGCTGGGACGGCTGGGCGCGGTGTGGAAGTCGTGCGGAAGCGGCAGCGGACAGGCGGTCGGGAGACTTTTGTCGACGAGTTTGCTGACAACCAGGACGTGGACGTGGTGGTCCCCGCGGACGTCGTGGTGGCCGTCGTGGCCCCAAGCGTGACGAGGACAAGGAGTGGTGAGTTGCGCGTGGACGAGCGAGGCAAGGCGGAGGGCAGGGATGCGGATGGGCACAGTTGCAGGTCGAAGGTTGGGCGGAGGTGGACATCTGGCGCGTGATCTCGTGCAGACGCAGGGATGGAAGGCTGCGACTGGAATCACCACGACTGTGCTCTACGCTCCCCCTTGCTCGCTGTCGCTCGCTATCCTCACGGACTGGCTAACCCCCAGGGTCCCCGTTACCAAGCTCGGCCGCCTCGTAAAGGACGGCAAGATCAAGTCGATGGAGGAGATCTACCTCTTCTCGCTCCCCATCAAGGAGTACCAGATCATCGACCTCTTCCTCCCCACCCTCAAGGACGAGGTCATGAAGATCATGCCCGTGCAGAAGCAGACCTCTGCCGGTCAGCGTACCCGCTTCAAGGCCTTTGTTGCCGTCGGTGACTCTGACGGACACGTCGGTCTCGGTGTCAAGTGCGCCAAGGAGGTTGCCACCGCTATCCGTGGTGCCATTGTCCTTGCCAAGCTCTCCATCGTCCCCGTCCGTCGCGGCTACTGGGGCTCGCACATTGCTGAGCCCCACACCGTCCCCATGAAGGTCTCGGGCAAGTCTGGCTCCGTCATGTGCCGTCTCATCCCCGCCCCCCGTGGTACCGGTATCGTCGCCGCCCCCGCCTCGAAGCGCATGCTCCAGATGGCCGGTATCCAGGACTGCTACACCCAGTCCAAGGGCTGCACTGCCACCCAGGGCAACTTCCTCAAGGCCACCGTTGCCGCGCTCTCCAAGACCTACCAGTTCCAGTCCCCCGACCTCTGGCAGGTTATCCCCGTCGGCCAGACCCCTTACGACGAGTTCTCCAACCACCTCGCCATCGCCGCCCGCAAGGCCGCCGCCTACTAAGCGTGGGGTTTGTAGTGGTTATAGGGATGATACTTTGATCCGACCTCAGCCAGGCTGCGCGCTGCCGCAGGCAGCCGCAGCTGTCCTTCCATGTCTCCCTGTTGCAGCTGCATAGTACTACTGACCAGATATCTGCGATACATTGCACATAGCCCGCTGTATGGTATGCTCGCGAGTCGCACGTACACGATGCATGACGGTTATCGTAGCCGCGGCTCAAACACGACGCGCCGCAGTCAGGGACGGACATGCTTGGGTGGCGACGACGGACCACTCTCGTCGACATATCAATTTCCGCCGCCGTCGCCGGTCTGTCAACATCGCTACTCACCTCATACACCCACCCTCCATCCCCACCACGATGCTAGGCGGCACCCCGCGCTGCACCCGCTGCGGACAGGCAGTCTACCACGCCGAGCAGGTCATGGGCCCCGGCCGCAGCGTACGTCTGCTACCCACCGACGCGCCTGACTTTAGATCTACCACAAGCTGTGCTTGAAATGCGACAACTGCGGCAAGCGTCTCGACCAGGGCTCGCTCGTCCAGCACGACAACCAGGTGGGCACTGCTCTCTTCATCGCTAACCCCCAGCCGTACTGCTCGCGCTGCCATACCCAGCTCTTCGGCACACGAGGTGGGTTGTGGCCCAAACCAAACAATGACTATGACTAACCCCAGACCTCCGGCATGCGAACCACCTCCCCTCCTCGCCGAGGCCGCCGCCTACCCCGCAGCGCGAGCCCCTCCCAACGCGCGAGATCACGCCTCCACGACTCGCGCCGCGGCTGGTCCCCCCGCCGCAGGAGTACTACACCCCCCCGGTGCTCGACGACGTCATTGCCCCCGGCTCGCGGTCTGTCGGTGCTGGTTTCGCGAGGGGTGGGCCGGCCGCCCCGCCACCGAGCACGCCCCCGAGGCCAGCTGCGGCTGCGAGTGGTGGTGGAGGGGAGACGGAGGAGATCACACGTGTCAACTTTCGCTCGGAGAGGCCGATACCCTCGGGTGTTAGTACTGCGGGCTCGCCTAGGGCCAAGATTGGAGCGCGGCCTGGGTTCGAGGACAGGTGCAAGGGGTGTGAGAAGCGGGTGTATGCGGCGGAGCAGGTTGTTGCTATTGGGCATAAGTGAGTTACCAAGGTTGTGAGGGGCTGGGGCTGAGTGGGCATGGGCGAGGAAAGCGGGGCAGGAGTTGGGGCTAGTGAGCATGGGGGCAAGAGTGGGCAGGATGGAGACTCATGGAGAGTCGACATGGGGGGCGGAGACGTTCGCTGGAGCATGGCGCTTGGTCGGGCTTGTCACGGCGCTGTGGACTGGAGGGCAGGCCATGTGCAGGCCACGGACGGACCGACAGCGGGCAGAGGGACGGGGAGTGGGGTGGGGGTAGCGCGCCCTGAGTGAGGAGTGGGTGAGGGCCCGGTTGACGTCCTGGACTGAAGGTTTGACCTGGGAGCAGCGACAGGTAGCCGCGGCCAAGGCAAGCCGGATGACGGAGCAGGCTGCAAGGAGTGCGCGGAGGACGAGGAGCTGGACGCCCGGCGTTGAGCGTGATGGCCAATCCTATAAGAGGACGGACCAGCTGACACCAGGTGGCACCGCGGCTGCCTGCGCTGCACGAGCTGCAAGAACACAATCGACCCGTCAAAGGTCAGTGATCGGGACGGCGCGCCATGGTGCAAGAACTGCTATGCGCGGGAGCATGGACCCGGTGGGATCGCGGGTGCGCGATAGCGCAGAGTGGCTGGGCTTGGCTGGCTGCAGGACGGGGAGAGCAGCGGTTCATTTCGCTGGATGCAGATATCTTGACTCGTGGGGCGAGGATGTTGATGGCTTCGGTACGGGCAAGGAGTAGCGAGTATGGTGTGGGGAGCGGTGAGAGGGGTGAGTTGTGGCAGGTCAGGCGCTTTGAGAAGTGACTGCCACGGTGGCCGCTGTGGTCCATGCCGGCGCTCATGAAAAGCGTGTTTTCCACATTGACCGTTCTGACAACTGATTGCAGACGACTGAGCACCGAGTCACTTGATAATCAATAACAGGAAGACCTGATGACTGACTGTGCAGCACCACGTTACGCCAGTCGCTAATCGCAATGTCTAACACTCATACGCCCTCGTCTGAGCTCGTGCTAGAGTCTGCTCAACACGCTGCGCACAATGGAAATGACCTCGAGCAGCCACACGAACACACGGAGAGGTATCGATACAGAAATGTCATACAGTGGTGCAGTGCTACAAACCCCTACCACCAACCTACCCAGACCCCGGGGGCATCGGCTCATCCACGCCCCTGCGCGCGAGGTCATCCCGCATCTCAAGAAAGACCTGCTTCCGCACGCCGAGCATCCGGCGGTTGAGGTACCATAGCGAGCCGAGGGTTATCACCACCGAGGCGGCGACGACCGCGCGGGAGAGGTGCTGCGAGTCGGTTGGGCCGTCGTGCATTACCATTACGCCCACTGATGTTAGCGGGTCCTCTTCGTCTGGTCTTCGTTTGGTTCCCCCATGTCTGTGCCTCTCACTCCCCTCCTTCTGCTTCTCGGCACCTCCATGCGTCCCACGTTCCACTCGCTCCACCCTCCCCTCCCCACGCCTCGCCATCTGCCACGTCTGCCTAGCCACTCTGCCTTTCCCGCAACCCGCCTCGCACACTGCTCCCAACCCCAGCTTGCCCCACACCCTCTGCCTCTCACATCGCTCGCGCTTCACTCACAGTAGACAGCAACAATCTGCTTAGGCAGCGAAAGCACCAACGCAGCAAGGAACGACCCATAATCCAGCCCACACACCGCAAACACCACAGTCGACACGTGCGTAGGCACCGCACTCAACCTCACCACCCACGCCATGGGCAGCCCGCCGTCCGCGATCACGCGCACCATACACGCGTAGTTTAGGCTCTTGTGGGCGAGGCGGTAGGCTCGTTTCCTGCAGCAGGTGGAGAAGACCCTGGTCGTTAGCGGGAGGGGACGAGGTAGGAGGGGGAGCAGGACTTACGTGAAGGAGGCCATCTCGCCGAGGACTGTACCTGCTGCTACTATCACTGCGCCGAGGCGGATGCCCCAGACTACGCCGACTAGGATGAGAACGACCTCTGCTGTCAGCGGACTCTGGGAAGCCGGTGGGAGGGGGAGTGGGGCAGTATTACAGAAGGGGAGCTTCAGAGGGGATGAGGAGGGTCCGGAGAACGCACCATTGCCAAAGAGCGGTGGGAAGGAGAGCACGGCAATAGCAGCGATGGGTATGAGCCACCCGCCGCGGAGGGTGCGCAGCCCCTTGACGAGCGGCATGAGCGTGCGGATGATCTGCGGTCAGCAATAGTCCTCCCCGCGCGAGTGGGACGTCGCGGACCCGACAGCTGAGAGCGAGCTCGGCAGCCGAAGAGGGGCTCGGTAGTTGAGGCAGAGCGAATGGAAGAAGATCAACTCACCTCGCGATGGAAGACAGCAACCAACAGCACGCCAGTGACGAACACCGCCGCCAAAACGTAAAAGGGGACCCACTCCCAGCGCACCCAGAAGCGCCAGTTTGTCGCCCGGTCCCAGGTGAGCAGGCCGCGCTCGTACTCGGCCTGTTCGGCTGCCGTGAGTTCTGTTTCTGTGTCGACCGAGGCTGGTGTGCGTGGGCTGGGTGGGCGCGGGGGGGCGAGGAGGGGGGTGCGTGGGGTGGGGCTGTGATCTGGCGGAGGGGAGGGGGAGGGGGGTGGGGGTGGGGATGGGGAGTGGGTTGTTGCGCCGTAGTTCTTCATGGCGGGGGGGGGAGTTAAGAAGAGAAATGAGAGTGGTTGAAGTAGATAGTGGAGAGATATTGTCCAAGAGAGAGGAGGGATACAGGAGATGAGGGGCTGGTCGACGATGTTGGCAGATGAAGTTGGGCAGGCGGCGAATGGAAAGCAGCGGCGAGGTCTGACGACCGACTATGCACAGCGGGCGGTGCCGAGATGCCCTCGGCGGCAGAGGCGCGATGTAGGCGCAGCGAGGGTGGTGCGAATGAGACTGCTGAGTGAGATGAAAGTTGGAGATGAGTGAGATTGTTGTTGTTGCCACCTTGGACTGGCCGACGGATGTCTGATCAATGACGCTTTCAGGGATCCTCAGCCGCCACTCACGCCGAAGTCCGGTGCTGGCGTTCGGTGGTGCGACGCGTGAGCGCTAGCGCCAGCGTCGGAGGCGTCGGTCGGCAGTGCATACACGAGGCGGGGCGGAGGCGCTGTCGACCGTTGTAGGCAGTGCTGTACGTGAACATATATGCATCGCACGCCTGCGTGAGAGGTCTACAGCTATACATGATATCGTCTACGTCCCAACTGCTTCGACACGCCAAACGACGAACCTCTACTAACCGCTGTCGCTCGCCGTCGCTCGCTCGCTGGCTCGCTCCGCTTCCGCCTACACCGCCGCGCCAAACAGGTCGATCGAGTCAATACGCGTCGTCTCATCCCCCTCCTGGTTGTCCTTGACCAGAATATGCAGTGTCCGCACATTCTGGAACCGCACAAACCGCAGCTCGACCTTCTCCCCGCGGATGTCCTTGTCGGACAGGACAATCTCCTGCGCGGGCTCGTGTCCGTCCGCATCGCTGAAGTCCAAAGAGTTTTGGTTCACAAACAGCCTGATCGTCTTGGGCGCCTGTTCGGGGGATACACCGCCAAAGATCGAGATCGCCTTGATCTTCACGGCTTGCATGAACTGGCGTCAGCGTGGTTCGGGCACAGGCGCAGAGGGGAGTCAACTCACGGACATGGAGATGAGCAGCTCCGGGTCGGCGTCGGACTCGAGGTAGCTCCGGCCCTTGGGGCCGGCGTTGGGGCCGAGGATAGACGACAGGGGGTGGTCCTTTGACTCGCCGAGGCACTGCAACCCCGTAGCAGACACCTGGGGGAGGAGCGAGCCCTCAGCCGGCGGTGCGGGGGTGGCGGCCGCTCCCGAGCCCGAAGAGCCCGCAGCAGCGCCGGCAGTGGGCACCGGTCCTGCGTGCTGCTGCACCAGGGCAGTGAGCTGGGGCGGGGAGGCGCCGCGGATCTGCCATCAGTAAGAGTAATAAATCCCGCGACTCACTTCAGCAATCTCCCTGCCTCCCTTGAGGAACTTGAACGTCGGCATGGCGGTGATCTTGTACTGCGCGGCGATGGGCTGCAGCTGGTCGACGTCTACTTTCTGCTGTCAGCGGGGTTGGGGGCCGGGGCGCACGAGGAACTTGACGTGGGGGTACTGGTGTCAGCGAGAGCGGCGAAGGGCAATACACACCTTCTGCGCGAGGCCGGCGTAGACTGGCGCAATGGCGTGGCAGGGGCCGCACCATACCTGGAGTCAGTGGGTTCGACGAGACGTGGGCAGTGTACAGCGTGGAAGTCTGGAGTCAGCTTAGATCAGAGTCGCGGACGTACCGATGACGGCGAGCTGCGTCGGCGGCAGGGCCTTGATGATGGACTGGAACTCTGCGTGTCAGCGGCTTCCTTGCAGCGCTAGCATACCAGTCGTGGAGCGGACTTCTGTGATGCCTGGAGCCATTGTGGATGATGTTGGTGCTGAAGATGGTTGCTGCGGATGGGAAAGTGAGGTTTAAGCAGACGTTGATAGACCGGGCTTTGGTCGTCTAGTTACGTCAGTTGGCGCGAATGATCACAAATCCGAGATGTAATCAGCGGGAGCAAATCGGGCTGGGCCACCGGGCGAGCTGGGTGGGTTTGGTGGCGGCGGGGTGGCATCGACACCGACATCGGTGATCTCGAGAGCAGCGAGATATGCGTCTCGCGCGATCTCGCGAAGCGGTGATAGAGGCATTGAACGACGGCGGCCACGCGTTGAGCGTGGGGTACTGGGCTCGAGACTGAGACGACGTTATCAGCCGTTCTTGTAGCTCGCTGCTTTTACCACGATTTTAGCCGTATTTTCCTGCCCATTATCTATTCCGTCCTCTGCCTGCCTTGACCATGGCGTCGTCGTTGGCCTGTGACTCCAGCCGCGCGCGCACTCCTGCTACAAGATCACCCCCCTCTCTCCCACTGCAATCCCACGAGAGCGTGCGGTATGAAGGCACAAAGTACGACTGGAATAAACACTCCCGTGCCTGTGGACTGTGGCATGGCGACTGGACCTGCAGGCCCCCTTCGCTGTTCGACGCGTCGTAATAAGCGGAAAGTGCGAACAAAGTGCCCGTTCGAGGACTGGGGTCCATCCAGACTTCTCGCGAGTACGCATGCCTCCTCAAACTGTGATACTGGGGTCTGGAATATCTCATCTGCCCGCTGGACTGGCGTTCCTGACATCGACGGCTGACCGAGTGCTAGCAAGTACCGAACAGGCCTGGTGGTATTTAATTATACAAGCCTGGATTGTGGACCGAGTGAGCCGTGCACTGCGATATCCCATCCCACGAGATGGGGAGGGCACATGTGCGATGAGGTGCTAGACTGGGGAAAGGTACAGTATGCCGCAATGCTGGAACGTGAACGCGACGGCGAGGTACGAATCGTGGTCAAATCCAGCAACGCGACTGACTGCGATTGTTTGATGTAGAGTCGCTGAATCAGGACGAGTGGCGTGTACGTGCGATGTGCTGTCTTGCTGGCAGGCTGTTACATCTTCCCTATGTGCTCCTATGCGCTTCACGCACGCTTCATGCTTCACGCTTCATGTTCAGACGGTCCACCGTCCACTACTATGGGCTGTTAGAGGAAACTGCCACTTGCGTGTGTATGTACGTGCCGTGCGTGCTAGTGCCAGTGCTTGTTCTAGTGCCAGTGCTCGTTCTAGTGCCAGTGCTAGATGCCAAGCGTTGTCTGCCGGACGGCGGAGGCGTACGGCCCTAGTCGATGCACGGGACTGCGGCGGCCGTCATCCCAGCCACCGAGTCCACTGCTGTACTCCACAGATGGTCTGACCCTCAAGCCTCATGATAGCTCATGAGCAGTGAGTCGTAAAGAAAGAGCAGAAGCAGTTAGAGCACTGAGGACGAAGACAGCAGCAGAGAGAGCCGATATTACAGTTGTGCAGAGAGTCAAGCGCCTACTCGCTTCCGCCCCGCTTGAAACTCGACATGATGCATGATGCATGATGCTGCCTGCTGAGCGCCAGTCCCATCCGGATATGCATTCATGCATCTCGGAGTGTCTTAGACACAGCGTGACTGCCCCGCGGCCCAACTGGCAACCGACCAGCTGGCGAGACTGATTGAATTGATTTCGGGACCCGGTATTGGGCTATAAGGTACCTTACACGCTCAAGCCGCTCCACAAGCCAGAGGACCCAGTGGCAGAGACGCGAGACGGAGACCAAGACACGGGCCCGAGATTGCTTCTGGTATTGCTGGATTATGTGCATGCTCAGCCCACTCCACTGGCTATTGTCTGACGCGAGCGATCAGATTGCCGCTCCGATTGCTGATGAGACAGACAGCCGAGAGAGCTGATGGGCCGGCTGATGGGCTGAGGGCAGGCCTTGCAGCGGATAGATCAGACAAGAAAAAGAGAGAGAGAGCACGCACGTACACTTGCGCCACGGTCGCCTCCGTCTTCTACGCCACATTACCCATGGCTGCTGGGGCGGCTGGTATGGCTGGCAGAAGAAGGGAGGATGGGGTTTGTCACGGGCCAAAGCCATCCGCGGAAGGCTGCAATTCAGTCTGCCAGCTGTTCCTGTTCTGCTCCTCGATCCACAATCCGCGACGTCGCTGCAGCTCGCTGCCGTATATGTCTGCAACAATGGCAGATGGCAGCGGCAGATCGGGATGCTCGAGGAGCAAGCTGGTCAGTGGGATGGACACTGCCTGCCAAGGGTCGGGCCGCGCAGACTAGCTAGCTACTAGGTACGGTACATAAGACGCGAAGACGGCAGCGGTCTCGTCTGTCTCGGTGTCGTTAAATTCATTGTGCTACGTATGTGCTCCTGCTCCTAGGAATATATTCCTGTGGCGTTTCGTTGTTGTCTGTGACCAAGTGGCCAGGAAGAGTAAGAGTAGAAATGCGATGCATGCGATGTCTACTGCTTGTGATGAGAATGATGTCGACGCTTTCTCGTTGTTGTTTGTTGTCAGCATCCAGACTGGACCTTCCTCGCCTTCCTCCCAACTAGCCTTCCTTTGTGTACTTTTTTGGCCATCCTCTCCCGAAGGAACCGATTAGACCCTGAAAATCATTCTCGTCCTCTCGGCACACCGCCCGAGGATGGCCCGCCGTGACACGAGAAAAAGTCCGGACACACACACAGGCTGTACACACATTATCTCAGGGTAGGGAGGTGTAACGGTCCGGCGGGACAGCAGAGGCAGCCCGGCTGAACACACCCCACCCTCGGGAAGGGCGCACAGGGTCCATGCCGGCTGGCCTGGAAGTCGTCGGCAGGCCTAGTACGTTGGTCTAAGCAAACTGCAAAGCTTCGCCAAAGCTGGCGGCCAGGGAAGCCATGCCCATGTGCCTGGAGCTATCCGTGCCGTACACTCTCCCAAGCGTTCCCGTTATCGCCGGCCGTCGCGACCCACCAGTCGATCCACCGTAGGAGGGATTTCGCAGGATCCTCGCTCACACCAAACACGAGCCTGTGTGTGTGTACGAACGGGTCCGGCAGCCCAGCCCAGCCCGAGGATTTACCCTGCGGTTCCGTTGCACCCGGCCAGCGCCCGCCAATCCGTCCGAGGAAGAGCGCGCGCGCGCGGGCGGTGCGCCCCCTTTCCGCGTTTGCACAAGCAGTGACCACCCCGTCCGCGACTTCCCCTAGACCCTGAGTGCTGTCTGCTTATCCGTCCTCTGCTCTTGTGCCTCCAGACCTGCCCTCCATCACACTATGCACACCCAAATGTTCACGCATTATGCTCTCGCCTCTGCGCGCGCACAAACCCACAAACCCGTCCTCCTTTGGGTTTCCCTGAAAGCTCCTCCCTGTCCGCTTTCCCTGACCTTGCCGTCCTCTCCCCTCCCTACTTCCCTCTCCCCTCCCTCCCCTCTCCCCTTGCCCCTTCCTCCCCTCCCTTGCTCTCCCTTCCCCCGTCCAGCGGGCCATCCATCGACCCAGGCAAGGAAGGCGATCGCATCTGCCTCCTAGAGGGAAGGTAAGGAAGGAAGGAAGGCCTCTGTTCAACCTGACCTTCCTTCCTTGGGTTCACTCACACAAACGCACGCACCATCAACCATCTTCCTCATCCACATCCACATCCACCTTCTCGTCGTTGTTCTCTTCTCCATCTCTCCCCTCCTCTCCTCTCTCTCTCGACGACAAACACCTCCCCCTCATCCCCTGTCGCCTCAAGCCTGCCGTCGCCGCCGTCGACTTACTCCTCTTTCATCTCATCCTCTTCAACACTACGCGTCTCTTCATCGAAAACTCGGCACACCTTCACTACGACTTTCGACTATCGCCTTACTCCCCCCCATCAACTCGTCTTACTCCTCTCCCCTCGACTCTACTCTAGCAGCCTCCCTCTAAGGCTACTCCACCACGCTCTTTCTCGCACCCGCTAGCCTTCGACCATCGACCTCGACCACCCTCGACTCGATCGTCCGTCTCTAGCACCTGTCCACCTCTGAATTCCTCCCCCTTCTCGACACAGCCGGTTGATCCGACTGTTGCTTTTTGTATATACGCGTTCGCTAGAAACCACGCAAAGACCGCCAGGCCGCGATCTCTTTGCCAGTGTTGGACTGTTGACTGACTACTACTACTACCTTCGACCACTCTACTCGCCGCCGCATGTCTTGTTGTGCCGCCGCCTTCTAGAGCAATCAATCCCCAAATCCCCACCTAGTCACACCCTCTCTGTCCACTGCCACACACAGACACAGAACACACACACCCACACGCGCAACACACATCGCAACAACCCCGCCCCCAACCTCCGACGCACGACCTACCTGGCAGCTAGATCATGCGCGCCGCAGGCCAAAGTCGCCAAGCCAGGGGCGCAAACAGCACGAACCGCGTGCTCGTCGCCCTCCTCTTCTCCCTCCTCATCTTTGCACAGGTCACGCTCGCAACAGAGCAGCATGCCCCGCGCAACGCCGCACGCACCGACACCCGCCGATCACGCGTCCTCAACAACAGCAATGAGAAGCGTCAAATAGGTGAGTAGTGAAGGGAGGCGGTCGAAAGTAGGACATGCTGACAGAGCAGGCGGCGGTGGTGGTGGAATCTTGGACGCTATAGGTTCGGCTGTTTCTGACGCGCTCGGGGCACAGACTAGCGACGCGTCGCCGACAACCGAGGCAGCGCCCACCTCTGAGGCGCCTGCGCCTACCTCCGAGGCCGCTCCGACTTCAGAGGCTGCTCCTACTTCTGAGGCTGCTCCCTCTACAGAGGCTGCTCTCACTTCAGAGGCAGCACCTACCTCGGAGGCAGCTCCTACGTCCGAGGCTGCTCCTACGTCTGAGGCCGCTCCTACCTCTGAAGCCGCTCCTACGTCCGAGGCTGCTCCTACGTCCGAGGCTGCTCCCTCTTCAGAGGCCGCACCCTCGTCGGAGGCCGCTCCTACCTCGACGCAGGCCCCACCCTCATCCGAGGCTGCCCCTACGTCGACGGAAGTGGAGCCCTCCTCTGAGGCGCCAACGTCGTCCGAGGCTGCGACCACTTCGAGCGAGGCGGCCCCCACCTCGTCTGAGGCAGCTCCCTCCTCCGAGGCGCCTCCCTCATCAGAGGCAGCTCCTTCTTCGGCCACCTCGGAGACGCCCGTGCCCTCATCCTCTTCCGAGCCTGAGGCCAGCTCCTCGGCTGCCGAGTCCAGCGAGAGCCCTGCGCCCTCGCCTACTCCGTCGGCGGAGCCTTCTGCCTCCAGCGAGTCGTCGGCCGCTCAGTCGTCCGAGGCGCCCACCAGCTCGCCTTCGGCGGAGCCTTCCTCGTCGGCTGCGCCGGTGCCTACTAGCTCGGACTCTCCAGAGCCATCGTCTCAGTCCGAGCCCTCGTCTGCCCCCGCGCCTTCGGCTACCAGCTCCGAGTCGCCAGAGCCCTCGACTACTTCCTCGCAGTCGGCTTCGCCCTCTGCGAGCGAGCCCGAGCCATCATCGTCGCGTTCTCGGCCGCCCCGGCCCTCGGCGTCCCCCTCGGCTGCCCCGTCGTCGGCGCCAGTAGAGCCTTCGACCAGCAGCGAGGTGCCTCCCACCTCTGACCCAGTGCAGTCGACCTCTGCCGAGGCATCGGAGTCTCCTCGTCCCTCGGCGTCGAACCCTCCCAGGCCCTCAGGATCGGACTCCCCCGGGCCCTCCAACCCCCCCAGGCCCTCGGCTTCGAACCCCCCCAGGCCCTCGGCTTCGAACCCCCCTAGACCCTCGGCCTCGGCGGACCCGGAACCGTCTGTAAGCGAGCTGCCTACGATCATCCCGATCCCGAGCGTCTCGTCGCCATCAAGGGTGCCCACGACTTTGCCGATTCCGTCCCTGTCGTCGCCCTCTGAGGTGCCCACGACTCTGCCGATCCCGACCCCGTCGTCGCCCTCTGAGACGCCTACGACTCTGCCGATCCCAGTCCCGTCCGCATCTGACGAGCCCTCTACCCGGCCCCGTCCGACGACGCTGCCTATCCCCTCGATCGAGCCGTCTACTGCTCCGGAGCCCTCGAACACTCCCGCTCCCTCCTCGGAGCCCGCTCCCTCTACCGCCGGACCTCCCCCTACCGTCGTGCCCAGCCCCAGCGCTAGCCCCGACCCTACAGAGGAGCCCTCCAGCTCGGGACCGGCGCCTACCCAGGGCCCCATCTCGAGCTCGGGGCCTGACCCCAGCGAGGAGCCTACCAGCTCGGAGCCAGCTCCCACCAACGGGCCCATCTCCAGCTCGGGACCAGGACCCTCTCCCTCTGAGAACCCTACCAGCTCCCAGCCTGGCCCCACCGACGAGCCCACCAGCTCGGAGCCCGGTCCCACCAACGAGCCCTCCAGCTCCAACCCCGGTCCCACTGAGGAGCCTACCAGCTCGGAGCCTCTTCCTACAGGCGAGCCGTCCAGCTCTCAGCCTGGTCCGACCAACGAGCCTTCCAGCTCCAACCCAGGCCCCACGGATGAGCCCACCAGCTCTACTCCTGGTCCCACGGACGAGCCCACCAGCTCCACTCCTGGTCCCACGGACGAGCCCTCTAGCTCCAACCCCGGTCCCACGGACGGGCCGTCTAGCTCTAACCCTGGTCCCACGGACGAGCCTTCTAGCTCTACCCCCGGTCCCACTGACGGCCCCTCGAGCTCGGAGCCCGGACCCACTGATGGCCCCTCGAGCTCTGAGCCCGGCCCTACTGATGGCCCCTCGAGCTCTGAGCCTGGCCCCACCGGCATCCCCTCTAGCTCTACCAGCGCCGACCCCGGACCCACTGCCGAGCCCTCCAGCTCTGTGCCCGGCCCTAGCACCGAGCCCTCTGGCTCCACCAGCGTCGACCCGTCTCCCTCCGAGTCGGGTTCGCTGTCCGGTGGCTCTGACGTCGGCCCAACCAGTTCGTCGGGCTCCCTCAGTGCCGGCCCTTCGGGCTCTGCGTCCGCGTCTACGACCTCGTCTGCAGCCGGCACTCAGTCGCCCGCGCCCTCTCCCTCCGATGACGGGCAGTCGGCGTCGCCTTCTGCCGGTGACGATGCGTCCCACAGCCCGAGCCCCACGTCATCGCGCTCCCAGTCGAGCACAAGCTCGAGCTCGAGCTCGTTTGTCGACATTGCGTACGAGCCCACGGCCACGACCCTTGTGACGGCACCCACTCCGACCACCTCTTCGGAGCGCCCGTCTCCCACCGTGGGCTCGTCGGTGACTGCTGTGCCTACCGCTGCGGCTCTCCCCAGCAAGGTCCCCGCGTTCATCTTCCCGGCCAACACTGCCCGCGACCAGGACACCACTGGCATGACGCTCGTCTCCATCCTCCTCAACCTGCAGAGCTACCCGTGGATGTTTGTGACTACTTCCGACGACGCCCAGGGCCAGATCTTTGCCAACATGCCCACGCTCATTGCCAACGCTCTCAAGATTGACAAGGCGCAGGTCAGGACAGACAGCCTCAAGGTCTACCAGCCGGCCGTTTGGGACAACAGCGAAGGCTCCCTCGGCACCCAGTGGCTGGGTTACATTCCCTCGGACCAGTTTGACACCCTCGAGGCGTACATCTCGACGTCCAACTCGCCGCTCTACACCCAACCCGGCATCGCTGGCGCTCTGGCCGCTCAGATTGACCCCACGCTTCCTCTCAACTCCGAGTCCCCCGCAGCTGCCGCTGGATCCTACACGCAGAAGCCTCAGAACAACAACAGCAAGCGCGACCGGATCATCGGTGGTGTCATCGGCGGATTCGGTGCTGTTGCCCTGTTGATCCTGTTCTTCTATTGGTACAAGCGCAAGAACGACCGTGCAGTCCACAAGCGCATGTCCGAGCACATGTCCGAGTTCTCGCCCCGCATGAGGGACGACAGCTACAGCGACAACCGCCGCGTCTCGTCTGCGCAGTCGATCGCCGCGTCCCAGATTGACGACCGCCCGAGTTCGTTCTACGCCAACCCCACGGACAACTACGAGGCGACCCGCCGCCGCCAGGTGGCGTCGTACAACCTCTCGGACGCGCCCCTCGGCAGCCCCGGCGCTGTCGGGGAGAGCTCGGCGTACAACAACTCGGTGTTTGGCACGTCGTGGTTCCAGAACGCGGGCACGTCAATCGCCGCCCAGCGGTCGAGCCAGAACCCGTTCGATGACATGTACGCGCGCCCCGGGCCAGCAACGACACAGGGGTCGACCTCGCCGTCCCCGCGTGCCTCGCAGCGTCCCCAGCGCCGGTCGGTGCAGAAGACGATGATCTCGCAGCCGACACTGCAGGCCAACTCGCTCGAATTTAACGAATACCACTAGAATCTGTAAATTTGGACTTTTCATCGTAATGACTCCTCGCTCGACTCTTATCTCTCCTCCCTTTTCCCCTTTTTTTCCGTATACCATCACAACGCGACGGCAGGCGCGATATCATGTTTATTTTTCTCTGCATGGCTGGCCATCGTATCCTTCTCCCTCCTGTTAGGTGTTCTGGGTGCGATGCATATCGTATTAAATGGCGAGGTGTATTTTGCTGCATAGACGGAGCGCGCGGAGCGCGTGCGACGACATGTGCTCTGGGCGGGAGGTGGTTCGCAAACATCGCGTTGATGCGTGACTTGCCCGTCGGACGGGTATCGGTACCTCGCGGCGAGTGGTGCGACGCGGACCGGAATGGACCTCGTGTCCCACTCGCGTTTCAGACCGTGTTCGTGTGCCTCGATGTAATGGCCGCGAGGCGACCGGGAGCGCTGCAGCGTGAAGTCGACGTGATCATGGGCAGCTGTCAGTCTTCGGCATGCGTATCACTACTTCGACGCGTCGAGGGCGGTCGTGGATGTGGCAATCGCAGTCGATTCGGCAGTTGGCCACGAGCTCGCCACCAGCCAGCGAGCAACATGTTTTCCTGCCACCACGCATAAAGCCCAGCACTAGCCCTACTCTAGACTCCAGCCAGACTTGATGCAATGCATGATACAGTGTTCTAAGATACAGTAGTGTCTAATGGGGCCGGCCCCAGATATGTCTATATGTGTTTGTTTGTGTTCTGTTCTGTTCGCTCTACTCAACGCGCTAGAACGAGAAGATACCCGCGCCGCGCCGCCTGCTCCCACCGAGTGGGTGCGTGACCACCGCAGCGACGAAGAGACCGACCGTCAACCCGATCGCAACGGAGACAAGCTGTTGCGCGACGCTGAAGCCCGAGGACCACTGCTCCTGGCTGTCGGTGGTCACGTCCTGCCCCTGCGCGTCTTTCGTCTGCCCCTGTGCCGCAAAGTTGAAGATACCGCCATTGGCCAGACCCGAGGGGAGCTGCATGAGGATACCCACCACCATGACGGGGAAACTCGCGCCGTTGGAGAGGAACCGGCCGTACAGGTTGCCCAGGAGGCCGACGGTGAACGCGCCGAGGGCGGAGACAATGTCCGAGCGGCCCTCGAAGGCCTTTGCGGAAAAGAAGTTGACCACCCACCCCGCGCAGGCGACTGCGATCATGACGATCAGCTCTTTCGCGAAGAGGGGCTGCTGGTTGCGCAGGGAGAGGGAGAGGGCGTACGCTGGGACACAGAGGAAGTACCAGAACTGCGAGGGCTCGGACATGTACCACGGTGCGCCTTCGTAGTGTGTTCCGGCGCAGCGCCAGTCGTTGACGTTCTGGACGCCCTTGTTACGGATCTTGGTGTAGATCTCGGCGCCGATTGACACGCCAAAGCCGAGGAAGAGCGAGTAGATGACGGAATAGCCCATGCGCACGGCGCCGGCGGTGATGTTGCGGGCGGCGAGCTCGAGCGCTCCCGTGAGGACGATGTATCCGGGGAGAATGAGGACGACGCCGCCGGAGACGAGGGCCGTGAAGCAAAAGTAGTTGGTCGAGGCGAGGACTGCGGCTAAGAAGGATATGAGTGTGGCCACGGCGATTTCGAAGACGTTGCTGAACATGTCGTTCTTGGCTGCGATGACTTGGATGACGATGAGCAGACCACCGAGCGGCGCAGCCATGAGCGCGTCGATGAACGAGCCGTGGAAGGAGGGCACTACGATAAAGGACGAGCACAGCATGCCGACGAGGATGGTTTGCCACAGGTTGTAGCACGGCGGCATGGTCATGAGCTTGTCGAGGTCCTTGTTCGCTTCCTCGACCGAGATCTTGTCGTGCACGACGTCCCAATAGACATTGTGCACGCGCAGCAGCTTGCCGAGGTCGAGCCCCGTTGCCTGCTTCAAGAATTTTGTCTCGGACGTGTGCGTCGCGTCGTCGCCGAAGGATACGAGGATCGTTCCGGGAATGTACACGACCTGCGCATTGATGTCGAGCACGCGCGCGGTCGCCTGGATTTGCGTCTCGAGACGGTGGCTCGGCGAGCCAAACATCATGAGGCAGCGCGCGAGCTTCATGATAAAGTGCTGCCGCGTGATGATGGCAGCGACGTGCTTGATGATATACATCTCCTGCTTTTTGCGCTTTGCATGCTCCTTCTTCCTGCGGCGCTTCTCCGCCTCCCACTCGCGGCGCTTGCGCTCGTCCTCGGTCAGCTTCTCGGGTGGCGTGTGCGGCCGCGACTTTGGCAGCATCCAGTTCTCGGCGCTGCGGAGAGCCGCAGTCCCGCCCTTTTCCAGCGAGCGGAGGTTGAGCATCGAGCTCTTCCTGTTATCCTTCTTCAGCGCCTGCAGGTCGTCCGACGATTTGAGGGGCTTCGTCTTCAGGGACTGCAGGTCGTCTGACGACTTGGCAGGCTTCTTCTTCATCATGATGAGGTTGTCCGTCGACGCGTCGCCTCCCTTCTCGTCGCGGTCGGGTGAGTGGTCATTCAGCGTGGCGGAGTAGACACTCCCTGGTCGCGAGTCGTCAGCCATGGAGCGCCGCGGCGGGCCACCCAAGTGCGCCGAGTCGAGCGAATACCGGCTGAGATGGTAGCCCGGCCGCTTGGCCGCGGGGATGAGCGTCGACGCTGCTGGTGCAGCCGCCGCGGCCATACCGCCTGCGTTCTGCACCAGTGCGCCGAACACACCGGCGTCCGAGCGCGCAGCCTTTGGCCGGTCCGACTCCTTCCAGGTATGGGCTGCACGCTGGAACATGCCCCGCACGCCGGGGGTGTAGGCTGGCGACTCGCGGTCGGCAATGCTCGTCGACGACCGCTGGCGCTTGCTCTCGTCAAATGCACTGCTCGACCGGGGCTCCTCGATCTCCGCGGCCGGGACCGTCTCCTTCTTTGACCAGAGCGACTTCTTCCTCTGCGGGGTCTGGCCCGACTGCTCGTACTTGTCCTGCTCGTCGTCCGTGGAGATGACCGACGGCGGCCGCGAGCTCACTGGCGTGGTGACGGCCGTGTTCGAGCCCGACGTGTTGCCCGAGTTGCTCTGCTGCTGGCCATAGAGGGCGAGAAGGGTGCCTAAGACCGACGCGCCGCCTGGGATGTGAGGTAAGCCCGACCCCGGCGGCGGGTTGAGCGGCGTGTGCGGGGTGGCATGGGCCAGCTCCTCGCTCGTGCGTCCCTTCTCATCCCAGTCGCTGTCCCCGCCATTCCCACCGCCATGGCCATGACCATGATGGCGGCTCTTCTTCACAGAGCCACTGCGCACCCGGCGGCGGAGGTTGCTCCACCGGCTAGTGTGCTGGCGAACGAGATCCGCCGCGCGGTCGGCCGGCGTCTCCTGCTGCTGCGAGTCGGAGGGGATGTTCGGCAGGCCGTCCGTCTCTCCCGAGGGAATGTATGCGCCGCGCACATGGTCGTTCACACCCGTGTCGAGTAGATTCTGCTCGAACCCGCCATCGTCGCGCTCCTCCTTGTCCTCATCCTTGTCCTCCTTGTCTTCCGGGTTGGGGTCGGGGTCCGTGTCGAGGCGGTAGTCGTAGTCCTCCTCGGACTCGGGGCCCTCATGACGCGGGGGGTAGGTGTGCCGCTGCACCGAGGGGTGGTGGTGCACATGCGAGTGGGGGTGGTGGTGGTGGTGCTGGCGCCTCTGCTGCTCGGACTCGGTGATGTCCCTCTCGTCCTCGCTGTTGGCCTCTGAGCTCGGTGCACTAGCCATGCTCAGCTGCGAGGGGCGGTACCGCCTCGTCTTGAACTGCTCGAGTGCGTCATTGACGTTTTCGATATTGCTCTCCGTGACTTGCTGGTCTGGCGAGGCGCGCTCGGGCTGGAGGTTGATGATATGATCATTGGTCCACTGGACACGGCGCGGCGTGCGCACGCCAGGTATCGGGATTGTTGGGCCTTGCGCAGCCGCCGTAGCGAGTTCATCCTCCGGAGTTCGCGATGGCGGCGCAGACGACTGAAGCACACCTTGGAGGTCTGTCGTTGAGCGCGCGCGTAGGATGGGCGAGAGCGATGGTGGGGCTTCGCGCCTCGTCGAGTGCTGCGCTTCTCCTTCCTGGAACGGATCGTCCACGACCATGGCCGGGTGGCGGGGAGGCTGATGCTGACGTTGGAGGTGACGGTGACGGAGTAAGCTGCGTAGCTAGCTGGTAGGAGGAAAAAGAGCTACGTTTCGATGAGGGCGAGTTATGAGCAAGCGACGTGCTGTAGGCCAGTGCTACTGATGCGCCAGAGGAAGAGCGGGGAACAAGAGTTCGTGCTGGCGCTGCCGTTATTAACGACGACCCGAGTGTGCTCCGGGTGTGCTCACTGCAACTGTGGACGTGAAGTGGAACAGCAAAGTCTTTGTATCACTGGCAAGTGAGTAAGTTCGGCTGACTTTTGCGCGTATCCCGCGGTATCCATTTGCAAGCTGGCTCGGCTCCTACGACACCGTCGACCATGGCAGCGGCGTGGACTTGTTGGAATAGTCAGTCACTACTTTAGACCCCGAAACGCAGCACCAGCGCCGACTGGCGTCATAAAGGGTGGGTTTGGAGGGTTAATTCTGCGCCTCCCTGCAGGTCTGCGCGCGGGGGGAGCGGCCGGGCCTGACTCGGGCTGTCTTGCTTGAGGCTGGCGTGCGCGAGAGAGTGCCGGTGCGAGCTGGGCTGGGCATGACGGGCCAAGGACCTGTTCTTTCGGCCCTGCACTACTGGGGCACTCGCATCCCTCGTGTACCTCGGATTTACGTGGTGGAACTCCAAGCAGCGTACGGGCCGGGGGGGTGAGTCAGAGGCCTTGACTGCCGGAGGGTGCGTGAAAAGATGCCGGCGGGCCAAGTCAGGGTTGGGTGAGCATGTGAGACGTCTTGTCCAGGATCCCAATGCTCGAAGCTCCGACGCGCAGCGGCGGGGAGGGCTGGAGTTGGGCTAGCTAGGCTGGGGGTTTAGCTGGGGCTGGGGTTTGGCTGGGGCTGGGCTGGATGAAGATTGCAGGAACAAGACCACAGGATCCAGAACTGGTCAATTGCAGGATTTCTGCTGGATGTGCAGGATTGATCAATCGCTGCGAGTAATCACCCCGGATTACAGACCGCACATTGGCGAGTGGACGAGGGTAAGCCTGACACGCGTACGCCGAGGTACGAGTGCATCGCCATCTCGCGTGCATAGGACTGACTGTCCTGGCGTCTGGATCCTTGGCAAAGCTGGCACAGGCGGTCTCCACCACCCCGCTTGGCTCCCTGGGTGCGAGATGACCCCCGCCCCCTCCTTTCACCCTGTGCTAGACAAGCGGGGGTTGGTAGTTTCAGTGGAGCAGTTCCCGCGCAATGGACTGGCAGTGAGAGCGAGCGTCATGGATGTGATTACGCGAGGCCGGGGACCTCGGTAGCTGGTGTCAATGGAGGCGTGTGGCTGCGGTGTGATGCAGATGGCCCGGTTGGATACATGCGGGCTTAGTCGCATATCTCGGCGAACGGGGGTGGGCATGCCGGGCTACACCATGCTAAGAAGAGGTAGTGCGGTGCTTGGCTGCAAACGAACGCGTCGCCACGGGGCACCTGTGTGATGGTCAGCTAAGCTATGTTTAGAAGGTCGTATAGTAGTAGGTGAGGAGCTCGTCATGAGCTGTTAGTCGTCTTGCCGGTCGATTGCCAGATACCGACATCCACCGGGCACGCTCTAGCGATGAGAGCGTATGTCGCTGAGATTGTCGTTGAGTGTGGCGCTTGAGGAGATGGCGGCATGCTAGTGGCTGGCCAGGTCTGTAGATAGCAGCTCATGCAAGAAATAGTGAGGTTGGTGATTAGCTTGCAGAAGACCTTGCAATACGAGAGATCGTCGAGCTCACACCTCAGTTGATCAACGCCCACGCATCGTTCACACACCATCCCCTCGCGGTACACACTACGCATACATACACCACTACACCCACCTACGCATCTACCCAGTCATATCCCTCTTCCTCCCACGCAGCCGCACCTCCTTGAGCTTGATCTCGATCGGGCGCCACTTCTTCTCTCCCAGTCCGGCGGCATAAGCCTCCAGCACACCAGCGTACAACCCCTCACTCGCCGGGTGGGTTGATGCAAACGCCCGCTCGAGGACGTACAGGTCGACAGCATATGTTTCGGCCATGGTTGCTTGGGATGCGAGTCCAAAGTCGATAAGCACCTGCCGTCAGCCTCGTCTCCCTTTCCACTTACAATCTCGTACGGCCTCTCCGCGCCGGGCGTAAGCCGCACCATCATATTACTCGTAGTCAAATCGCCATGGATAACCCCCATCCCATGCAGTCGTGCCAACGCCCCTCCAACAGCACTCATCAGCTCCTCCGGCGTAACACCGATCCCACGCAGCGCAATCAACCCCTCGCTCTCCTCCTCTGCCTCCTCCTCCACCTCATTCTCCACCTCCACTCCCTCGCCCGCCTCACGCTCCACCTCCTCCGCCTCATCGACCTCCACCTCCCCCTCCGCCCCCCCTCCGAGCACCTCACGCACAGACCAGCCCTCGACCCGTTCCATAGCCAGCACACCAGCCGGCTCGTCCACCCAAAGCACCTGCGGGGCGGGCACGCCGGCCCTCGCACAGCGCGACAGCGCGCGGGCCTCGAACTGCAGTCTAGTTTTGGTGAGGGACGCGTCGAGCGTTGCGTGCCTATACGTCTTGGGGAAGCGGTGTTTGAGAATCACCGGAGTGGGAGAGCTCGACGACGCCGCGGCGGCGGCAGCAGTCGAGGTGGAAGCCGGGGGCCAGTATACCGCCGGCGGGGGGAGGAGGTGCGGCAGGGCATACACGCGCTGCTGTCAGCTAGTTAGTGCAGGTAGACATACAGCCTCGGCCCCCTGTTTGATGAGGGTTGCGTCCTCGCCGTCGATGAGGCGGAGGGAGGGCGCGCGGTACTCGTACTTTGCTGCCATGGTCGATGTTGTAGCCTGACTCATGGTCGGTCGGTCGGTCAGTCGCGAGATTACTTCGATGGAAGTGACTTTATCGCCAGGCACGGGGCACTGCGGGCCTACGAATCATTCTCACATGCCTATTAGGGTGCTGCTACGCCTATTTCGCCTATAATTCGATAGGCCCGCAGCCAGCGGCGTGGCCGTCATGCGCCCCACACTCCCCGATATTGACATTCCTGTCCGTCGCGTCGTTGGCGTTGGCGTTGTCCATAAGAGGGTGGGTGGTATCTCCCGTCAACATCTAACGACAGATCATGTGGCTCAGCGATAGGCAAAGTGCGGCCCCTTCCGACGCACTCGCTGACAGCAGAAATCGGCATCGCCCTCGTGGCGTTTGGTGTCTTCTTCCTCTTCCTCGGTGAGCGCGGGTTGGCTGACCATCGCTGACTCTAGGCGTGGTGATGCTCCTCGATCGCCCGCTGATGGCGCTGGGTAATGTGAGTAGGAGGCGGCGGGGAGGTGCTGGTCAGCAGTCCAAACGATACGTGACTGCCGCTCGTCATACACGGGACGACGCTCGCACGTTTTGGCAGCGACGATTGCTGCGGTCGCTCGCAGGCCTCGTCTCGCTCTCGCTGCGCGAGACCTCGAGGGAGCTTAGCTCACGCCAGATCCTCTTCATCTCCGGTCTGCCGCTCATCATCGGCCCGACGCGGACGTTCTACTTCTTCTCCAGGAAAGAGAAGTGGCGCGGCTCCATCTGCTTCTTCCTCGGCATTGTGCTCGTCTTCGTCAAGTGGCCGCTGCTGGGCATCCTCCTCGAGCTGGCTGGTTTCATTGGGTTGTTCGGGTGAGTTCGAGCTACGCAGCGCAGCTGCGTGGCGAGATGGCGTACCTGGGAATTGGAAAGTGGCAGGCGGTAGCTGGGAGCTAGCGACGCGGCAGTCATTCACGTGTCGTCGATCTTCCGCTTCACGTGTCATGCCACGCACCCACCACCTCCCTCACCTGCCACCGCCCGCCACATGCCGACGCCGACTTGTGTAGCGCAACAAAGCTGACTCCAGCTCCTTCTTCCCCGTCGTGCTCCAGACGCTCCGCCAGATGCCTATCATCGGCACGTTCCTCTCCCTCCCATACGTGCGGCAGGTGAGTACCCCCCGAGAGGGGACTGGACTGAGACGAGTTCCTCCCGCGTCCAGAGTAGACTTTGGGACTGGGGCTGACTGCAGGCGGCGGACAAGATCGCGGGCGTGCGGCAGAGTGCGGTGTGATTCTTGCAACAATCTATACATAGACCGAACCGATGCATCAGTCCGACAGCGAGGGCGAGGGCGAGAGCGACAGGGGCGCAGCGGCAAGTCGGGCATAGCGTGTCTGATCATACTCTGTCACCATATTTGGATAGTCCATGCTCCACCATCTGTAACCTCTGGCAGTGCCATTGCGTGTTCATGTCCGGGCGCAGCCACGTCTACGTCAGTGTGTACCAGTCTCCATGCTCAATAGAAGCCACGACCAAGTCAGCAGAGCCCGCCAGTAGACGACCGCAGTGCCAGTGTCATTTGCATGTTCATGATCTATCGGCCCAGTCCATTTCTATAGTGACAGGTGAGGTGAGTGAAGGGTCTAGTACACGGAATACAGTCTACAGTGTGAGAAGAGCGGGGAGCGAGGGAGGGGGCATGGGAGTTGCGGGCGAGGTCGAGGGAGGGACCGCCGCTCGGCGTGCCCTCGCCACGTCCCGTGCTCGACGTCCCCTGCTATGGGGCGAATCCAGACACCTTGGCCGGCTGCTTATGTCCATCAAGGAGGGGGCGGAACGCATCGTGCGCAAAGCCATCCACTTGCGCAGGCGACGCCGTGGACGGGAGCACCTCGTCATGGTGCGGGCGGGTGGCCTGGGTATTTGCTGCTGCTTGCGGTGCGAAGCCCGTCTCCCGCTTGCCCATGAACTGGATGGGCGCGACCTGGCGGGGCGAGTTGCCCAGCCCGCTGGACCATGCCTTGTTCTGCGAGAGGAGGTGGGTCGCCGTCTGGGGCGAGGCCATCGAGTTGGAGGTGTCGTTCCAGCTCGAGACGGGGGCGGGAGGGGGTGCGGGGCCGTCGCTGTGTGGGCCGGTTGCCTTGGTCGTGGGGGGGATGGGGCGTGCTGGGCGATTTGTGGGCTGCTGCAGCGTCTGGGTGAGCTTGGCGTGCAGCTCGGCGAGGTCGTTGGCCTGCTGGCCGACGTTCATGCCGGAGGAGATCGTCGCGATCAGGTCGTCCATTGAGGCTGCCATCGTGGCGAGTTGTGCGAGTGGGTGGTTGGTGCGGGGGGAGGTGGGGAGGGACAAGAGAAGACGCGGGGTTCGGCCTGGGCTATTAGAGTAGAGCGGATAGGTGATGGGAAGAGGGACGGGACGAGTCCGAGTGCGTGGGATGAAGATTCTTTGAGAAGCAAGTCGGGTGGCGAAGTTGGTGTTGGCGTTGGCACGTCGCTTCGCTTATTGCTGATGGCACGGATGCCGAGTGGGTGTGTTTCCCCGGACACACGGTCGATGCGAGAGCGCGAGTCGAGTGGGGGAGGGGAGGGGAGGGGCGAGCAGACAAGCAAGCGTGGAGAGTGTCGAGTTGTTGTGCTCGATAAGCAGTGGGTGTGGCTGCGGCAAGTTCGGGTTGCCGGATGAGGTGGCTTGGTGGGTTGGTCTGTGCGGCGGGTGTGGGAGTGGTAGTAGCGGCTGTGCTGTCCTGCGATGCGAATAGGTGCCAGTCGAGCTAGACGGCGAAGACGATAGAGACGGCGACGAGAGAGATAAGAGCGATAGAGAGGAAGAATGAAGACTGTTGACGCTACTTGTCGAGTTGTCCCACGCCCCTTCCTTACATTTCTCTTATTCTACTAATAACATAAATAAACGCGGCGGCGGAAAACGTGCGACCGGTCCGGGTGATCCATTCCATTCTTCTATTTCCATTTACATTTACAATTTGACAACAATTACACCCGACAGCCGAAAAAATAACCCGCCCGAGGTAATCATCCAATGTTGCTTAACCACCACTGTACAGGTCTTCTTTTCAACGTCGTCTCTCCGATACCGGGGGAGCATGCATGCATGTACCATACTGAATGAATGCATGTCTCGTATGCTGCCTCGTAGACCTCGTGTGCATCGTGTCAGACAGACAAAGTCAGGCCGCAGTCCCACAAGCTTGCGCAGAACGGCATCCACCCGTCGCCCGTCGCCCGTCGCAAGGAAAGTCCGAACCGCACCGCATGTCCAACTTCTACCCTCGATCGAGCGATTGGAACTCTTTCAGATGGCCAGATCTGAGCTCATCCGCCTCCCTTGACTTCCCGCCGGCAGTGGCAGACGGCGGCGGCGTATAGCCTGCATAGCTTGTCTACCTACGTCGCCGATGAACCAACCGCGCGCAGCCAGTCGAACCATCGTCAGACCGGCCGGTCACCAAACCAGGGAGTCAGGCTGAGGCTGTACTTCAGGTAGCTAGTAGTTCGTAGCACGCAGCTTGTAGCACGCAGATAGCCAGGCCATGCCCAGTCCATGCAGTCCACAACCTGTTCTCAGGCCGCAGAATGAGCCCTGCTTCTACTTCTCAGTCACGGCCGCATTTCAAGACATCTCTACTGGTAGGAAAATATTTCAGTAACGGCAGTAGGGGGGGCCAAGACCAGCCAAGACTTGCGAGATCACTCATGTCGGCAGAGCGTGTGAGCGGAGCAGTAGCAGAGCAGCAACAGAGGAGGCAGAGGAGAGCATAGCAGAGCAGAGCATCGGAGCAGAGTCAAGCGGGTAATGCTGCGATGTACAATGCCACCATGGACATGTGCTCTTGGGTTCATTGTGGCATTCCATTCTTCGGAGACCCGGTGGACGTCTCGTCTCGCCTCGTCTCGCTTGGGCTTATCTCCGCTGCTCAGCTCAGCTCAACGTGTCATGCATGCCCATTGTACAATTGTACATTGAGCTCGTAGATCGCATTCAAAACTGACACAGCTGTCCACATGTCACACCTGTCTGTCCGCCTGTCTAGCTCTGTCTGCCATCGGCATCATGCGCGAGTATTGCAGGCATGTCATCATGCCATGTACTCTGGCGAGGAGAACATGTACAAACTGCTGCGTCGCTGCGTTGCGTTGCGTTACGCTGCAGACACGTTGCTTGCTAGGCGCCATGCGCCATACCGCGCATGGACTAGCGCACATATGTCGGAATCTCATATCATATTCATCGGCTAGCGAAAGACTCGTAGCAACCGACGCGTCGAGCGTCGTGTGTCGTCTCCCCGGGGCACGATGCGTACATACATAACACATGCGACGTCTCGCTCCTCGGTCTTCTCATCCCCTGGGCCGCGGGGTAGGAAGCTCATGGGAACGATGGAATAGCCATGCTTACACGTGTATGATTGCAAGCTCAGCCGACCTCGTCCTCCCTGCAAGCTCGCTGATCCCCTTGCTCGGTCAGTCGGTCGTTCGGTCCGTCGCTCAGTTCACACCGTTCTAGTACCAGCAGGTGCAGCTCCGCGCGCGGATGGGGCGGATACGCGCGCATACTATACTAGCCTCTAGCCGTTAGCGAGTGTCTGATCTACATAATCATTGTCGCGCGTGTTGCGTACCTCGCAAGAACAGCCACGAGCGCAAATTGGTGCTGACAGTTTTGCTGCACTGCGCGGCGGTACACCATTCTGCGAGTGCACCACATCTCTTCCCACGGCAGCTTTTGAGCAGAGAGGGTCATCCCGCGAACCTCGCAAGTGTTAGTGAGGATTCGAAGGTCACGGCATGTCGGACCCCTGCCCCCCGAGATGTTATGCAGATCGTGTCTGTCGCTCGGGCCGAGTCGTCGAGTTCTGGCCAAGTCGCAATCGAGTCGCAGCTCGATTCGCAGCCAGGCCAGTGCCAAAGTAGAACGCGATGGTCGATTCTCATCTCGATCCCCTCGCGACTGTCGTCATGGCATCGTCAATGTCACGTCGTCACGTCAGCTAAATCCATGTCCATCGCTCCAGCATCCGTATCTCCCGGACAAGTCCATTTCCATACAGCGGTCAAAGACGTTCGCGTGGAAACGGCCAAAGCCTTGTCATGAACCTCCCAGGCCTCATCACGAACCTGTCCAGCCTATCAGCTCCCTCCCCCCTGGTCAGTATGCCACAATGCCACACAACACCCGCACACCCGCTCATCCGAGTCCTGGGTCCGGAAAAGTCATCCATCCATACGCTATACACCACAACCCAACGCTTAGGCCTTGGCAGCGCCGGGGACGTAACGGCCCTTGCGCTCGCGGGGCTGGTACGCCGAAACGTTGGTAACGTTGACGGGGAGCGAGTCGAGGCCGAGCGAGCGGAGCAGGTCCTTGGTCTCAGAGTCGACCTCGAGGGGCGCCTCGGGCGAGACGGCGAGGGCAGAGACGTCGGGGACGTACTGGTCCTTGCGCTCACGCTCCTCCTCCTGGAGACGGAAGGAGATGCCGCGCACGGGGCCCTTCTGGATACGCTTCATCAGGTGGGTGGTGAAGCCAGAGATCTTGTTGCGGAGGCGCTTGGAGGGGACCTGGGCAACCTCGTCGAGGAGGCGCTTGTTGGTGCTAAAGGTTAGCGAGCGGTCATAGGACTACACTGGAGGAAAACGAAAGGAAGGACAAGGGAGTGGGAGGTCCTTGTGCTCAAGAGAGATTCAGTCGTGACGAGGGCAGGGCAAGCAAGGCGCCTGGTCGATAGCACAGAGCATTACGCTCTGGCGCTCAAACGCAGGACTTGACTTGGCCATACAGCAGAGATCTCAACGGACGTCGCTTTAGGGCAACTGTCCCATCTGCTGCCTCCTCATCCCAACTGCTCCAGCTCTCCCGCACAGCACACGTTCCCGCATCCCTCTCCTATTCCCTGTCCATCTTTCCTCCCCTCCTGGCACGCGCATACTCACTGGAAGTCGAGAGTGAGACGGGGGTAGTACTTCTCAATGAGAACGCGAGAAGCGCGCTTCACGGTCTTCGTCCTGACACGGCCCTGTTATCCAAATGCAAGAGCAGTCCATACGAGGCGAGGGAGTCGTCGGCAGAGGTGTGGGCAGAGTTTGTCGGCAGGAGTAGGTCGAGGGAAAGGGAATCGTCGTTCGTGTTTAAATCCGGCGTAACACGAAGCAGCGAGGAGCGGGGAACGGGCATAGGCAGTTGCAGGTCGTAAGGATATCGAGAAGCACTGTGTCAGCACCGCGCACTGCGTCGAGACCTTGCTCAGCACGCACCATTTTTGATGATTCTTGATGAGTGAGGAAGGAGCGTTGCTGGCTTGACTGGTCAGGTCGTCGAACGGGCTCGCAGCGGAGGCATCTCGCACCCAGCGAGCGACAGGCCACAGCCAGGGTGAGGGCAAGAAAAGCTTCCGCTCCCGTCGGCGTTTGGCTTACCGCCGATAGCTACGGCCACTCTCCGACTTAACGGCAAAGCGGGAGGATGAAATAAGCATGCATGCTGTCTTACTCTCGCCTGCCGGACTACCGGGCATCTCCGTCGTCGGCTGATGACCGCATGGCGCGCGCGCGTGTACGAGTAACCCGGAGCACATGTATGGCCGTCAACAAGACCGATCACTCGAGCGAGCTACTCGTATCCTTCGTCGTTGCCTCACATCTCACTATCACCTCGTAACGCCTCTCTGCCCGAGTACATGCCCTCCATGAAGTTCCCACCAGCCCCTCCCGTCGACGCCGTCAAGTGAGTCCCACCCCTTACGCAACCACTGACGCCAGGCTGTGCGACTTCGTGACGGCCTCGCCGACCCCCTTCCACGCCGTCGCCAACCTCGTCAAGCGCCTGACCAAGGCAGGCTTCAGCCCCATCTCGGAAAAGGCCTCGCCCGAGAAGCTCGAAGCAGGCAAGAGCTACTACTACACGCGTAACCAGTCCTCCCTCGTTGCGTTCACCCTCCCCGCCAAGGAGCCCGTCAACGCAGTCTCGTTCGCTGTCGGCCACGTCGACTCGCCATGCCTCAAGGTCCGCCCAGTCAGCAAGCAGCAGAAGGCAGGCTATCTCCAAGTCGGGTGTGAGCTCTACGGCGGCGGCCTGTGGCACACCTGGTTCGACCGCGACCTCTCCGTCGCCGGCCGTGTCATCGTGCGCACCCCCAACGCCAAGTCCGAGTTCACCTCCCGCCTCGTCAAGGTCGACCGCCCCATCCTCCGCATCCCCACGCTCGCGATCCACCTCGACCGCGGCGTGAACGACAACCTCAAGTTCAACAAGGAGACCGAGTTCCTCCCCATCCTGGGCCTCGTTGCTGAGCAGCTGAACGCCTCGCCCTCCAATGCGCCCAGCCGCACCGGCACCCCCAAGCCCGCCGCCGATGACGGCAACAGCCGCTCAGATGCGCAGTCCAACGACGAGCGCCATCACCCCCTCCTCCTCGCCGTTCTCGCCGACGAACTAGGCTGCGACGTAAAGGACATCCACGACTTTGAGCTCAGCCTGTATGACACCCAGCCCTCCGCCATCGGCGGTGTCAACAACGAGTTCGTCTTCGCCCCCCGCCTCGACAACCTCATGACCTCCTTCGCCTCCATCGAGGGCCTCTGCGCCGCCGTCGAGGGCGAGAAGAATGCATCCTCGGACGAGCCCAACGCCCGCTGCGTCATCCTCTTCGACAATGAGGAAGTAGGCTCCGTCTCCCACCACGGCGCAGAGTCCAACCTCCTCCCGTCCTTCGTCGAGCTCATCTCCGCCCTCCCAGGCACCAAGAGGGGATACTACCAGCTCCTGGCGAACTCGTTCCTCATCTCCGCGGACATGGGCCACGCCCTCCACCCGAACTACCAGGCGCGGTATGAGACGAACAACGCCCCCCGCATGGGCGGCGGGGTGGTTATCAAGACAAACGCCAACCAGCGGTACACTTCCAACGCGCAGACCACCTTCCTCCTCAGGCAGGTGGCCGAGCGCGCCGGTGTGCCCGTGCAGGAGTTTGAGATCCGCAACGACTCGGCCTGTGGCTCGACTGTGGGCCCGCACCTCTCGACCCATGTGCGTACTGTCGACATTGGGCTTGCCAGTCTGTCGATGCACAGTATTCGTGAGACTGCAGGCTCGAACGATGTCAAGCACTACATCAAGCTGTTCAAGACGTTCTTCGAGCAGTACTCCAAGGTCGATGCTTCGCTCCAGGTGGATGAAGTGTAGGTTGAGGCATGAGTGAGGAATAGTACGAGAGGCAAATCATGGGGTGTAGCAAGTATGGCGAATACAGCTAGATTGTACAAGGGAACAGAGATAGCATAGGCAGTGAATAGCATGCAGCGTAACACGAAGAATTCAGCCATCAGCTCACTGCCACTTCGCAACTCATCTATCACCCCCACTATCCGGTAGATGCGTAACATCAGGTATCAGGTACAAGTACAAACGGGTATGCAGCAGCCCAAAAGCCCCTACTCGGCCTTCTTGGCCGCCTTGCGAGCCTTGCGGGCAGCACGCTCCTCGGGGGTCTCGTCGCGCTCAACCCCGTCCGCCGTCTTGACCTTCTTCGACTTCTTCTTCTTGTCGCCGTCAGCCGGCGTAGAAGGAGTAGCGGGGGTCTCGGGCTCGGCCTTGCGCTTGCGCTTCTTGTCGTCGGACGCGGGCGTCTCTGGTGCGACGGGGGTCGCCTCAGCGGCAGGGGGCTGGGTGGGGAGCGTGGCCGGGGTGGAGCTGGACTCGGGGTCCTCGGCGTTGTAGTCGACGTAGGTCTTGGACCAGGTCTGCGGGGTGACGCCGTCGATCTTCTTGCCGTACTTGTCAAGCTCGCCGGCCTTGACCATCTTCTTCTTCTCCTGGGCCTTGGGGCCCAAGCCCCAGCGGCGGGGGTACAGGTCGCGGTTCATGATGCAGCGCTTGACCTTGGCGACGACGCCGTGGTCGCACGACGCGAGGTCGGCGGTAGCCATCTGCGCAATGCCGATGGCGATGGCCTCACCCTTGGTCGTCATGAGGACGACCTCCTCGTTGACCTCGATGCCCTCCTCGTAACGCAGGAGACCGGGAATCATGAGCTTGGCACCGTAGCAGACGGCGTTAACGGCCGAGTCCTTGACGACGATGCGCTTGAAGTTGGTGAGGAGCGCCTCGAGCGGGCGGACAACGCGACGGAGGTAGGTCTCGTCGCGGGTGTTGTCGTACAGCCACTGCGCGTCGAGGACGTCGTGCATGGTGACAATGTCGTCGTTCTCCGAGGTGATACCCGAGCGGACACGGCGCAGCTCCTGCATGTGCGCTCCGACACCGAGGAGCAGACCAAGGTGGACACAGAAGGTACGGACGTAGAAGCTGAAGTCAGCAGACGATCTTCAACCGTAAGTGGCTGAAAGACTCACCCTGCCTCGACGGAAAGCTTGATCACAGCAAGGCCGCGCGCCTGGTCAAACTCGAGAACCTCGCTGGAGAAGAGGGTACGGACACGGAGCTGACGCTTGACAGCCGAGATGAGAGGTGGGCGCTGGAAGAGCGCGCCGGAGAGGGTCTCAACGGCACGCACGAGAGCGGCCTGCTCGACATCGCCGTGGAGACGGACGACGGTCACGTACTCCTTACCGGCGCCCTGCTGGGACTTGACGAGACGAGTAGCACGGTCAATGCAGACCATGAGCAGACCAGTGACCTTGGGGTCGAGGGTTCCAGAGTGTCCTGGAGCGTTAGAATAGACCACAGACCAAGAATTGCCCATATCCATACTCACCAGTCTTCTCCACGCGCAGGATGCGCTTGAGCCAGGCAACGACCTCGTGCGACGAGGGGTTGGAAGGCTTGTCGAGGGGAATGCATCCGGACTGGATGTACGAGGTGAGGTCGCGCTTGAGCGGCGAGACACCACATGGCAGGGGGGTGTAGTGGGACGACCGGACGAGGAGCTTGTCGTAGTTCTTGAGGAGGAGAGGCCACTCGGACGTGTCGAGCTTGGGGGTGACCTCCTGGCTCTTGATAGAGAAGTCGCCCTCCTTCTGGATTTCGGACACCGTCGCCATGATGCTCAGTGTCGGTCGGGAGGTGGTTGGGGATGTGTTGATGGTCGTCGATGCTGGCCCCGTTGAACTTTCGACGTCGACCGCAATGGACAGAAATTGTCTTGCAGCGCGGAAGCAATTGCCACATGGGCGTTGTCACTGTTTATCCAAGCCTTCCACTTAAGGAGAGGTGCCTTGCGTTTGTGGAAGCTGTTGAGAAGCATACAAGCATGAGATGCCTGCTTGCTTGTCTCAACGTCGTCAACAACGCACACGACATGCTTGACTCATCCGAGACTTGGCGACGCGGCTCACGAAGCGGACGCGACGCAACCGGCAGCGAGTCGAAGCGCAACGTGCAGCAGCTCACAAATCAAAGCATATAATACGACATCAGACTGACATCTACCCGATATTACTAGATCGAATCACTATAACCCTCTACACCAATCACTAACCACCGTCACCTCACGCAGCCATCGAGACGCCTAGAGAATGAACCTGAACGCAGGGTGGTCGTCACCCAAGTTGAGGATGTCGTCACGGCTCATGTTCTCGAGACCCCAGCGTGCACGGTACTCTGGGTCGTCGATGTCGTGCTTCTCCTCAGGACCGGGTGCAGGACCATACTCCTTCTCGCGGCGCTTGTTCTCGCGGTTGAGGCCGATCCAGATGACGAGACTCATGATACCGTTGAGCGCCGCAAAGGCGAGGGCAGTACCGTGACCGGGCTGGTAAGGGGGCGACTTCTTCTGGTCCTGGTTTCGGTACACCAAGGACGCCCAGATACCACCAGCGTTACCGTTGGAAAAGACGATGCCCATGGCCACAGCCTTCTTGTAGTGGCCGCCAAAGTTGTTGCCGCACCAAGCGATGGTGGTGGCAATGAGCGGGGCGATAGACATGGTGGTGAGGAAGACGGCAAAGTATTGTCCGCCGACGGTCTGGTGAGGCGATGTGGTGAGGAGGACGATGTAACCAACGGACGCGAGAGTCGACCAGAACATGTTGAAGATGCCGCGCTTCATTAACCTGTCCGAGGCGAAGGCGGTGGCGATAGTAGTGCAGAAGGCGACAACGTAAGGGGGGACCGAGAGCAGCAGAGACTGAGCATTCGTCCAGGTGCCGAGGGCACGGACAATGGAAGGAGCGAACAGCGACTGCGAGTAGATGCACTGTGCGGCGCCGACGTAGCACATGGCGTAGGCGTACGTCTTCCAGTCCTTGAGACCGCGCCAGACCTGCTTCATGGAGAACGAACCCTGGGTAGCGAGACCGGTGTCCCTGCGGAGACGCGAGAGAACGCACTCGCGCTCAAGCTCAGTGAGGAACTTCGCTGTGTCGGGCCAGTCGTGGATCATCCAGAAGGACGCACAGCCGCAGAGCAGGGTGATGATGCCCTCCATGATGAAGATCCAGGACCAGCCTGCCTTGCCACCAACACCGGCCATCTGGCCGAAGCCGTAGCCGAGAATACCACCAAAGGCACCAGCCAGGACAGCACCGGCGAAGAAGAACGCAACGCGGCGGTTGAGCTCCTCACGACGGTACCAGCCAGTGAGGTAGAAGTTAAGGCCGGGGAACTGTGGTTAGCTTTGGCTGTAGCTGCGGTTGCCGGCAAGCGCATACTCACGAGTCCAGCTTCAGCCATACCCAACATGAAACTGCTCTGTCAGCCATGTGTTCACAACTCTGGTCAGGCTGCAGGAAGTGGTGGCGGATCGTGGGCTGTGCACGTGCAGTAGAGATGGGCGCCACAAAGCGCCACACCCGCCGTACACACAAGCAGTACACAGAGGTGCACGGACCCGATCACCGACTTCAGCAGCCACGCCACTCACCGAAGAGCCAAGAGCTGTCCGTAGTTGGTGACGAGGCCCATGAAGATCTGGAAGAGCGCCCAGATGATCATAGTCACGGGGATGTAGATGGATGGGCGGAGCTTCTTGAGCACAAGGTTGGAGGGCACCTCGAACGCGACGTAGGACACGAAGAAGATAAGCGACGCGATATTCTAGACAGTCAGTCAAACACTCTCCTAGGTGTCTCACGTATTGGTAGCCTTCGAGACCGAGATCGGCTTCAAGGCCGAACAGTTTGGCAGCGCCGACGTTGACACGGTCCAAGAAGGACATGAGGTAGAGCAAGCTGCGATGTCAGCGAGTGCACAAGGAAGTGCCACACAGCTCAACTCACGTCATCCATGGAACAAGGCGCATGTCCATCTTCCTGAGCAGCTTCTTCTCGAACGCAGCATACTCCTCGGGCGACATGTTGTCGAGCTGCACGGCATACTCGTTACGGTCGGCAAGGCGGCGAACCTCAGCTGCCTCCTTGTCGTAGGGCAGAGACGAGTCGGCGAACCCATTCGCCCCAACATGATGTACCCCAGGCTTCTGCTCCTTGATGTCGGACATGGTGAGTACCTACTACTCGAGTCGAGAGAACGGAAAGAGAAAGAGCCTACGTCTTTCGTGTTCTTTCTTTATACTCAGACTTTATCAGCGGTGGACTCTTCGACTCGGACGACGGGCGAGTCTCATGCGCCAGGGCAGAGGGTGATCCACCAACCAACCCATCTCTCGCTGCCGGCTTTTCCCCTTACGCGGTTGTTATTGGGGCAACAGCTGAAGCGAGCTCGGCGTTCTGCGGGCGGATTCTGCAGAACAAAGGCCAAGCCGCAGCAACAACCTGGAAAAAGCCCTTGTAGGCATGGAGGATGGACAATGGCCGCTCCCAACCAGCCCGCGCTGTGGGTCCAGACGACTGCCGACTGGCTGCCTGTACGGGGGAGCTGCCCCGTGGAGCCGGCCCCGCGCCGCCAAACCCTGGGCACATGGGGTGCATAATTCACCTGGGCACCTGGACAAGGCAAGGCGGCGGACGATATTTGGCCGCCTGTGACTTGATTCTCGGTTGGGACGCCTGCAAACGCCTGGTGGCATGGTCGGCGTTATTGGTCTCGCTAGACATGGTCATGTGTACAGACAGGTGGGAGCAGCGGGCAACTGATAAATCCCGCGACCGACGTGCAGCGATATCCCCCCTTCGCGTCCACCCGTCGCAATCTCTCTCGGTCCTCAAAGACGAGACGAGGGAGACGACGGGTCTGTTGCCCGCACCGGATTTGGCGAAGGGGGTCGGGCTGGGATCAAGGGTAACATTGAGCAATTCTTGTACATGATTCGTCAGCTCTGGATTCCATTACTTGCTGATTGTGGACTGTTTGCAGCTGACGTGCTGAACTTCGGTAGAGGACGGCATTTCGAGGTTGATCCAAAGTCGAGCCAGAACTCGGCTTACGGCCGTGGGGCTCGGTCATTACCGCTCCTCTGTGACGGTCACCATCGCTCGCTCCGGAGCTTGCGTCGTATGAGGTGTCGCGATAAAGATGACATGGGTGCAAGTTAAGCATCTACTGCTTGTTCATCACCGATGTGTCCATTATCCCCACACGAGCCCCACCCCTGCCCCGCGGGCACCTACGTCGGTCGTCGTTGCCGCAGTTACATCCCCCTTATCTTGGCAGGTTCGAGGAGGACAACATGCATGCTCCGTACCGATATCTACATCTCTGGACGATCTGAACCCCATGGAGTCCCGAGTCTCATGATCAGGTAAACTCACTAGCCCACTTGCACTTCGGTGTTCATACCGCGACAGCGCCGTGCTCGGCTGATTAAACTGTCGTTCGGGTCGCCTTGCGCCATCGTTTTGCGCGGGTGTCTTTGTGTGACCAAGGAGATCAGACGAGCAAGAAAGAGGTGCCGTACCGAGTAACTACGACCATTTACGCGTCGTCGTCGTCGGCGTCTGTGTGATCGAACGGCGGTGTCAGCAATTCACATTCCCGTCCAGCGCGCGTGAGACGTTGTTCTGCGTATAGCGCTTCTTCCGATGTCTGTGCTATACGAATGAATGCCTCTGTTCTTCCCGGAAGTGCTTGACGACGGTTAATCACATTTCCTCAGCGCGTTCTTCGGATGTCTTGCTCATCCATCGCAAGCTCGTTAACGGCTAGATTATACCCGTTGCATCACACAAGCCCCAACAAGACATGTCGTTTCTGCCCCTTCGTTACTTGTTCACAACAATCCTCTATAGAGCACCCAAACAGGCGATGGTACACACTCAGATCCACGGGAAGAGCCATAGCGACCTTGCCGACGCGACTTTCAATACCCCCTCCACACAGAGGCATGTGGAGGCAGCTTGCTTACACAGCGCCGTTCGCAGCCGCAGCAGCAGCAGCGGCCTTCTGCTTCTTCCTCTCAGCCCGCTGCTCGACCATGCGCTCCTCTTGGCGCTGCACACGCAGCTGGATGGCGTTCCGAAGTGCCTCGACGTATGTCTCGTACTTGAATATCTCGGAGTGGATATACCGAGACTTGGCAGTCCAGTTCTCCCGAGCCTTAACGCCGTTCTTCGATCCATTCGGGTACTATGGTCAGCTGGGTACTCGACATAGATAGCCGGCATGGCACGTCTCAGACACGACACTCACCAGACGGGTCATCGGCTCCTCGACAGCCTTGTGCTGGTTCAGCTCCTCCATGAGGCTGTTGACATAGCTGACAAGCGACTCGAGCTGCGCCTCCTCATCCAGCGTGGACGGGATAGTAGCATGGGGTGGGGGCTTCCACTCGTTGATGTGTGTCCGGTCCATCTCGCGCTTATCCGCATTCTGACCCCGAACACGGGCGTACGCGCCCCGCATGCGAGTAGAGGACATGAGACTCGCGCGGTCCTCGACATCCTCATCCGCGTTTGAGAGGCACCGCGCCCAGCCGTACTCCATGTTGGAGACGCCGCCAACGAGGGGCTGGCGACTCCGCCTGGCGGCCCAGTAGTTGCAGGTTGCGACCCACTCGGCGACCAACTCCTCAGTACCGGCCTGGAACACGCTTATCTCGCCAGTCGGGAACGTGACGGTGAAGCAGTGAGGGCGGACGGCGCTGTATCCAGGTTTGGGGAGGGCCATCGCCATTGCGTGCATGAGGCTGTACTCGCCCGTGCGGTTGGCGCTGCTCTGTCACGTCAGCGGGTGTGGAGGGAACGTGCGAGTAAGAGGCTGATACACATCGCAGCCACCGTCGCAGGGGAATACTCACCATCCAATTACCACCACCAAAGCCACCGCCACTCGAGCCACCACCGCCGGACCCAAAGACAAACATGTGCAGGTCGCCCTTCTGGATGACGACGAAGAACTGCTTCCAGTCCTTCTTCCCTGCCTTCTTGCCAAGAGCCTCCACCTGGACCTTGCGCTGCAACAGACCCTCTTTCGCCCACGGGGCTCCGAGGAGTGCAAGCTCGTCAACAGACATCTCCTCAATAGAGCTGGACGACTCCTGCGAGTGGATAGAGTGCGCCTCGTCGTCCTGCTCCTTGATGACCGTGTGCGAGAGGTTGCCAGCAAAGCCCAGCGCTGGGGCGAGCACGTCGCCAATCGAGTTAGGGTGCGACGCGTTGGGACTCAACTGCCCGTCCGCGTTGTACATTGCGTTGTAGGGGCCGTTGCCCTTGCCTGCCCTCTTGACGCCAAGTGCGGCTGCGCTGAAGCCAGCCACGCGCGACAGGCCACCGAGAGGAGATGTAGTCTGGCGTTCGGCCTCGGACAAAGGGCCGATAGGGAGGAGGATGCGGTCGCTGCGGACGTTGGCGTAGATGTCCTTGAGGGCGACCTCGGCGTCCTGCTCCCATGCCCTGGAGTACGTGAACGACGAGTTTATCGTCGTCGAGGAGGCGCGAGAGCGCAAGTCCTGCAAGGAAGGTGAGGTGAGTTCCGAGGCTGGCGGTGACAGGGTGCCCGAAGCGGTACGTTGGGCGCTCGTCGTGGGCCGGAGACGGATGCTGGTGGTCGACTGCGCCGCAGACATGGCGTCTACGTTGCGCAGACTGCCGCTGTCGTTGTTGACGAGGTCCAGGGTCGACGCGTCGCGGTCCGGCATGCTCTCCTGGATGGCGCGCATGGCATTGCGCACAAAGTCTGCCCGTGACATGTGCTTGGACAGCTCGGCAATGTGCAGATCCGTGTTGAGCATGAGCATGGCAGCAGTGACCGTGTGCACGACGCCTGGGGTTCCAAACACCGTGTTCGGGTTGCACTCGTAGTACCGCCCAGAGAAACCCTCGAGGATGCGGTCGATTTCCTGTGACTCGGCCTTGAGATGCAGCTTGCCACAAAGGTCACGGAACGCCTGGTCGAGGCGGAGGTTGCGCATGTCGAAGTACTGCATGTAAAAGTACAGCGTGAGGCCGTTGAGGGGCTTGGGACCGCCAAGGAAAATGGCAACTTTGTCGGTAGGGATGTGGGTCGGGTCGCCCTCGTAAAACTCGTTGGCGAGCTGGCGTCCCTTGTCCTCGTCTGTCTCCCCGATGTCGGCGAGGTTGACGTTTGACTGGCCGGCAGACGATGTCGTCTCGACAGCAGTGACAGACTCGGAGTCGAAACGCACAGACGACGAGCTGTCAGCAGTGGCGAGGCCCTGTTGCTGTTGCTTGTCCCACGCGCTGCCCCGCTTCGAGGGCACAGACGGCCCAGACACACGCACGTTCGGAGCCGCAGCCGCAGCCACTCCACCGACGGCCGCGCCAGTGGCGACCCCGGCAGCACCGACGATAACAGTTGCCATTGGCACAGCAGACTCCGACACGTCGTCACCCGCGGCTTCCGACTCAACAGGCAATGGCTCGAGGGGAGCCTCGTCCGGCACCACAGGTGAACGAGACTGCGGGCTCGCGCCAGCGCTGTCGGCCGGCGTAGACGGCACGGGTAATGGTTCCGCAACAATTGTGTCGTCCTGACCGATGTTGGAGCGAGGCGTCATGCCAAGAGTCGGCGACCTGTCGTTGTACGGCAGCTGGAAGCGGCTGTTGATGCTGCTTGAGCGCTCAGGGCTGACACGGAGGTGCTCGGAGACGTCGGGTTCACGGGTGCTGGGGATGGGACTGCCGCGAACGAGGCCGCCGGCGGAAGGCTCGCCGTGGGATATCCTGTCGAGGAGACCAGTAACGTCGTCTGAGAATGACGATGCGTTGCGCCCTGGGTGGCCACGGGGTGAGCCCGATGTACCACCGCTGCCACCGCCTTCAGCCGTGGTTCTGCGTGACGCAGCGCGGCTGTGCGGAGTGGCGATGGCGTCACCACTGTCGCCACGCTGGACGTGTGGTCGCCCGGGATCTATGATGGATCCGATTGAGCCAGTTGCAGAGGACACAGAGGGCGAGCGGTTCAATGGGCGGCGACCGACTGCTGATGGCTCGGCCATGATCTCCTCCGTTTGCGGCTCTTTTTCGTGGTCGGCGGTCTGTGATCGCGAGACCATGCCTGCCCGGCTGACGTCGGATGTAGTCGACGACGGCGCAGCTGCAAAGTCGATAACCGTGTCTGGCGTGACGATGGGATCGGGAGGAGGGAGGGGGTGGTCGATTGCAGCAGCCGTCTTGGGGACAATGGGCACCGCCGGCCGCTGAGGAACAGGTGGACGGGTCGAGCCGTTACTGCTCGTCGCGCCGTTGGTGTCCGCAAAAGAAAAGGCTTGGTTGCCTGGGAAGCGTGGAGACGCAGACAGCGTAGGGGATGTAGTAGGTGGAGGGGACGAAACGTCGACTTGGGAGCGGCCGGCCAAGCTGAGTTGCGATGTCGATCCCAAGCCAGGCTGCACGTATCAGAAAGTTCTGCTGCCGGCTTGAAACTC
Organism: Cutaneotrichosporon curvatum; assembly: GCA_001600275.1. Taxonomy (NCBI): domain Eukaryota; kingdom Fungi; phylum Basidiomycota; class Tremellomycetes; order Trichosporonales; family Trichosporonaceae; genus Cutaneotrichosporon; species Cutaneotrichosporon curvatum. The sequence goes on along the minus strand of BCJH01000018.1, from coordinate 339,072 downwards.
ACCCCGTAAATACCGTGCTCCTTATTGTTCGCCCCGCCGAACATACGCCCGAACATGCCTTTCCCTTTCACGCGCTTCACCTAGGCGTCAGCAGCTGCTATGTACAAGGGGCACCAGTCGCTGTGACTTACCTTGCCGCTCTCGTCAACAGACGGCTGGCGAGCGAGTTGCTCAGCAGGTGCCTCTGATATCGTTGCCATTCCGCGATCCCGATCGTTGCCGTAGTGGTGCAGGTGCGACTGCGACGAGTTGGTGCGCTCCCACTCTGCCCCGCCGCGCGCCTGTAGATGCACATTGTCGCGCTCGCTGCCGTGCCGCCTGACGCTGGGAGAGAGAGATGAGGTGGAGGTGGACATGGACGACGTGAGGTGCGCGCCGCTCCCACCTGCATCTCTGGACGACGACGAGGTGCTCCTTTGCGGAGACTTGTACGGCATTTGGTTCTTGGCCGCCGATGCCTTGTCTTGCGACGCGGCGGCGGCCTTTTGCTGCTTCTTGCCTCGGATGAGAGTGGAGAGGTCTGGCGTGGACGCGGTGCCGGACGTTCGGAAGATCGAACGACGCTTTGGCACGACGGCCGCGTCCTCTGCTTTTATTTCGGCTATGGCTGTTAGCACACCGCTCTCAGGTGTGATGGTGGGATATCGACTGCCCGAAAGAGAGGTCGCACAATGGCGGGTGGGGTGGGGGTGGTACAGGTGGGCGAGAGGCAGAGATGTCCAAAAAGCACAAGTAAGACGGGGAGGACAAGTAGTACGAGGAGGAGGACAACGACGATGTTGTCGGGTGCAAGACCTCTGACGAGGAGGACAAGGCGGCAGAGGCGCACTCGAGGACGGACGACACTCGAGCGCGGACGGCGGAACAGACAGGGAGGCATCACAATGCGACCTGACCGGCGACCCGTGTACGAAGCCGGTCCCTGGCTGGGCGAGTTGGGATGGGATGTCACCAACGCCCCCCCGGCGGGCCAAGTTCAACGTGACGGCTTCGTCGGGCCTCTCCTCCTTCTGCCGACACGTCGCGCGCATCACCCTCCATCAAACGCATCCACACGCGACTTGGGGGCACACATTGAACTCACCATCTAGACCGAGGCTCTGTGTCTGCGCGAGCATCATTTTGCGCTGCTGCAGCCGTTGTTGTGTGGTCGATGCACCGTTCGAGCTGCGGCCGCCACCCGAGTGCGCCGAGTCCTGGCTCACTACCGACTCGCGACGCTCCATTTCGGCTTCTGGTCCTGCTGCTCCACTTGACAATGTGCGCACTTGGCCGGGTCTATGATAAGTGGATGCAGCTGCGACGGCGGCGACAGTGTTCATGCCCGCAGGAGGGGGAGCAGCTGATAGTTGGGAGGGGGTTGGGTTGGATGTGGAGGGGGCGGTTGGGGGGCTGCTGGATGTGGTGGTAGCTGGGGCGGGAGGGGAGGCGGTTGCAGTGGGATTCGTTGATGGCGCAGCTGCAGTCGCGCGCGAAGATGTCGAATGGGACGCGGTGGTCGACTGCTGGCCTAGTCGGGCTTTTGACGAGGTATAAGTCGCTGCGATGGGTGGTAGGGGAGGGGGGGACGAGCCTGGGCTACTGGCCGGGATGCCGGAGCCGGTGTTGCTGTCCCGGTGGTGCAGGAGCGCGTGCTCAAAGTCGTCTGGCGTCCTGCGTGTGGGCTTTGTCGGCGGCGAGGATGGAATGGTGGACGATGAAGAGTAAGAGTGCAACGGCGAGGACGGAGATGGAGTCTTGAGCGATGTGATCGAGGCGGATAATGGCGATCGAACGGGGAGTGGAAGTGGTGCTGATGACCTCGGAGGTGGTGGCGGTTGCTGCAGAATCATATAATGATGATAATTTCGCATCTCTCTCCCATCCGCCTCGCTTGCCTCGTTGGCGTTGGCGTTGGCGTTGGCTGTTCTCGTCTCACACGCTGTCCGGCGGGCCTGTACGCTCGCTTGTGCTTGCCCCTATGCATGTACGCACGCGGGTGTGGGTTTGGGGTTGTGCAACAGGCGTCGCGTTGGATAGTACGACAGCGTCCACCGGCGAGCAAGGAGCTTGGACCAGAGATCCCCAGTGCAACAGCTCGTGCTGTCGTGGCAGTAGCGGGCAGCGCAACGCACTCTACACCAGCTTGGGCTCGCAGACAGGCAGCTAGACGTGGTTGCAGTACACCGTCCGCCTCTCGCTACACCACCCACTCGTTGATCGCTCGCCCCGGCGTGTGTGGTGATGTGCTTGCTCTGATGCGCTTCGATCTGATGGATGACGCAGAGGTATGCGTCTGTGCTATACATCCTTCGCTCCTCGAACGTCTCATGTGTGCTATATATGCCGCATGCCCCTGCTCATCAATCAGCAACAGGCAGCTAGGTCGAGCAGAAGTCATCCAACAGATCGTCCGCGACATCAATGGCAGCTGGTCCGATCGCCAGCGTGTCCGGTGCAGTAGTCAGTCAGTCAGTCACCCAGTAAGCGGCGTGCGCGCGTACAGACAGACAGACAGACACCTGCAGCATGAGAACGACCAGACTAAACCCATTCCTCCATCGCTTGTGCTTAGAACGACGCCCACTCTGCTCTGGCCTGCTGGCATGCTCTCCAAACCTCGAACTGGCGGTTAGTCTCGCGGCTCGCTTCCCGCGTTTCCAGGACCTTAACGCAAGAGAGAGACCCTGCGAGATATTCCAACCACTCCATTCTGTAGCATTTCATTTCAATTCAGTCGTATTCGCCTTGCTTCCGGCTTCAGCTTGCGGCTGTATCATCATTGGCAGCAGCGCAGCAGTATCGTGCACGTTCTGTGTCACTATAGCTAGCAGTCGTCACATGGTCCTCAGCGTTTTCGGCGATGATAGCTGAGATAGTCGGATACCAAGATAGATACCCCAAGAAGGGACAATATGGCCGTTCAAGGGCTGCGCTGGAGCCAAAGTCAAATCCAATCCGCCCGCGGTGGACTGACGCGCCGCGAGGGAGATAGCGCGAGAGAGTGGGCCGCGCGGGCACCCGAGTCTGGAGCGCGACAAGACGGAATGCGGGAGCGGTCCACTGCCCACGATGGCACGCGCAGGTGACTCGCGCGACTAGATCCGGTACAGCACACAATAGTACAACTAGTTCACATACACGTATACAAGTGCTGCTATGACTATGGACCTGTATCTGCCGTCTACATGTATTCCCGGACTGAAGTGGTGATAAGCCGAGCGAGTAGGAGGTATACCACAGAACGTTGGTCGTTATGAACGCGGTGACTGGACTACGGCATTAAGGCACTCCACAATAGACAGTTGCAGTAGCCTCGAGCGTAATAATCTCGAGCTTGGGGTCGAGCTTCCTCGAGGGTCGGGCCGAAGAACGAGTGAGGTATCATCGAAAGTCAAGCCGAAGAGCGAGCCTGGTTTTGTTTGAGGGCCTTGCCGATACGGGCGCACCTACGTCCCCCGACGAGCAGCAAGCCTCGCCGCCCGACCACTAGCCAGCTCCTCCTCCGTCGCGCTACTCGGCCCAGCAACCGGCTCAACAACATACACCCACCCAGCAGGCGCGCCATTCCGCTTCGCCTTCTGGTCCTTCTTCGACAGCTGCGGCACAGCAATAGCCCGCGGCGTTCCGGTTCCAGCTCCAGCCGATGCCGACGACACATCAGGCTTGACGTCCACGTCCCCGTCCCCGTCCTCAAACTCAGGCGTCGACTCAAACGACGGACTCTCGGACGACGCGGCAGTCCAGTCGTCACTATCCGACATGGACGTCGACGAAACACTCGACTCCTTGTACGTCCTCGGCCGGCCACGACCACGCCTAAACAGCCCCGTAACGGCCGAAACGACGCCGTTGCTGCCGCTGCCCCGACTCGACCCCGCGGCGGGGTGACCATTCTCCAGCTTGACCTTTGGCGGACGGCCGCGCCGCTTCGGCCCAGCGTTGGGGTCTGGCAGGGGGTGTTTGCGCGGCCTGCCGCGGGGACGCTTCGGCGCGTTCGGGTCGGGTATGGGGTGTATCCTGGGGCGGCCGCGGGGCCGCTTGGCTTGCGGATCGTCAATGTCGGGGAGGGGGTGCTTGCGCGGGCGGCCGCGGGGGCGCTTCACCGGCGTGCCGTCCTCGGCGAGGGCTGGGGCTGTTGATGATTTGCGCTTCGCCGTGACAGGGGAGGCATTACTGACGTTGTATGGTCTTGCCTCCAGGAAGTCGCGGCACGTCTGGGCGCCGCAATGACACGGGACGCGCTCGTTCCCTGCTGTCATGATGTTCGCGTCCGCGAACGCGTCGAATTCGTAGTCGTAGAAGAGCTGGTGTCAGATGAGACGAGCGCACTACTCACCTCCTCGCCGGCTTGGATATCGCGCAGGGCAAAGAACCCAATCTCGTACTCGTCAAAGCCGTCGCCAAACGTCGCGAGCTCGCGAACCTCGAGATTCGGCTCACACCCGTGGTTGATGAACCGAGCGTCGCTGCCACACATGCCCTGCTGTCAACAATGCCAAGCCCGCACATCAGCGATCAACGTACCGCATCAATAACCTCCCCATGCCCGTATGCCATGGCGTAGAAGTCCTTCCTGCCAGTGTACTCGTTCTCCTTCCGATCCATGAACGTTCTGTGGTCAGCACAAGCAACTCCTCACACTCTTGATCCGAACTACACTCACTCGAGGTCCATCACCTCGCCCGTAAACTCAGCCACAAACTCCCCCGCCTTGATATCCTCCTTTGCGACGAGGCCAAACCCGCGCGCCTCGGTCTGACAGATAAGCTCCCGTCCACCAGATAACGCACCCAGACCACCTCGGTCCCTTTCCCCTTCCGCGTGCTCAGACTCTTGTTCGAGCACTCCTCGCCGCATGGACACTCCTGCCCGCAGATAAACCGCATGACCCTGTTCATGCAGTTGTCGCCACACTTGTACTCAGGATCACACCGGCACGGGGCAGCAGCCACATGATCGGGATGAGCCTCGCGCTTGGACCGCTCGAGGTACTCGTCTGATTCGTCAGAATGCCACACACAACACCGAGCCCCGAGGCACAATCGGCACTCGGGTTCGGGCTCAGCTCAGAACTCACTAGACCGCAGCCTCACATAATGAGGTGGGCGCTTCTTCCCATCCAGAGCGCCGGTCTCGCTCTCCCAGACGATGTTGTAGGGCAGGGAGAAATCATGCTCTGATTCGAAGAACTGTATGTAGCCAAAGTCGAGGGGCAGGGGCGGGAAGGAGATAACCCCGTCGACAGTGGGGAGGGGTGCGAGTGGTACGTTAGACTTGCGAGGGCGACCGCGGCCGCGCTTGATTGGTTCTCCGCGCTCTGCGAGGATGCGGTTGATGAGGACACGGTCGGGCTCGGGCTGCGGTTCGTGGCAGTAGAACCCGGCCTCCATGTATACTTTGTCCTGGTTTGGGTCGCCTGTTCGCTCTGCCGGTGGCGGGGCGGACGGCCCTGCCTCTGGCATCTCGATGTCAGAGAGGCTTGGTGCCACTGGAGGGACTGGAGGGGCAGTGTCGAGAGCAACTGAAGGGGCAACGTCGAGTTCGACTGGAGGGGCCACGTCGAGGGCAGGCAGATCCTCCACCGGGGAGGGATTTACCGAGGGCGAGCGCACCGGGGAAGGTTCCGGCGACGGTGATCGCAGCGAGGACGGCCCAGCCTCTGACTCTGGAGCAGTCTCTGGCGCTGACTCGGACGTAGATACCGACTCTGTCGTCGCTGCTGCTGCCGCTGCGGCCTTTTCCGCCTCGGTAGAGCGCAGAGTGATTTTACGAGTTATCCCTGTGGCTGTTGATTTGACGCTAGCCGCCGCGGCCTTGGTCGTGGCCTTTATCCGCTGCCCGAGTGTCACGACGTCAGAACCCACAGCGTACTGCTTCGGCGTCGTCTTTGCAATAGGCACCTTGCGTGGCCGGCCGCGCATCTTGACATGTTTGGTTTCTGCAATTGCGCCACGCGTCACGCGCGAAGTGTCCACTGCGGTATCGTATTTATCGTCCCCCATCTTCTCCTTGACAAACGTCTTGGCTGCGACAACCACAGCCTTGTCAGGCTGGAGGGCGGCCAGAACGCGGTCACTGGACACTTGTCGCTGCGGGGTAGGAGCCTGCGCCAGTGCCAGGACTGGGAGGTTCGCGCCGGGTCGAGAGAAGAAGTTGCGCTTCTTCCGCGGCGGTTCGGCCGTCGCCGCGAGCTTTGACCTGGCCGTGTTGCGGGCCATGGCGACGACGGGAGGGGTGGTGTAGGGGGTGGGGGAGGGGGTTGGTCGATCACAGGGCCACTGGGCGTGGACGATGTTGGTGTTGGTGGACGATGCTGGGTTGTCGTTAGGTTTATGCCAGGTTTGACGGATTATCGGGAGATTTATAGATAGCGCACCTAGTGGCCTGCCTTGTGTTCTCCAGCTGGCGACGGGGATATGCCTCGAGTGGTGCTCAAAGGCGGACGAGACGATGGCGAGGGCGTAGGAGTATGACTCCGGCCACTGCAACGAGGGAGATGTTGCGTGGTGTCGAAATGGCAGGAATGATGGTTTAATGGGAAGAAACAGGATACGCGAGTTGTTGTTCTTTTTGGCAGCACCGGTGGGTGGATGGTTGCGCAGGCACGGGATGGCGATGGCCAAGAGACGTAGGCTGTTCGTGGCACCGGCGTGGCCTCCAACGAGCGGAGGTGTAGTCTACTGGGCCCCTCTGGAGGCTGTCGATGTAGTTATCTTCATCTGCATGCTCCTCGGTGCTGCTGCTGCTTTCTGCAAGCGACAACGCTCCCCCAACGCCGTGTCGACGGTATATCTGAATAATCCGGAAAAACCCCAATATCACAATCCGCCTGCCAGCCGGTCTTCACCACGACAACTCATGAAGACGCATGCATCCTTGTGCTCTACGTGTTATGTACAGAATGCTACAAACCCACCCCTCATCGCCATAACATGCTCTGACACTGCCCAACCCGCGTCGCCTCGCGGCGATGCTATCTTACCCGTCTATCCTGTCTCTTGTCTGACCCAGAGACGACCTTGTGGCGGTGGCGAAACGGAAGCAACAAGGAAACCGATTCGCCCGTCGCCGACCGCCCTCGTCCGCCTCCACACGTCATTCCCGGCAGTGACCAGCGAGAGTCAAGGCAATGGATGATGCCTCGACTTGCGTCCATCCACAGCCCACATCGCACTCAATTAAACATGTCCACAGCCGGTGTCTCAGCCGCCCTCGAGGCTCTCGAGGCGCTGGCTGCATCCAACGCCAGCTCATCGTCGGGACCGCTCAGCGCGCTCATCCAGGACCACCTCGACGCCGCGCGCGAGCGCCTGCTCCACGGCGCCCCGCCGAAACATGTCATCGGCGAGCTGCAGCTCAGCATCACGCGCGCCAAGAAGGACGTCGAGAAGGGGTTGAAGGCGTGGTACGGGGCACTAGGGAACGTGGGCAAGAGCGTGGACAAGGTGGGCTGCTTTGGAGTGAGGTGAGCTGACTTCCAGGCGTTCCCGCCTAATCTCGTGTCCATCAGCGCAGCGTACGAGGACCCGCCGCTCTTCGCCGAGCCGGAAGCTGCAAGGGCGCTGGACAACGTCGTGCTGGAAAGCCTGGGACGGCGGGGGCTGTGGGACGCCGTCGCAGCGTTCGAGGAGGAGACAGGGCTGCAGTACAACCCCGAGAAGCGGGTGCTCAGCGGCAAGCTCTCCGAGATCGAGGACGACATCGAGCGGGGCGACCTGTCATCCGCGATAGCATGGTGCGAGGAGAACAAGACCTTCCTCGCCACTGGACCGCAAGTCTCCTCCCTCCCTTACCACTTGCACCGCGCCGTCTTCCTCTCGAAGAAGGACCCAGCCGAGGCGCTAGACTACGCGCGCACCCACCTCTTCCAGTACGTCGGGACGCAACATCCCGTCCTCGCGCTCGTCACCTCCTGCCTCTACTCCGGAGACACCGAGTCCCCTTACGCAAACGACGACGCACCCCTGGCTGCCATGTTCCGCGCAGACTACTGCCGGCGGCACGGGTGGGCACGCGAGGACCCCCTCGAAGTCGCGATCGACCTCGGCTCGCGCGGCGGCGCGCTCAACTCGATCGAAAAGGCCCGGCGCGTCATGGGCGAGCGTCTCGGCAGCGTCAGGACATGGCACGAGCTCCCAGTGCGTCCTGGGACACGAACACAGCTGACAGCAGATAGAGGTGCCCCTGCCCCCGAAGCGGCGGTACCACTCTGTCTTTGTCTGCCCTGTGTCGAAGGAGCAGGCGACCGAGGCGAACCCGCCAGTCATGCTCGTATGCGGGCACGTAATTGCTCTTGAGAGCTTCCAGCGGCTGATCAAGCCAAAGTGAGATTGTGCATGTATATGGTGCTGACTGCAGCCGGCGCTCAGCCAAGTGCCCTTATTGTCCGGTCGACACGGCGCCCAAGGCCGAACGGCGGTTGTATTTCTAGCCGCGCGGAGGTGTATTCTGAGCGTGTGTGTGCATGCGGCTCACTGGTATTGTGTATAGATTATGTTGTTCTGGTCATGTATGTAGTCTGCGGTGGAATCTGCTGCAAAGGTGGCATGAGTGGCCTGCGCAGCGGCCTCGGTGCTCCGCCACCGCTTAACCCTCGGTCTGCGACGCCACTGACGGCACCGAGCTAGCCCGCCAGAAGTGACGGCATCGCGAGCACCCACTGGCACGTATCGAGCGCGCATCGCATCGCGCGTGCCCGCATTCCAGCGCAGAGGCTCTTCTGGCCAGCTAGCATTCGTCGCGCACACGAATCCAGCCTCCCCGAGCTGGCTGGCATATGGCGTGCCCGCCACATCCACCTGCCACCTGCCACCTCCATCACCATCACCATCACCATCAACATCACCTCCTCCCAATGTCAGCATCGTCCACTCCCCCTCACCTCGCCTCACCACCGCCATGCCACCAAAACGGCCCCCACCCCTCCCCAAGAGCCTCTTCACGGCTAACGGCCCCCTCTCGCACGGTAAGCCCCTCACCCTCGCCATCACCACCCCTCCCCTCCGCCCGCTGACACTCTAACCGTACTAACAACCTCCACCATACGTCACCGCCCGCCCATCCCTCTACCCATTTCCAACCTCCAGCGGCCGACCCACACCCCCCCGCGCCCGACAGCGTTCACCCCGCGTTCATAATCGACGCACACACCTTCGGCCAGTTCGTGCGCAACGTCGACCCCCCCGTCCCCGCCAGCGTGACCATCACCCTCGACAACGTGCCAGTCACCCTCCCCGGCCTGGGCACAGTGTATGTCCCCCGCCCCCCCCACTTCTCGACTAACCCCAGCTCAAACCCAGGCAAGCAGATCATGGTCCCAGCCCGCCTCGTCACCCCCACCCTCCCAGGCACCAACCCCAACCCCTCATCCCCGTCCACGATCGACCTGATCGTCCCCCCGCCCCCGAACTTCGACGACCTGGACGCAACAGTCAACTCCGTCGACGGGGGGTGGTCCGCCGTCGAGACGAGCCTGGAGGACGGGGCACCCACCCCGAAAGTCCTGGTGGCTGGCCTCCTCCCCCCTCCGCTGGGGGTTGCATCCGCGCCCCTCCTGCAGAGTGAGAGCTTCAACATATTCTGCGGGCGGCTGGGGGAGCTGAGTCTGCATTCGGATGTGGTGCTGAAAGCGCTGCCGCCGGTTGTGGAGGTGGATGAGGGGGCGAGGTGGTGGGAGGATGAGGCGGAGCTGGGGAGGGTGGTGAAGATGTACCGTGAGTTGGGCGGCAGGCGTGACTATGGATGGCGCGGGAGATGAGTCGTGCGAACGAGCTGAGAGGGGGTGATGAGCCGTGGCAGGCTGCAGAAGAGGTACCGCTAAGCAGCGGTATGCGGCGGCCACCAGGATGTCGGAAGAGCAAGAGGAGGCCAATCACTGAAAGAGAACTCGCTGACGACAGTGGCACGCGCCATCGAAACCTTCGGCACGCACCGCATCGTCTTCGGGTCGTCCCCCGCCCTCCCGGTGCGCGACGGGTCAATCGCCCCAGTGACAGGTAAAGAGTGGTACCTCCTCCTCCGGAGGTGTCTCGCCGAGCTGGGCGAGGACGCCGACGCCATGACGGCGATCATGGGTGGGAACGCGAAGGAGCTGTACGCGCTCTAGCTGCTTCCGAGCCGGGTCGGGTCGGCATGCGGTAGCTGGCTATCTACGGGCAATCCATCGTCTTCTATCTATATAGACCCGAGTAGATGTGAGGAGGCGAGGCGCTATTAGATACGATGTAGAGAGCTGAGCTGGGCGGGCTTATCATGACCAATCTATGTTGGCTTGTTCTAAGGTCGAGCAGTAGCAACATCTCTGAACACTCTCACAAACGGAGGAGCGGCTTGTATACCAAGGTACATATAATCATACAAAGTGATAACAGATGAGAGTGGGTATGCTAGCGCTATACGCGTTACAGGTCTATAACGGGCCCAGAGCACCCGCTGCACGAGTCGCGGAAGTCAACCTCACACCCGGGCACGACAAACGACCCATGGTGCGCGAGGTGCTTGAGCGGTTTCTTAGGTGACACAGAGGAGGGCGTGATCATCACGCGCGGGACTGTGGCGTTGGGGTTGGAGTTGGGGGGAGTAGTCCGGGGGAGGGGGAGGTACCCGGCGAGGAAGGAGAGCGGGGAGGACGATGTCGCAGCGTACGTCGTCGGGGCGGAGACTTGGCGCTCGGGTGTAAAGTCGCGCGCAGAGGGGCGGGGGCGGCGCGTGGCCGGGGAGCTGTCGACCCGCGGCGCCTCGCGCACGAGGGTGCGGTTCGCGTCATTCACCTCGAAAGGGGGGAGGTCGAACCCGGGCTCGAGGGGGGACTTGAGCCAGTCAATGCCGAGGCCGGACTGGGACTCGCTGGGAGCCGCGCGGACAGCACGGGGGCGGGAGAGGCCAAAGAACGACTCGCGCTTGTTTGCGCGGTCGGTTTCCGTGTTGACTGGGCCCTGCGGGAAGCCCCAGCCTCGCATGCGGTTCCAGTTTGGGTCGTTGGCGTTTGGAGGGGGCACCTCGTCGTCCACGCCTGCGTCGGCGAACAGGTCCGCATCGGCGTACTTGGCCTCGGGGGGTGTGGCCATGACACTGGTGAGGGAGGGAAAGTTGTTCCGCACCTTGGGCGTCGTGGGAAGCGCAAGAGGGGTGACGTGAGGAGTGAGACCCTCGTCCAGCGCACTCTGGAGCTCGGCAGCCCGCGCCTGTGCATCGAGCTTCTCCTTGCGCTCGCGGTCGAGGGCAGACGTGAGGGCAAAGAGCTGGTCCCGCATCTCGGCAATGAGCCGCGACTGCGCAGCCTCGTGCTCCTCGGTGGGCGAGGACGAGTCGGTCGCAGACGACACGGTCAAGAGGCGGTCGCCGAGCTTGCGCACCCGGTCGCGAAGGACTCCCGTCTCCCTGCGCTCGGCTTCGAGCCTGTCCTCGAGCCCGCGGCACCGCTTGCGCCATAGATCGACGTCCTCGCGGAGCGCGTCTCGCTCCATCTCTGCATCGATCCGCTCACGGCTGTCGCGACGGCGGCCCCACTGCATTCCGTCAAAGCTGTCGCGCGAGGCTTCTGACATCGTAGTGTCGTCGCGAAGCTCAAACGACCTGAACGCAGCTTCCGAGTCGTTTTCGTCGCCCTCGTCGACTTCGCCGAGGACACGGTTCGACAGACCGCCGAGGATGGCGCTCCGCGGGCGCGGGCACTGCCGCGAGTTGCGAGATGCCCAGTCGCCGAGCGGCGGGGAGGTAGTAGACTCGGGCGAGGTGATGAGCTCGCTCGTCTCGGCGGGAGGAGACATCGCTCCCCTGGACGAGGCGCTGCCACTGTCATCCTTCTTGTACGAGATGGAGCTGCGTGCGTTTGTCGGACGGCGCCCGACTGCACTGTTCATGCTCAGCGGGCGCGTGGAGCCACTGCCACTGCTGGTCCTCGACTCCAAGGTCAGTGGGCGGGGACGTCCGCGGCCTGTGGCACTGTACCCCTTGGTTGGTGATGGCTCTGCGGCCGCAGCGCGCGAGAACGCCTGGAGGGCCTCAGGGTTGGAGCTGCGACGCGAGGACCCAGCGGTCGACACGGACGACACGAGGTGCAGCTCGCGCAGGCGGGAGGGTGTGGGTGCAGAGGGGGTGGACGACACGTAAGGGGTTGTGTCTCCAGGTGCGGATGACGGCGATGCCACATCCTCGACTTGTTCGAGGGCTTCCGACTCGGTCTCGTCCTCCTCTGCGAGGACACCGAGGTTGCTGTTGAGTAGTACGGAGGAGGTTTTTGCGCCAGACGTGAGGTCAAAGCCAAACCCGACGGGCTCTTCCCGGGCATGGTCGAAGCGCTGGTTGAGGTTCCAGCGGTCAGTGTCGTCAAAACCAGACGCCCATGGCAGCGGTGAGGCACCACAGCCGGATCCAGAGCCGTTGAACGAGCTCGTAGCCGAGGGGAAGGAGAACGACGACGGGCGACTAGACGACGCTGTCGAGTTGAGCGCGTCCGATGGTGGTCGAGACGACGTGATGGAAAAGTCGTCGTCCTCGTCGTCAAACGAGGGGAGGACGATGCTCTTGGACGCCGGCTCCTCGCGCTTCTCACCACCACCTGTAAGCTTATCAAGCGCACGTCGCCGCGACTCCTCCTTCTCCTTATCGCTGGGCTCGAATCGCAGACGCCCGCCACTCTTGGGCGTGCTGTGTGAGGAGCGAGATGTGGCGTCGTAAGTCGTGGAAGGTGACGACGGAGGGAGACCAGGGGAAGGAAAGCCGAGAGACGCTGAGCGGCCCCCGAGTTTCAGATTGGGCAGAGAGATGGACGCGGAGCGATTGTGCGAGTGTCGCCGCCTCTGGCGGGGGGAACGTTCCTCCCCACCGGCGTTGGGGGGATGGTCAGACCCGGGTCCAAGAGCATCAAGGGCGGAGTGATGGGAGTGGGGGCGGCCACCGCCGCCGCCGCCCATGGAGAATGAGGGCTCAGGGGATCGCCTGCGGAGAGGGAGAGAGGGAAGGAGGGGGTTGGGTTTGCTCGCCTTGGAGCCAAAGCTGAACGAGTCGAGACGCGCCTTGACGACCGAGCGATTCTCGCCGTCCTCGTCATCGTCATCTGCAAGCGCCGAGCACTCGGCTGGGGGCGTTGCTGGCGTTGTGACAATTTCGCGGGGGAGGCGATCGCTGCTCTCCGAGTCACAGGGCTTTGCCGAGCCCGAGGAGGAGGAGGGCTCGTCGTGGTGTTCCAGGGCGGGCACGTCGAAGAAGCCCATCACAGATGGGCGTGTGGCGTTGGGGCCTGTCGGTGGTGGCCACGACATGGACGACTGCTGCCTGCGGTGTCTGCTGGCACCACGGGCGTGCCGCGGGGGAGGCGGGAGGGGAGGAGCGTCCTCTATTGCGTCCGACTGTGCATCCGGTGCAGTGTCAAAGACGTCGGGCGAAGCGGCATCAGCCTTCCTCGGAATGCGACGGGGAAGGGTCGCCGGGCGCTTGGCGTCGTCGTCTGCGTCTGCATCTGCGTCTGCAGTGCTGGAGTTAGCCGCAGCTGCCAAGCCTGCAGACGAGGCGGTCGAGAGGGTGGCCGAGTGGGAGTCGGCGGTGGAGGGGGTGCGGGCAGCACGGAACTGGTTCAGCTGGGGGTCAGTTTTGCCCAAGCTATCACTTGCCTTCTTTTTAGCAGCTGTGACCTGCTGTGCCCTCCGCGTGCCAGTGTCCACGCCGGAGGACATCGGGCTGTGTGGGGGGTGGCAAGATGGGAGGTGGTAGTAGTGTTGATGTTGTTGACAAGTTCAACTGGGGTCGGGTCGAGGAAGGTGTCTAGAAGGAAGGAAGGAAGGCCACCTAGGTTGTCGTGCAAGTGCAGTTGGATTGGCCTGAGGATGAGGAAGGAGTAACAAAGGAGTGTGGAGGACGTCGATGCCCGTGGTTGAAGGTGAGGCAGCCTCGAGGCTGGTTAAAGTGGAACGAGCGTGGGTGGGTTGTTGATCGACAAAGAAAGAAAGAGAGAGATTGAGCGATGAAGAGATGGAGAGAGTGAGAGATAGGATGTAGGAAGTGAGGAAGACGACGAGGAAGACGAGGAAGACGAGGAGGGTGTCGGTCGAGGAAGGTGGACGCTCTTGCGCGTGTTGCGGTGTGTGTGTGTTGGGCCAGAGGAGAGGAGAGAGGAGAGGCCGCGGACGCCGAGGAGCGAGGGAGCGAGGAGCGAGAGCAGAGGGGCGCAGGAGGAGAGAAGAGGAGAGAGACACACACACAGAGAGACGCGGTGGTCTGTGCTCGGTGCTAGTGTCAGGAGTTCCGTCGGTCTGTCGGTGTGTGCTGCTGCCGACGTCCCAGGCGTCAGACGGCGAGCAGAGAGGGAGAGGGAGAGAGCGAGAGGCCCGTGCTCGGACCTGGACCTCGATCGAGGGGAGAGAGAGAGACAAGGGCGTAGACGTGTAGGGAGCGACGTGTGGGGTGCGATGGGCGAGGCGACGTGGGAAGATGGATGGGTGGTGAGGAGAGTGGCCCAGGTGGGGAGGAGGAGATGAGTAGGTCGAGAGAATCTATTGTTGGTGAGCGAAGGAGTAGTGACAGTAGTGGAGACGAACTGCTCTCGGTGTGGACCACAGCTTCCCTCTCAGCTCTCTCGCCTGCCGTAGCACTTGTCGACATTCCGGACGGGCCCAGGGGACGGACGGACGCCCTCCGGCAGTCTGAGATTGATTGCAGATTGCCTTTTCGAGTCGCCCGTGCGACATCGCGACAGACATGACACGGGACATGCGTCGACCCTGCAGGCCCTGCAAAGCCGAGCAGGTCTCTCTCAGGCATAGCAAGCAAGGAGTGGCGACTGAAACTGGCGAATATTGGTCCCTGGGGTACTCTCCTCTCCTCTGGTACTATACCCAGTGTCCAGGCCGTTCAGGCTCAGGCTTTTGGCTCGGCTCTCAGGGTAGACGGCGCCCCCTTTCACGCGTTTTGCACTACGGCGAAGGAGTTTCTCTCCCCTGGTCCTGCTGCTCACTCACTTGTCCGCGGCTGTCATCTACTCTTGCCATTCAGACTGCACCTTCTTTATACTGAACATGCACGAGATGCGAGATGAGATGACATCTTCTATCGAGATCCATTGACCAAACTCATGTTGCAGCTCTTCAGCATTGACGACAGAGATGGATGTAAGAGATGGATGTATTTACATCCATCTCCATACATCCATCTCCATCTCTTGAACACGACACGACGCTCGCCACATACCCCACTACACTACGCGCGACGACGCGTCCACCACCACCGCGTCTCGCTTCCCCACTCTAACCACATGCAGCTATCCCCTTATGCCACTGGTAGTCGTCTGTCTCTACCACCTCGTCTCTGGTCTCTTGGTGGTAGCGCGGTACTACCAACCACGTCAGTCTCCCGCCAGCCTACATACGTCAGTAGCAGTACATCAGTATAGCATGCATCCATCTCATCCACTCTCGCTCTAGCTGATACTCGTGCTCGCGTACTTCCCGCCGGAACATATACATCGAGACAGACCACACTAGCTCTCCCCTCGTCTGCGCCACCCGGCCCGCGCCCTCGACTTGTCATCTCGCTGAGCGGCAAGCTTGCGAATCCAGGTCTAACGAGCAACCCACGCAGCTGTCAGCTGAGAGCCATGCAATGTTCATGTCCATGTTCAGCCCTGCACTCTGCACGCTGCCCGCCCGCCTGCCCACTCTGCCCACTCTGCAGAATGTACCTCACACTACGCCTCTGAGCGTCGCAAGGCCTGGGCTAGCTGGGCTGGATCTGGTCTGTGGCCGTAGCTCATGGCGGAAACGAAACCGATCGGGAGAATAAAGCGTGAGCGTGACGCGTCGGATGCAGATGGGCAAGAGGCGAGGCCGATGGGCATCGGATCGGAGTTGACACTTGGCATTGGCCTCGTACAGAGCTCCTCTGTGCTCTGTTTTGTCTGCCAATACTGCACTGCCCGGTCAAGCTGCTCATGATGTCCAGTCTGCAGATCAGTAGCATATCCGAAACGCAACATGAGCCGTGGCCCATTTCTGTGGCACTCGATGTGAGCATGAAACCGCAAAACCGAGCAAGGTTCACCGGTTCACGCATGAATGAACTGTACCTCGTTCCTCGTCGGATGCAGCTTGAATCCATCAGAGTTCGAACCCACGCTTGCTTGCTTAGATCTTACGGCTCGACTCGACTGCAGCTCCCAGACTCTCATGCACCCATGCTCCTGCTGTAGCCCACTGACGCGTGCTGGTACTGAGAGGTCGAGTTTTTAGAGTTCCAGTTGCGCCAGCCTTCTGCGATAACCTCAGTGCCACCCTCATCTTCTCATGTACTCTTGTAAGATGACGAAATATGTCATGTACCGAACGAGATGAGATGAATGTATAGAACGCATAGTACGCGTCTCTCACCAACGGTGTACGCGAGTTATGATGTCCTCCGCGCACCCCAGCTACCAATCCTACTCATTCCATATGAAGACCATCCCCTCGTTCGTCGTTGTCGTTGACATGCTTCTCACTCGAGCAGAGTGAGATGGCTCGTACGCCTCGAGGTCTGAGTGCTCCAGGTGACTCACACGACACGCTCGTTCACTTCTTCAGACCATCTGCGTCTCTTCAGCCCCTCTTATTTCTGACGATTATACCGATTATACATAGCGCTCACTCTTTCTACAGCTACACAAACCCAACCTGGTCAACGCCCAGCGCCCTCCGCGCAATAACAACAGCCACAATCTCCTTGACAAGCTCCTCGAGGATAATGCAGTTGTCAAGCACAGCGCTGAGCGGGCTCGTCTTCTTCTCCACCTCCCCTTCCACCCCTTCCACCCCCACCCCCACCCCATCCCCCCCTCCAGCCCAAGGCCCACTCCCAACACCAACACGCTCAACCACCACCACCACCTCCTCCCTCCTCTCACCCCCCCCCCCCCCCCCCCCCCCTCCCTCGACACCGGCAGCACTCCGACCCCGGGCCAACGGCGACACCGCACCAGACCGGGACGAGGACGCAATCGACACACCACTGCTCGCCACACTCCCACTCCCCGCCCCACTAGTGCCAGGTAACGACGTACTCCGCACCGGAGGGGAGAGGAACGGCGACGGCGACGGCGACCCCTCCCCGCTCTGCCCCTGCCCCAGCCTCTGCTCCCCCGGGTTCGGCGACACCACCCTCGGCGGCGTCCCTCCTGTCGGTGTGCCCGAGCCAAACAGCGACCCCTTCCGCGGACTACTCCAGAAGCTCTTGATCGTGTTAATCCCAGCACCGAGCGAGACCTTCCGACCAGGCGAGGGCATGACTGGCGTGCTCGGCGCCGGCGCCGGCGCCGTGACTGGCGTCGACGCGTCCCCGTCTCCCGGGATCGGGAAGGGAAACGACTCGACCACCTCCTCCTCCTCAATGGCGAGTAACCTCCGCCTCCTCCGCTGTAGAAGACCCTCAAAGTCCCCCACAGTCCCGCGGAAGCGGCCGACGTGCCGTGTCAACTCGCGCAGAACCTGATACACAGCGGGTACGTGCAACGCAGCAGCCCCTCTGGCTCTCGGCGTGCCGTCCTCCGTCACCTCGTCGTCGGCCTTCCTCGCGTCGTACAGCAACCACCCCGCCAGACTCCGGTTCGGACACCGCACAAGCGCAGCCAGCGCGCCAGTCAGCGCGACATTCGTATCCGGCGGGGACGTGAACCACCCCCCCAGCGCAGCCAGCAGCGCGCGCACAACCCCATCCAATGGACTCAGCGCATGCTGCATTGGAGACGCGTCAAACTCGCCCACACGCAGCAGTGCGGGCTTCCCGTCGTCCGAGATGAACTGCAGGGGCACTCTACACGCCAGCCAGCACCTGTCGGCTTGGAGCATGGCGTGCGCATCGGCAAGATACGGGGCGAAGCCGGATGTGCCGGTCTCTGAGGTCTGGATGGCGTCGTCGAGGCGGGGCACGAGGGCGCTGTACAGCTCCGGTTCTTGCCTGTGCACGTCGGGGCTGTTGACGGGGAGGGGGAGGATGCTGGGCCAGTCCGAGGTGGAGGTCCCGGGTGGGGGCAGGGGGTTGCGCGCGAGTGCGGTCGCGTGCGGGTCGCGCACGACGGACAGGAGCGACGGCGCGACGCGCGCGCAGTGGTCGGAGAGGAGGGTCTGCAGCAGGTGCAGGGCTGCGGCTCGGCTGGGGGCAGAGGTGGATTTGAGGTTGTCGAGAATAAGATCGCGCAGGGTGAATCTCCCCTCTGTGGCGTAGTAAATCGGCTTGGTCGGCGAGGAGGGGACATACTCCATTGCCCCGGTGTCGTATCTCCCCAAGCTATCGCTGACGACTCCTTGCCCAGACTTGTCCTCGGCGTCCATGAGCACATCGAGGATCCGGTGCAGCACCGGCCCGTCCTCGAGGTTGGCGACCATCACATCGAGGTACGTCAGGACCGCGACCGCGCTCCCGTCGGAGGGGGAGCACTCCAGGATAGAGGGATAGAGGACGTTGTCCACAAACGCAGTCTGCAGTGCGTCGAGCGTCGCTGCGGCCACAGCCGCACCTGTCACCATCGCGGGCGTGGGCTCGCCAAAGGCCGAGGGCGAGCGACAGCGGTACAGCATGTCCTCGACAAAGCCAAACAGCTTGAGCAGAAGGTCGAGCTGGGAGCGGACGAGCTCATCGCTGCTCTCAACAAGGGAGTAGACCGAGCTCACTTCACTGTCGGCTCCACTGCCTCCCCCTCCCCGTCCGCCGCCCACAGCCAACCCTCCACCGTCCCCACCTTCACCCCCACCCTCGTCCCCCCGCTCAGCCAGAGTCGGCACCCTCAGCGTACTCGGCAAGACACTGAACACCGCGCCCAACCCCGCAGCCATGACGCTCGCAAAGTCCCCCCTGAGCACATACTCGGCCAACGCCCCCCTCGACTCCTGCAGCGGATCAACACCATCCACCCCAGGCGTGGACGCGAGCGTGTCGCCCCCCTCATCCCCCGGTGCGAGGAACGCAATATCAAAGAGGAAGAGCAACCCCGCGCGCGCATAGTCCCCCGTCCGGCCGTCGCGGTGCACATAGCGCAGGAGGTACGAGAAGAGCAGGAAGCCGAAATGCGTCGCGGGGTCGTCGGTTGTCGACTCGTCCGTCGCAATGTCGGTGGGCAGCCAGCCGCGGTCGTGGCAGAAGATGAGGAGGAGCGGGGGGCTGCGGTCAGTATTTATGAAGGCAGTCTACGCACTATGCACGCATCCGTGAGCAGAGAATGCACAGCAGGTCGACGAGATTCTCCTCCGTCTCCTCGTCGTCCATGTCCTGGTCCATCGCGGCCGCGCCGACGACGCGTGCCGAGCCGTCGAGCTTGACCGTGGCCGGGGCGTCGCCCGCACAGCTGCGGATCAGGCGGCGCAGTGGGCGGTGGACCGCGTTGTGGAGGAGGAACCGTTCAGACATGAGCACGACGAGGTTGTTCACCGCCTTGAGGACCTCGGCTGTCGTCAGCACTGCTTCCGATCATAGCAGTCGCCCATACGCCACGCCGCTCATCTCGCGCCCGGTGACCAGGCGGCAGACTGCGTCTAGCCCCTCCACTCACACTTCACCCCCCTCGGCCTGTCCCCCTCAACCGCCCCCTCCAGCCGATCCAGCATCCCCCTCCTGAGAAAGTACTCCAAACACGGGCCCGTGGCATCCTCCTCCCCCCTATTCCCCTCATACACCAGCGCATCGACAATCCGCTTAAGCTGCAGGGGTATCCCCGTCGCCAGCACCCCTCTCGCCAGCTGCCGCTCGTCCGGGTGCTCGAGGGTGTCGAAGAGGTCGGTCCGGGCGTCGTCAAAGTCGTCGAGATTGTCAGGCGGTGGGGGGGCGGTGGCTTTCGGCGCCTGGAGGAGGCGGGTGAAGAAGGTGGATACTTCCATGCTGTGGGCTACGGGTTGGGGTTGGGGTGCATCGCGGGTTAGAGTGAGTGGTACAGTAGATGGATGTTGAGACGAGTGACGCGAGAGACGGGCGCGTGTTGTTGAGTAGGCAGGCACGTATCGCGTCGGCTGACGCCGGTACATCCGGCTTCTGGTATCGAATCACTCTGATCTCGACGACTGCACAGTCTCGTCTCAACGCTACGCTCGCATCATTATCGCATGTATACGTACAGCGCCTATGGCGACTAAACACTCGTGGTACAGATTATCCAACTGGGTAATGGGAGATAAGAAAAGCGCGGCGGCTACTGGGTGCGGAGGGCAGCCATACCAGCCGTCGGCGGTTCGGTTGCCGACTGCTCAGCCTGCGGCGGCGGGGATGTCGCGTCCTGAGGACCAAGCTGCACCGAGGGGTCGTCGACACGGCCCGCTGCGGTGGGAATCAGCGCCGCCGGGGTCGGGACATGCTCCGTCTGGTCCATGCCGGGGGGGTACACGGCGCTTGCAGAGGCTGCAGGCGCGCCCTGGCCATACGCCGGCGTCGCAGGAGGCGGGGCAATATCCGCCTCGCCGACGACAAACTGCGGCCGCTCAGCCTCGTGCACGACTGCCTGCTGCTGCTGTTGCTGCTCGAGTTGGGCCGCACGCGCCTGCTCGTACTCGTACGCATGGACGTGCCCATCCTCGGTGTGCGCGTTCCTCGCGGCATTCTGGCGGGCCTGCTCAAACTCGTAGCCGTGCACGTGGTCCTCCTCGTCCGACTCCTCGTCCGGCTGCAGCCGTGACAGCATCGCTTCCGCGCCCTCGGGCAGTGTGGCGACGGATCGCGTAGTGCGCACGGATCGGAACGAGCCGCGACTTTGCTGGCGGGATAACGGGGTCTCGACGACACCAACGATGTTGCCGGACTGACCATCTTTTGATGGCGGCAGGGCAAGGCGCAGCAGCGAGGTGTATGGCTGCCGACACACGGGGCAGTACCAGCCCTTGGCCTTCTTCTTGCGCCGCGGTGCTGGTGGAGGCGGGTGCATGGCCAGCGTCGTGGCCGGGACAGCGACGGGCGGTAAGCCTGGGGTGACGACAGAAGTCGTCGCGTTCGTCTCGACGGCAGCTAGAGGCGTCTCCTCGTCGCGGCGGGCAACACGACCACCAGCACCAAACTCGACCATGCCGACCGCACACTCGCGGCAGACAACGAGATGGCGACATGGAAGCAGGACAACGTCACGAGGCGATGTGAGGCACACAATGCACTCGTTCGGCGTCGAGGCGTATGGATCGGAGGACGACGGCGGGTATGACTGGTCCTGGCTCCCTGCTGATGACGACAGTCCGTAAATCTCCTTGAGAAGGAAGGAATGGGCGCCGATCTGCGCCTCGCGCCGCACGACCTTGACCACCCACACACGCTTTCCAGTGCCGCTCGTCGGGGTGCTTCCGGAATCTGGCACCCACATGCCGCTGATGAGCATGTGGGTGAGCTGCGCATTGCGGCGGCGCACCGGGATGCCATCCTGGTCAACGGCCTCGATGGCCACGATCAGGCGCATGCCATGCTCGGGCGTCTTGATCTCCTCCTCGGTCTTCTCGTTCTCAGCAGCTGCGGGAGCTTCTGGTGTAGCGGCTGACCGGGTCTCCGTCAGCTCGATGTTACCCTGCTCGATGTCCGGGTGACGCTGTTGCCGCCTCGTGAAGAGTGTGAAGCGCCGTGTGTGGCGCGACTCCTCGTCTGCAGTAAGCTCGGGGATGACCTCGAGCTCGGTCGCAGCAGCTGCCTGGCGGTCGATTGATGAACGCGTCGTGTCCTCGCTAGGGCGGCCGGTGGGCTTGATAGCCTTGTCGTCGTCCTCGATCGCTTCATCGTCTGGAAGCGGGACAGGGGCGATAGCAGTAGTCAGGTCGAGCGCAGTAGCAGCAGGGAGAGCGAAGGGCTGGTTAAACCCGCCGGGGTGCAGGCCAGAGTACAGCACCTTTGGCGGCTCGGCTTCAGAAAACGTCGACGACTCGGCACCGGACGCATTGGGCGGGGGCGAGGGATAAAGCGAGAGCGTAATCTTGACCCGGGGCGTCATCGCATCATAGCTGAACTTGAGGATGTGGAGGGGTGGGGTGGGGGTAGAAGACATGGCTGTGGTCACATCTGCCTCTGCACTCGAGTCGAGCGGCTGCAGCAGCAGCGTCGGGCGCTTGAGGTTGACCAGAGCCTGCAGCGTGGTGGTTGTATGCACCCCAGGCGCCTGGCAGTGTTAGCGGGGCCTCAATCCATGTTCCGTGGCCACTTACCTCCTCGCTCTTGGCACGCTCCACCCATCGTTTGATGACATCCACCGACACCGTGTTGCCATCGCCACTCGACGTCCACCCTGGCTGGTCGTCGTCTCCTACATCGGGTCCAAAGATCGTCTCCCTGCGCCTGGTCTTGATCTCCTCCTTCGGCTCAGTGGCGCCATGTAGGGCGGCATCGACAACAACAGTCTGCTGGATGGCGGGGTAATACAGCCCACCGCCAATTCTTGGTGGGGGAGCGGCCAGGAATGAGTGGCCGCGCGAGCGCACCCGCTGGAATGGCGTCTCGCTGCTGATGCATCAGCATGGGGGTTGCATGGTGCGCAGAGGGAGCTCGGCACTACAGCCAAGACAATCTGCTTAGTAAAGGACGCACCTGGAGACGAATTGGTTGAGTCCCATCGACATGCTTGCAAGCGGTTCCCAGGGAGGTGGAGCTCGAACGTGTGCGCTGGGTTTTGTGTAGTGGTACGAGTCTTGAGTGATGTGTCGCAGTAGCCTATGCCAGAGGTGTCGAGGTTGCTGTGAGTTCGGAGTGAGGCTTTCTTTGATGCCCCCGTCGAAGCGAGCGGCGAACGGAAGAGTAGAGAAGTATGAGGTGTTGTAAGAGAAGCGAAGCGAAGAGAGAGGAGAGCAAGAACAAGCGAGCGGGCGGCGGCGGGGCGGCGGGTGGCGCAAGAGACCAGGAAGAGAATCCAGACCCAAGGCATTCCGATCTGCATGAATTTGCTTCCGTTATGGGCTTGTACATAATCTTCCCACCCGTCCATCTTCCATCGCCTCTCTCCCTGGGCTGCGGACTGCTGCTGCTGATGGCTTATGGCTTGTTCATGCTGTGCTGTGCTCCGGTAGTACATGCTCGTAGATGCTGAGTAACACTGGTGGCAGCAGTCAACCATAACAGTCTACAGTGCCATCGATGATGATCGAGCATCTGCAGTATCAGCTAATGTCCATCTGTGATCGCTAAGAGGTGCCAGATGAAGACTGTACAGCAGACCCAAGTTAGAGACACAGTGCATTCGTACAACACATATCGTACAGAGCTCATAGCGTAGATGCACACCAGACTCCAGCTGCGAGACACCCGGCTCAACACCCGGCTCAGATCCACTCCTCCTCGTCGCCAGCCGCTTCCGCTTCTGCATACCATCAGCCCAGTCCATGTTCGTGTCCCGCAGTCATCCCGGTCAAACTTACGATACCCCGCGAAATGCGCTCCGCCAAGCTCGTCGTTCTCATCCTCCTCGACGTCATCCTCCTCGTCGTCATCCTCATCGTCATCATCATACGTCTGCTCCTCAATCGCAGCGCCGAGCATATCGGCAAACTCGTCCATGCCGTCGTCGCCCTCGTCAGAGTCCTCTATAATCTCCACGCTCTTGACCTTGGACGAGGCGGGCTGCGCGGCTGCAGCCTTCTTTGCTCCCTTCTTGGGTGCTGCTGCCTTCTTCGGCGCAGCCTTGGCTGCCGGTTTCTTGGCCTTGGCGGCGGCTTTCTTCTTGCCTGCAGGTGTTGTTGAGGGGAGTACAGGTGCTGCTCCTGCTGGTATCTCCTTCTTTGTTACTGCCTTCGCGGCTGTACTCGCGCGTTTCGGCTTGGTAGCTTTTGACGGCGGCGGGGTGGGGAAGCCACCGGCCGGCCGCTGAGCGGAAAGGGTGCGGTTCTGCGAGAGGTTCAGAGTAGTCGGCAGAGCGTGCAGCGTGAACGCCTGAGGGTAGTCAGTATCGTGTGCATGAGGTGTGCAGGGTCAGCATTACACCCACCTGCTTGTCCTCGTCCCATATCAGCACACATTCTCGCGGCTTGCTGCTCTCCTCGCGGATATCGAAAACCTGGCTCCCTCCGGTCTACGGTCAGCAGCACCCTATATGGCCGATGAGTTCGCTCGACTCACAGGCAGGTCGAAGGACAGCACCCTGCTGCCTCCAGGAGCGTCCTCGAGCACACCAGGCGTGTCTCCATTAACGCTTGCTGGCTTGAACGCGTCTGGAGTCAGCTTCCTGCCTGAATGGCTACCTACATCGGAAGGCCACGAGCTCATCCTGTGCCGTGCGCTTCGTCCCTCGCAGCAAATCCAGCGCAGACGGCGCGAACTGCACTGGGAACGTGCCCTCCGGGATCGAGGTGGTAGTCATGGGGAGCAAGTCGGGTATGTGAGATGGTGAATGTCCGAGCCACCTTCTAGCGCCAGAGCGGTGTCGTGCGCTTATTACGCGTCGTCAATCGCACGAATAGAGTCGAAACACAGCGCAGTCGCCAGCAACGGGTGATTGAAACGATGTACAGTCCCAATCATTGTCCTCGCTCTCGCCGGCGCACACTCTTCGCTCGCGATGGGGACCAGCCGCCAGGGACAGAAACACGGGGACCCCACCCGGCAATCCCCCGATTGCTTCCGTCCTCGTCAAAAGTCCAAGGTCTAGTCGGAAAGCACTCGACGACCACCACGACTTCAGCAGCGAGCACCTATCCAACTCCATCCCCAAGCACGACCATGACGATCCCGGCAAATCTCGTGCCCGCCGCGCGCTCGGCGTACCGCTCTGTTGTCCGCGCCGCGCGCGTCACCTTCCAGGACGACCCGGCGCGCTACGCGCAGATGATTAACGCTGTGCGGCCGACGTTTGAGTCTCCAACCCTCACTGATCCGGCCAAGCCGCCGCCTGTGCCGCTCGAGGGGCCGGCGCCGGATCTGTCCAGTCCGGAGGAGATTGCCAAGCGCATCAACGAGTGGAAGGAGGTTGCGGCGTTTTTGAGGCAGAACGTCGTGCAGGGCCGTCTGGATGAGCAGAGCGGGCGGTATAGTGAGTACGGCGCGAGCGGGGCAAGGGCTATGGAGGAGGGCTATGACCTGTGTCTAAGAGTCTATGGCCGAGTCTGTGTACGGTGGGCATGGGATGGTGTCGGCGACCGGCTCTGAGACGACATCACCTTCGGCCATCTCATGACCGCGGGCGATAGAGAGCACTCTGCCAAGTGCCGCCAACCCCACTGCTCCTCCTCGTACTTCCCCAAGCTCCGCCCGACAGGAATGTCGCAACCCTCTACAACGCTAGAAACTAATGGCAGAGCTGCGCGTGACCGAGGACACCGAGATTGGCGACAACGACCGCGTCAAGGCGCCAGAACCTCTGCCCGTGACTCCATTCCCCAACCGCAACAAGGCGAGGCGGAGGACACCAGCGAGCAAGGAGTGAGACGAGTTAGGCCCAATAGGGCAAGCAAGCATGCATATCAGTCGGGACCAGGTATGAGCATGAGCATGTGATGGGTCGGGAGGCCGGGAGTGGTCAAGACTGGTCTTGGAGTCTAGTCAAGACATGGGCATGTGATGAGCTGCGGGGTGTGGGGTAGTTGTGGCTGGGGATGATATAGCGAGCAGCTCGAGACAGCTGGGGTGAGTCATGAGACACGAGGGCTGCTCTTGGTGCCATGCTGCCACCACGTACGCAGCTGCAGCTAGCGATAGGAAAGGATCTCCTGAAATCTCGTCCTCGCTACCAGTTCCAATGCCGTTGCTATCCAAGCATGTGATCTTGATACGAGCTACCTTGCCCGCTCTCCGACCGCCCCAAGCACATTAACAGCCATTAGACTGGTTGTCTGGCTTCACAGAAAGCACCAGTGTAGACCGTCCCATTGTTAGTGTTCAGAAATGATTTCGAACGAACTCGAACGTTAGCCGCACACGCGCGCGTACGCGAACCAAACATCCAACATGCCCAGCTTGAAACGCGAAATGCGAAATCTCAGTCTCCTCCCCCCGACCCCGACGATCTCGGCGCGTTGAGAGTTGGACACATGGCTGCTTGTAAGCAGCAGACCTCGGAGTAGCCCAGTACGCAGTAGCTCGGTAGCTCAGTACCTCAGACCAAGCCGCATACAGCCGCAACGGCAACTAGCACATGTCTGCGAATAGACTATTAGCAAAGCGGTGGCCGCACGGTTCCAAAAGCTTATAACACCTGGCGCCCGCCCTCGCCGGCGGCACGGCGCGCAGCGACCCACGCGTTCGGACCACCCGACGAGCGACGACGATACGCATATTCGAACCCGAAGCCCATGAACACAAACATTGGGGAGTGGAAATCGGGAAGTAGCATAGAGCGCTCTACAGAACCACCCATGCCAAGCTGTAATGTGCGCGTCTCCGTATTTGTCGGAGCGGTCCACCACGGCGTTCAGTGGGATCAGTGGCGCTATTGGCCGTGCTCGCCGTACCGACCCCCTCTGCGTGGGCGGAGTTACTCACCGAGCCGGGCGTCATTTTCGGTCTCTGGCTGGAGAAGTTCTCGGTGTTGAACCTGGGTGGGCCTGCAGCCGCCCACGCTGCCCACGCAGGCCTCGTCCTCTGCCCATGGATCAGAGTGGGACCCATTCAGTTTGACTGTGGGCTGTCGGCTCTGTCCGCCTCCTCGGAGAGCTGCAGCTGATGAGCGGGCGCATGGGCTTGGCGGCGCCTCTATTCTGTGGAAACGGGTGGCGGATGGGCATGGATGACCTGCGAGGTGCGGGGAAGGGCATTGTTCGACGTGGCTACGCGGGGTTGAGCTGCAACCTGCAGGGGAGGAGACGTCGGGGAGGGGGTGCAGGGGTGGCAAATGGCGGCAGCGGGCATGCATGGCGGCATCGGCAGCTGCGGGCGGCCACATCAGCAAACGTCAGAAGCCTCGAGCTATGGTAATCTGCCATGGGTCCCGTTCGTGGGTGGCCCATCCATCTGCGCCTCCTAGATAATCGGGCCGCCCCAAGGCCATGCTCCTTCCTCTTAATGTATAGTACACCTTGTGCCCACGAAGAGGGGGCTCTCTTTCTCTCTGACTCTATCCTGTTCGTCTCGTTGTACTCGCTACCCACTCGCAGCCCGTCTCCACCATGACCGACCAACATGGGCAGGAGTATACTCCGATCCCACAGCCCAAGGAGACGATGATCGTCGGCAACCTCCTCGACATCGACACCACAAACTCGGTGCAGAGCATCTCGCGCATCTCGAGAGTGTATGGGGGCATCTTCCAGATGAGGCTGAAGAAGCTCGTCGTGTTTGTCACCAGTGCAGAGTTGTCACACTTTGTCTCCAATGAGGACGAGTGAGTGTTTGCTCGGGGTCACCGCACGCAGCTCGGAACGGTGGCACCACTACCTGCTGAAGACCACTAACGAGCTAGATTTGAAAAGTACGTCTCCATGCCGCTGCAAGAAGTGCGGGCGTTCGCGGGCGACGGCCTCTTCACAGCCTGGGGCAGCGAACACAACTGGACACTGGCGCACCGCATCCTCGTGCCCGCGTTCGGGCCCATCCCCATCAAGAAGATGCAGCCGATGATGTGCGACATTGTCGCCCAGATGCTCATGTCGTGGGAACACCACGCTGGCAAGCCATTCGAGGCGGCCGACCACTTCACACGTCTGACTTTTGTGAGTCCACCGTCTTGGCATTGATGAACATTTGGTCACCCCGTCCATTTCTCGGCAATTTGATGACGTCCAACTTCGGAGATGTCTTGATGTTTCACATACCACCACCACCACCACCACCACCACCACCATGGAAGGAAGAGAATATTCGCTGACGGTAACCAGGACACCATCGGCCTCTGTGCCTTCCGGTACCGCTTCAACTCGTTCCACAGCGAAAAGGTACATCCGTTCATCGAGATCATGGTGCGCCTGCTGGACGAGGCGCAGCACCGCACACGGCGATTGCCATTCCTGAAGCCGCTCTTCTACAAGTCGCAGCAGCAGTGGGACGACGACATTGCCGAGCTGTTCCGCCAGTGCGACGAGATCGTGGCGGAGCGAAGGAAGAACCCCGACCCCGAGGCAAAGGACCTGCTGAACAACATGATCTTGGACAAGGACCCCAAGACCGGCGAGCAGCTGTCAGACGAGAACATCCGGTTCCAGGTCATCACATTCCTCATCGCTGGGCACGAGACCACGTCCGGAATGCTCAGCTTTGTGATGTACTATCTGCTTAAGAACCCGGCAGTGTTCGGCAAGGCGCGCGAGGAGGCAGACAGGGTGATCGCAGAGGCGGGGGGCAACCTGACCAAGATCAACGCCTCCAATCTCAAGTACATCGATGCCGTGTGCAAGGAGTCCCTTCGCCTGCAGCCGACAGCACCTGCATGGTCGGTGTGGCCGAAATCCGAGGACGGCGCAGTGCTCCCGGGCAACTACCACGTCCCGCACGGCACCGCCATCATGGTCTTCCTGCCACCCATGCATCGCGACCCAAAGGCATGGGGCGCAGACGCCGACGAGTTCAACCCCGAGCGCTTCCTTGACGGGAGGTACATCCCCCCGGATGCATGGAAACCCTTCGGCAACGGCCAGCGCGGGTGCATCGGCCGTGGGTTTGCGATGCAGGAGGCAGTCCTGGCGATCGCGCTTATCGTCGCCCGCTTCGACATCGAAATGGCAGACAAGAACTACGACCTGGCCATCCGGCAGACGCTTACACTCAAGCCGGACAACTTCCAGATCATCGTCCACCCCCGCCGCAGCAGGCACCAGAGCCTCATCGAGGAGCTGTGTGTCGGCGCATCGACTATGGCGTCACCAAACGGTGTGGCGAACGGCGCCAACGGTGTCCAAGCGAACGGTCACCACGGTGCCAATGGCATCGCAAATGGCGGGGCAGGGCAGAAGCTCTACGCGTACTACGGCTCCAACTCGGGAAGTTGCGAGGGACTCGCGCGCGAGATCGAATCAGAAGGCGCAGCGAGGGGATACTCTGTTGTCGTGGATGAGCTCGACAGCGCCGCTGGCGGCGGTATACTCCCCACAGATGCGCCGGTCATCATCTGCACCGCGTCGTACGAGGGCAGGCCGACTGACAATGCGCGCATGTTTGTCGATGCGATCGGGCGCCTGCCAGAGGATGAGCTCAAGGGCGTCAAGTACGCTGTGCTGGGTGCAGGCCACCACGACTGGGAGGCGACGTTCCACAAGGTCCCGACGTATATCGATGACCAGCTGTCCAAAGTTGGCGCGGAGCGCATCGTGCCGCTGCTCTTGGCCGATGCAGGTGGCGACATTGTCGGCGACTTTGATCACATGAAGGCGACGCTCTGGAAGGTGCTGTCGCCTCAGGCGAACGGTGCGAACGGCCACGCCGAGGCTGAGGGAGACGACGGGGTGCCCAAGAAGTCTGTGGTGAGGATTCTCCCTCCCACTGCCAACGCGGCGCCATTCGTCGCCTTGACCGACGTCGGAAAGATCGTCAGCAACACCGTCATACTCAGCATGTGCGACGACACCCCGAAGACCAACTACATCAAGATCAAGCTCCCCGATGACCACACGTACCGTGCTGGAGACTACCTCGCTGTTCTTCCCAAGAACCCCGCACCAGCAGTCGAGCGCGCACTGAAGCGCTACGGCCTCGAGGGCGAGGAGAGCATCATACTCGACGTGCCGACGAGCTTCTTGCCGTCCAATGTGCCACTGCGTGCTCGTGACCTCCTCTCCAGCTACGTCGAGCTTGGTCAACCCATCCCCCGCCGCCTCTTGCCCCAGCTGGAGCGCTTCGCCGATGAGGAGGGCAAGAAGGCCCTCAGGAGCCTGGACGAGCAGTACGCCGACAAGGTGACCAAGCAGCGTCTGAGCCTCCTCGACCTCATGGACAAGTACAACATCAGCCCGCCGATCGAGTTCTTCCTCGCCAACCTCCCCAAGATGAAGGTCAGGCAGTACAGCGTGTCCTCCACACCGCTCGACGAGCCCAACGAGGTGACCCTGACGTACACCGTCCACACGGGGACTACAACGATAGGCGAGGGGCCCGATGCCAACCAGTACGCTCTGGGCGTGGCGTCGAACTACCTCGCCTTCCTGAAGGAGGGCGACGACCTCCTCTGCTCCATTAAGAGCAGCGTCGACTTCCACCTCCCGCTAGACCCCGCAACCCCCGTAATCATGTTCTCCGCAGGCTCCGGCGTCGCACCCTTCCGCGGGTTCATCGCCGAGCGCGCCCTGCAGCGCAAGGCAGGCCGCGAGGTCGGCCCGACCGTGCTCTACTTTGGCACGAGGCGAACCGACACCCTCCTGCACTCGAAGGAGATTGCCGAGTGGGTCGCAGAGGGCGCGCTCGACTTCCGGCCCGTCCTCTCGCGCGGGGAGGGCGGCCACCCCCCCGGCTTCCCGGAGGACACGCTCCTCACTACCGGGTATGTGCAGGACCGTGTGTGGGACGACCGCAAGTTCATCCGCGGGCTGTTCAAGGAGGGAGCGCAGTTGTATACGTGTGGCAGTGGGGCCCGGCTGGGCCAGGGGCTGAAGAAGGTGCTTGTTAATATTATTGACGAGGCTATCGAGGCGGCCAAGAGTGAAGGGAAGGAGGTGAAGGAGAGCGCGGAGGAGATGTACGACCGCCTGGCGAAGGACAGGTATAGGACCGACGTTTTCTTGTAAAAAGCATAGAACTTGTACGTAACGAGATACTGTCATGAAGCATGTCGCTCTGCTGTGGAAGGTGAGCTAGATGAGAGGTGTCCGTGATATGGTGTCTCTGAGACATCATGAACTGAGACTACAGTACCCGTGAACTTGCTTATCGCTGGCGTCCAGTATGATTGTGGCATCGGCAACTCACGGCAATCAGCAAGACGTGGTACCTGACTTGACCGATGCTCGACATCACTTGGGAATCATGTCGTTCTTCATGCGTGCTACTTGGCACGAAGCAAGTTGGATAACAACATGTAGGGCACAATGAGCGATGTGACTGTCCACTTGGTACTCACCATCAAAGGGCGGAATACGTGCCGCGGCAGAAGCAAGCCCACATAGCATGTGAGATAGGCTTGGCGCGTGGCGATCTAAGCGAAAACAAGTCACCGCAGGAAATAATCCACTCGGTCATTAACCGCCCTCCCCAATCGCCATCTGCAACGTCTCACTCCCCACCATCCACCTCGCTATGTCCCTCTCCAACCTCACCCTCGTGCTCGCGACCGACGCCCAAGCAACCCAGGGTACGAAGAACGTCTACCCGCAATGGGGGGCGCCTCGCGGCATAAAGACAGTTGAGGACTACCTCTCCCTCTGGGACGAGCTCGACGGCCCGCACCAGCCATGGGCGGCGGACGGCAAGTCCGTCTCCTGGGCCCTCGTACCGCGCAACGACCCGACCACGACAGACCTCCTCTCCCACTGCGAGACGTACCAGCGCAACGCGCTCGTTCGCGTAGACGGGAAGGTCACCGAGCGGGTGACATATGTGATTGCCTCGGTCTTCACGCCAGAGCAGCACCGCAGGCATGGATACGCGAAGCACATGCTCCGCCTGCTGCACTATGTCCTCGCGCCGCGGGATGTGCTCCCCTCCTTCCCTGGCGTCTGGGGCGCGCCACCGACCGAGGTGTTCGGCGACGCGGCCTTCTCGGTCCTCTACTCTGACGTCGGGCGGGAGTTCTACGCCGCGTGCACGCAGGGCGAGGACAGGCCTGGCTGGGTGGCTGATGCCACGCCGAAGCGTGTGTTCCAGGTCTCGGAAGGGGAGGTCGCGCCTGACAGCTGGGAATGGTTGGATGTCGAGGGTGTCGCAGCGCTGGAGGAGCCAGCAGCTGAGCGACTGAAGGCCGAGTTTCCGAAGGAGTCGGGCAACGCGGTGGTCATCCTCCCCACTGGTGGGTGGTTCAGGCTCTATCCCACCCGGAAAGCCGTCATGGCCCGCGCCGCAGGGAAGGATGGCGACCACTTCACTGCCAGGTGTGGTGTGCATGTCCCCTCGGGCGGGTATGTCACCTTCACGACTGAGGCGTCCGATGCGGGTGCGCAGAGGATGATCATCGGCAGCTTGCAGCTTCCTGTCACGTTCGAGGAGATAGCTGCTGTGGCTAGGAAGGAGGGGGCGAGCGAGATCGAGCTGTGGGGCGGGTACGATGGTTGGGACCAGCACAAGCATGTCCTGGAGGGGGACTCGCATATCCCTGCGCTGGCGGAGTATGGGCTGGGCGATGTGGCGTGGGAGCGTTGCGAACAGTGGGTCATCCGGAGGTCATCGCTGACAAAAGCTGCTACTGGTCGTAGAGTTAGATCTAGACTGCACATGTGCGTGCATGTATCGAGTACGCGCGTTGCCTGGTGGGACGGTTTGCTTCACGATAGATCAGAACACTCGCAGAAATCCGTCTTCATCATCGACACGAGGGCGAGTACCCCATATGGCAGCGGACTAAGAATGAAAGACTTCCAAAACACCTGACATAGCTTATCTCTACAACTGTGTGACCGACTATACATTGTTGATCTCTCATTGATCACTAAGCTGCCCCCCCATACATCTGCCGGACCTACAGGTAACCCCAAGGCTTTTGCCGGCCATTCGCACCATCCACCGAGGCATGGGTACTCAGCACACTCCCACTTCGCAGGCTGCTCTGCACGCTGTGCACGCTATCATGCGAACTGCGCGGCTCGCATGATTCCGAAGACGAGTCCTCATGCAGCCGGCCAATCAATTCCTCCCGGGCACCCGCAATGTCCACCATATCGTTCTCGCCAAACGTCCCCCGCCGGACATGTTGCTTCGCTCCAGACCGAGACGAACGCGTCACCAGTGACGAGAATGATTCGGAGGACGGCGACGACTTGCCCGTCTGGGAGGGCAGAGGAGAGTTCTCTGCCGTCGGTGAGGCGCGCGCTTGGGCCTGCGGCTTTCCTGGCAGGTGCATGGAGTTGCGCGTCGCCGTCTTGCGCTTCACCTTGAGGCGCGCCTCTGCGGCAGCCAGCGCTGCTGGCGTGGGGAGCCCCGGCCGCTCCTCGAGAGAGCAGGAGGAACGAGCAGACTGCGGCATGTCGGGCGCGGGCGCGACTGACCGTGGCACGTCCGGCACGGACATGGCTGCCCGAGATTTGGCCGATGCGGGTGCGACCGGTCGAGGCAGGCGTGAGGCTGGCGCGACTTCCCGCACGGCAGGCCTGGCATGCTTTGATGCGACCATCTCCGCCAATGCAGCTGTTGCGGCTTCTGCGTGCGTGGCGGTTGCACTGATGGTCTTGATAGAAGGTGCCGCCAACCGTTCCTTGGCGCTCTGTAGTGGGAGCGACTTGACAGACTCGGCTCCACGGCGACGTTGTGGCCGCGGAGGCGGCGCTGGTCCCCTCCTCAAGGAGTCTGGAGGCGATGGAGGCCTGGTGTAATACTCCACTTGCAGACGCATAGCTTCTGTCCATATGTGGCTGTCGTTGCTGTGATTCATATACTGCGACTGGCAGCGCTTGATGTGCGGTTCCGCCGGCGGAATGCTCGGCCGGAAAGCCTCGCTCTTGATGCTGCTAGGCGGCGCCTTTGCCTTGAACGGTGTCGACACGTATGTCCTGGTCGTGGCTGCGTCGTCATCCCGCACCTTGGGCCGTCGCGACAACTCCGCCGGGTAGGATGGTTCAGACTTTGGCACGCGGCGAGGATTGCATGCTTCCTCCTCCGGCCACAATGAGTACTTGACTTCGTCCGCTCTGAGAGCGCGGAAAGTGCTGTGACCGCGCTTCACTACTCCCCGTCGCCCTGGGCTCGGCTGCGGTCGCGTCGTCTCCTGCGAGCCTTCGTCTACACGCTGCATTGACCAGCTGTGGTTGCGAACCAGAGTTGCCATACGCTTGGAGAACGAGGTCACCACATTGCGGCGAGAATCACCGCTCGCACCCGGCACGGAGCTGTGGTCGTCCTTCGACGATAGAAGCGACGCCTGCCTATCCATCGAAGGCTCATAAAACGTCAACCGCGACGACGGTCGAGGTGAGGACCGACTGGGAGTCTGGTACACCAAAGGGGAGACTGCTGGCGATTGCGCCGGAGTTACCGGGTAGTGGTCAAAGCTTGAGCTCGTCGACGACACTTGGCGTGAGCATGCTGGGCGCAGCTCACACTCACTCGGTGAACTGGGAGCTTGTACCGGTGCTGGCGTCGCAGGGATGGGCGGCAGCAGCGCGGTGGAGAACGAGGCTAAGGACGCCGGCTTGGACAGTGACGACTGCCCCGCTTGTCCGTGCCGGATGGACGACGCCTTGTCGCGCTTGGGTGTGCGCTCACCGCCATCGTTCTGATGGCCGCCCGGAAATCGCAACCGCATGCTGGGCAATGAGCTGGAGAGGAGATGTCAGACGACAAAGAGGTCTCCCAACTCATGGCGGATGATATCCCAGCTGTTTGAACATGGGGCCGCTCATACCTCTCAGCACTAGGAGCCGGTATCCAAGTGATGAGGAGAGCTTGCAGGAGTAACAGGAGTGTTAAGGGTCGAGGTACGGCAACTCTTGCAGACGTTAGAGCCCGGCAGATATGGGATGCCGTACAAATCAGCCTGCTTCCCTTTATCTTGGCCAACCCCCTTGCCGCGAGCCGCGCACGCTTTCTACCTTATGTCTCCTTGTAGCTGCATACTTTCCCCGGTGCTAGCTTCCGTGTTCCTTGCAGTTAGTCGTTCAGCCGGCTGGCCGAGGGCCTGTCTGGTGGGACGGAATCTTGCACGTCGTGCGCTGGCTGACGACGCACAACTGGGAACATTACGGTAGAAAGGGTGCTTAGTTCAGCTACGTCGCGTGTTGCCTGCCAAATTGCGTTCATTGTCCCTAGCAGGCTGTTGACTGGGGTATAGGCATGCTTCACGACCGCCTTGGACGGCGGCGACGGTAAAATCCCAGCGACGCCGGCGGCCCGGGTATGCCCAGCATCCCAAGTTTAGGGCCGACCCTCCTTCCGCCGCTGTTCGCAGCGTGCCTTCGCGTCAGCTAGAGTTGTTCCTCGCGGTCAGCGGAGCTTGCGCTATTGTTCGAATGCCACGGAGGGCAGATAGAGCTCTTAGTAGGAGTGTCTTGTCTTGTCAGTGATCAGTGCGAGTGGACATTGCTGGGATGTGGAAGGGCCGTGCACCTCCACAGGAGTCACCCTCCCCTGCTCTGGATATTACCGCAGTGATGTTGACTGTACTGCGCGCTCGACAGACTCATGGAGCGGCCACCTTGTCCGCCTAGGTCTTGACAGTGCGTTGGCGAACTGATGAATGTGTAAGCTGGCATGAGAAACTGCAACACAGCAACACCGTAGCACAGAGCAGTGAAGTTGAAGAGGAGCGTGCGCAGAGACAGATCGGCATCCACCTTCCTCGCGCAAACACACACAGACCCACCTGCCAATGCCGCATTTGTACATTCTTCACAGGCATCTTCGAGCTCCGTGCATCTCTCGGTTCTCTTGACATCCTGACAAGCATCCAGCTCATTCGGGAGTCGTAAACTCAATCGCACTCATCAATCCAGCCGTGCTCGCTGTTGGGCAGTGGCACCACTCCGTAATTACTTGACGGACCTTGTAACTGGCCCTGGCAACTCTGGAATCTTCGACCTGAACCCAAAATGCCCGTCTCCCGCCATAGTCTGCCCTCGAGATGGAGTCAAGAGCAGGATAGACATCGCTGGCCAGAGATACTCGAGGCCTCCGCGCGCTCGGCGGAAGTAGTGACATCACCAATCACTTTCAAGATGGTGACAGGTGCGCGGCCTCTGCTGAACTCAGCTGATCGCCAGGACGCTTTCCTCACGCGCCGCCTCTGGGGTACAACGTCTCGCCACGTTCTAGAGGCATGACCAGGTCCAATCCAGCACTTGCCACATATCGGTCGGCAGCGTCTCTCGCCTGCCCTGGCGAGTCTACTGTTTCCCTGCAGCCTAGTGACAGTGCGAGCGTGCCAGAGACTCGGCGGCGCACTCAATCTGCTCACGACCTGGAGAACTCTGGAACCGCGGTCCCGCCAGTTGCAACTATCGATCACGAGGAGGCATGGTCCACATGGCTGAGCATCACCGCCAGGCCGGAGGCTGATGGTGCCGAAGCGCTCACGGCTGTCAGAAAGTGGTTCCACGAGAGGAGTGTAGGAATGGAGGACATCGCCCGACCGCCAGCTGTGGCGCCATTGCCAGAGGCACCCCGAGATGCCACTATGAACTCTACATCCCCGCTTGACTCGGACAGCAGGCGGTCCAGTTTCTCGCCGCCTCTGGTCACTCCTCGCTCCAACTACTTCGACCTGCCCATGCATCAAGCTCTTCGCAAGGGTGAAAGCCAGAAAACGTACACGGAGAGATGGAGTGCGGAACCCAGTCCTGAGGAGTCCGGTCGCTGCCACAATGTCGACGATTTGGGCACCCAACACGTGGAAGAAAGTATGCAGCACGACCCAAGCATGCCCGGCAACGAAGATTTGGACGCGGACCTCCAGAGACGGTGGACTGCACTGCGACATGACTTGAAGCATCAGTGGTCCCGCCTCCCTTTGGAGGTACGTATATCGTCAACGAGACACCGGGAGGCGGATGCACCAGCGTCGTATCCCACCGCTCCAGTGGACTGCAGCTATCCGCTGACTCCGCCGCGCTCACGCCGACCACCGTCGTCAAGGACGGCAAGCGCCTTCGACCCTGTAACGACCTTGCCGGAGACTGGAATCCATCATACATCCGAAGCTGAGTGCCTTGCTGCAGTGCAGGCACGCAGGTCACCTCCGCTCGGGAGACCGCGTTCACTGAAGAGGCTCGCTCAACGTGCTTCGCGGTCTTTGCGTGCTGTCAAGTCTATTGCTTCGTTGAGCTCAAGGAGGGGGAGGAGGTCAGACGCGCCTTCGCCGTCACCGCCACCGGTTCCGATGCTACCTAAATGAAGGCCGGCGCGAGAGACGAGGCGCAGACGAAGAAAAAATATATCCGCGCCTTTCGACACATACAGTATATGGACGGCCAGTGATCTGACTGTTACTACGAACAACGGACACGATCAAGAGTTTGGGCGGGAAGGACAATGCACCATGGGTAGTGTTCTGGAGTGTCGCGCACCATGATAGGTAGTCCGAGACCAGACTTTGCCAGATTGTTAATGGAATAGCTTGCTCCATACCACCTCTGAGGTCGCAGCTTGAGCAATGTCAGTACAGGCGTGAACGTTGCCAGTGCCGCTTTGTCTGACAACCAAACCTGACAGTTCTGCCACGCTGAAGGTATAATACGTATAATCATGAGTGTAAGCACGGTCATGATTGATTTACTTGCGATGATTTACTTGCGATTTTTGGACGATTTCGGCTGCATTTTCGTGTCTGTAATGTGTTGTCTGCACTCACACCGATTTCGTCACCGGCGATGGCTCAGCATGGCCTCGTGCAAGCAGCGAACACTTGAGCATCAGTGTGTCACGTCCAGCAACGGGGCGGCGATTGATATTGACTTTGGGTCGCTGATACTGGTCGAAACAAGCGTCGATATCCTCGCCGCTTTCCTTCACAGCAACAGCACTCCCTCACTTGACTCATATCGATTTTGTACATCTCGCTACAATTTTAGAGCTTCGCGGAGAACGAAATGCTCGATCCGCCGTCAATAACAACACCAGTGCCAGTGCAGTGTGCGCCTGCCCTGCCGGCGTAGAAGACAGCCAGACCGCCGATGTCCTCAGGCGAGCCGACACGGCCAGTGGGCTGGTGGCCCTCGAGCGCGTCACGGGCATTCTCCAGGCCGAAAGCAGTCATACGACTGGGGAAGACACCGGGGCAGATAGCGTTGACGTTGACGTGCTGCTTGGCCAGGGAGGCTGCGAGCACACGGGTGAGGTGGAGCGACGCGGCCTTGCTAGGCTGGTATGAGTAGGTGCCATTGCCGGGGGCGCTGAGGCTTCCCTCAGCGATGGGGCTGATGGCGGCAGTGGAGGCAATGTTGATAACGCTCGCGGGGTTGATGTTGTCCTTGCCCTGCTTGAGGAGGGGCAGGAGCGCGACAGTGAGGTAGAACTGCGACTTGACGTTCAGGGCGAAGACCTTGTCCCACCCGCTTGCCTCGGGGAAGTCGGCCATGGGTGCGCCCCAAGTAAGACCAGAGTTGTTGACAAGGACGTCGAGGCGCGTCTCGCGCTGCTTGATCTGCTCGGCGAGGGCATCGCATCCAGCCTTGGAGGCAACGTCGGCCTGGAGGGGAATGCAGGAGCCGCCGAACTCGCGGCCGAGGTCGGAGAGCTGCGCGGCGACACGCTCAAGCTCAGCCATCTTGCGCGACGCAATGTACACCTTCGCACCGTTGCGGACGTACGCAGCCGAGATCATCTTGCCCCTACGCGCGTCAGCATCGCAGCGGCAATTGACGTGTCCGATGTCCAAAAACTCACAGTCCACTGGCGCCGCCGGTGACCAGGCAAATCTTGCCCTTGAGGCCAAAGAGGGTCTGGATGCCCAGGTCGGGCATGACTTCGGGGGCGGCGTCCTTGGGCATCTTGGTAGTGTTCTAGTGGGTTTGTGAGGTGCGAAAGTGGTGAGAAGTCAAGGTTGACGATTATATGAAGTGTGCGTCGCAGCCCACCCCCGGCTAGCGCCAGTGACCGGCCGGCTACTGCGGCGTTGCCCGCCGGCGAACACCGCAGCGTGATGACCGATGCCCCATCGGCGGACGGTTACAACATCGCGTTATGCATGCATCTGACTAACAGCTGCACAAGTATATCGCGCATAGTTATGGATTACAAGACTCCATTTCGAGAGTGCATATGCACCCCGATACGCACTGCGTGTCTGGATTGCTAACCACGCGCATTCATGCAATACAACGTCGTGCATATTTTGTTTACAAGTGGCTACAAATAACCCCAGGGCTTGCTTCGGGCACTTGGCCGGCGACTAAGACGTTCAAGGATCCTCTCCTTGTCGACTACTTCGGCGACGTGCTGCACCTCGGAGTGGTAGCGCTGGCGTGATCGCCTCCGCCTGTGCTTTTCTTCATCTCTGGGAGCGAGGCGGGAGGCGTCAGACCCAGAGCTGCCCTCGACATCCGCATCGCTCTCAGGCAAGGAGGCGATGCCAGTTGTCTCTCGACGCGCACGCCTTTCGGCAAGCGTGGAGGGGAGGCGGGTCATATCAGGTGCAGATTTTGAGGTGGATACGCTCAGACGGCGGGGAGGGGGGTGGAGGCCATTGGGCACTCCGGCGTTAACGTTCGTGGTAGTGATGTACAGCCTCGGTCGGGGCAGGGAGTCGGCATTAGAGAATCGTAGCTCCTGATGGTGAGGAGTGGGGGTCGTATCGGTGTCTTCGGGGGACTCGGATCGTCCGCGATTGTCAGGTAGAGGGCGTTCGTCAACTGGTCGTACTGTACGGACCGAGTCGACGATGCTCGCCTCTGCGATTGTCGTGTCAGAGTCTTGTTTTTTGATGGATGGCCGCGTGAAGACGGAAGCTGTGGCGCGGGTGATGGTGGTCGCACGCGCAAGTTGGACAGAGGCGTACGGTGTTCCAGGTGGTGACTCGGAGAAGACGGATTCGGAGTAGTGCGAGTCGGATGGGGTTGCTGGGCCGGAGCCCGAGTCAGATGCAGAGTCCGCAAACTCGGACAGATCGATGGCCATGGACAGGTCATTGCCAGTTGCAGGGGTGGAATTGCTGAACGGCATGGGTGTCACGACCTCGAGAGGGGACGCCAGCTGGATAGATGGCGAGGGACAGGCCGGAGCCTCCGCCACAGTGGCGGGGATGTCAGACAGGATCGTGGCCGAGCGAGCTGTCGTCATAGGGGCGGGCTCCTCTGTCAGCACGGCAGCAGGCTCCGGCAGTACGGTGGGGACAGGCATCTCTTCCACCTCCACTTCGGTGACTGGTGCCAGGTTGCGCTGCCTGCCGTGTGGACTGCTGCTTGCGGTGGATGATGGGCTGGCCTGCATGGTTGGCAAACTGACAGAGCGCAGTGGCCGTGGCATGGAAAGGCTGGCAGACCGCTGCGGCCTGGGCGCCGACATGGCTCCTTGCCTCCCCGCCTCAGCCCTCGCCGCCGACCGGGACGGAGTAGATAGAGCAGCAGCCCTAGCGGCTAGGCTCGAAATGCGTCCTGCCGTTGGCGACGGACCAGAGTGCGAGGTGATGCTCAAGGACCGCAGTGGCAGCTTGAGGCCATCTACAGGTCCTAGATCTGTGCCCTTCCCCCGACTTGGGCTCGTGCTCACAGGCGGACGCATGAAGAATGGCGATGGCGGCGTCCTCCCGACGCTTGCGGAGGAGTCAGGTGTCGAGACCACGAAAGCTGGAGTCTGCGACGGCGACTGGGTTGGTGCAG
Source organism: Cutaneotrichosporon curvatum (assembly GCA_001600275.1). Lineage (NCBI taxonomy): Eukaryota > Fungi > Basidiomycota > Tremellomycetes > Trichosporonales > Trichosporonaceae > Cutaneotrichosporon > Cutaneotrichosporon curvatum. The sequence goes on along the minus strand of BCJH01000018.1, from coordinate 298,882 downwards.
GTCCGGGCCGTGACGAGTTGAGGACCCGAGACACAAAAGATCGGGAGGTGGAAGGTATCAGAAGATGTCCATCGGCTGAGGAGGAGGAAGAAGCATGGGAGGAAGGAGCAGGGGACGGCCCATCGTAGGCTGATGCAAAGGGCATGCCTGGGGAGACTCGAGCACGTAGAGGGGTTGGGTGGAATTGTGGTGTGTAGTCGGAACTCGGCGATGTCGAGTACGATGATGTTGGTCCGCCAGAGGTGTCGCGTTGCAACCAAGGCTCCGGGCTGATGCGGTGACTTGATATATGTCCATTGTCGGAGAACGCGCCAGAGCTGTTGCACTCGCCATGATTCGACGTCGCACTCGTGGACGACGCACCGAACACGCCTGCAGCGGCGCTTTGCGAGCGTGGCGGGTGCGGGGAAACAGCACGAGGCGTGATGCTGTGTGATCGCGGAGGAGGCGTTATGACTTCGGTGCGATGACTCGGTCCAGCGTAAGCAGCCAGGCTCTGGCAAGGGCCAGCGCTAACGCTGCTCGGCATCGTAGTAAACAAAGGTTCAGGTGCCGATGACACGGGGGATGATGACGCTGCTCGAGTCAAGGTGACACTGCGGCCACGGGCATGTTGAATGACCCGCTTGACCTGGTCTTGCTGCTGGCGGTCGGCATCCAACATCCGCTGGATGGCGTTCTCAGCTGCTCGCTCCCGACGCTGTTTGACGGTCTCCGTCAGATCCGCGCCAGGTGATGGGTTTCGGTGCTGGTCGGTTTGCTGAGAACCAAGCGTTCTGCCTGAGGCTAGTTCGGAAGCCCACTTCGTAGAACTGGTGGAAGGTTGCTCGACATCCGCTTGATTCTCGATTCCCGCAGATGACGCTCCCTTGCCTGGTCGTCGCTTGTTGCGCACAAACTTGCGCGACAGAGAATGCACAATCTTTCTCCTAGAGCCACCCTCCTCTGCTACAGTGGCGGGCACACTCTGGATACCGCCTGAAGGTGTAAAGTGCAAATGGTACGTGGCATGAGGCCGGCTCGGCGTGTTCGTGATAGGAATGCGACGGATGGATGCGCCAGATGAGTGAACGAACTCCAGCGGAGATGTGCACGTCGGAGACGTCGATGTCGTCTTCAATGGCATGTCCAAGTCAGCTTGTGCCACTGGACGTGCTGGCGCGACTGGTGGTGTTCGCAGTATCGTATGGGTGGAGGATGATGTCGCCTGCGACGAAGCTTTCGTTAGCATGGAAGCCCCCATCTGTTGACGACCCACCAGAATCAGGAGTAGAGACAGCGCTATCCCAACTGCCGGTGTACTCGCTCTCGCTGTGGTAGTCGGCAGTATTGGATGGGGACAGAGTGAACCGGGAAGGGCTGGGGGCGGACGGCCCAGCCTTGCGTGTAGTCATCGCAGTCTCGACGCGCTGCGAGCGCTCGCGCATTATCGAGATGGAGTGACAATGCTGGCGAGAACGATAGCAGTCAATAGAGTGCAAGAGAAGACGCTTGATCTGTTAGACGATGATGATGGCGAGTAGTTGCTGTGAACCATCCATGTTACCTAGTTACCAACCCAGCGAGATTTCCCAGCTTACGCGGTAGTTACTGGGTGGGACTCAGGTCTGCTGCAGTCCGCGGCCCTTTGGGAGCTGACGCGCGTAGTTTAGCTGGAGTCAGATCAAAGCAAGCGACGACCGCAGATGAGCACCAGGGCTCCTCGAGGTAGTCGTGCAAGGCACAAGGGGAACACTGGAGCACTGGAGCTGTGAGCTCTGGGGTTAGTTGCTGCTGAGAGCCAAAACTGTCAGCGAGCAAACGCTCGACCATCAACGGCATCGTCCTGCAACTCGACGAAGAGTACAGAGCAAGAAGGTGGAGAAAGATTCAGGGGGCAAGCAGAGTTGTGAGCCTAATCTGCTTTCCAGGTTGCGAAGTCCAGGTCCTCGGTTCCCGTTTGCTCCGCGGACCGACAGCTTGCGCAGTTGGGGGCCAGACGTCTCAGTAGTGATGTCAGCTGTGCGGACTGCGCTGGAAAATTCCTAGTGAGTTCAGCAGGCCAAACCAGTCGATCCGCCGACAATAGTCCAGCCCTTCTAGGTTCTAGGTTGTCGACCTAACGAGTCTTCCTGTGTCACGCAGGTTGATGTGTGGGGTCAATCAGGTGAAGGGTGGGCAAGATCCGGCTGCGACGACAGCCGCCGCTGGAACTCTGCAAGGTTTTGGACCTCCCAGGCCCTCATTCCTGCCGTAACCAACTCTATTATTCCTGGCATTGGTGTCGCGACTCTCGGTATAACCCTGGGTGAGCCCTCTTACCGTGTACTATTCGCACGGCAGAACTTGGACGGGAGTAGAGTACAGTCAACAAGTGTTGCAGCTGCAGCTCCCGAGAGCTTGCATTGCCTCGGAGCTGTGGTACCCCTCGAACGCGGCGTACCTTGCATGATGAAACACTGCGCCACGCCGCGGCGTGTCTTTAGTCCTGCCGTCGCTGGAAGCTCATCCGACGCGACGGACATCCCCAGAATGCCGGCAGGTCGCGAGCATCCCTTCTCGATAGCAGGGCTGCCAGCACATGGTTTATCGGGGTGTCTGAAGTCTAAGCCGTCCATTCCAGGGCACTCACTGAGCAAAGTGCAGCGCTCTCACCTCCATCTAGCTTTCAGATAGCTTCGTACCACGTACCATGGGGCTCCCATAACCCGTGTACCCGTCTGTTTGTTGTTCAGCTACGCGCGCTGCTGAGCAGGTCGATACTGGTGACATTCCACGTGCAGCATGGACTCCATGCTCCAGGCCGCAACCCGTACCGATAGCAGCGTAGCCTCAGTCCTTCCACACAGCCTTCCGATTCATCCTTCATGAGGCACGGGGAGTGCATCTCCCAGGAATAGAATAGTTGCTCCTGTGATGAATGTAATGAAGAAGTTTCTCCTGTATTGAAGTCGCAGCCCCAGCAGGTGGACGCAAGCCCTCCATCGATCAAAGCTTCGAAATACGCCTATTTATCAGGACCCTCATGAAACGCTGTACGACGCGGACACGGGCAAATGCAGGAGCTGCTCACGCGTGCGTTTAACGGTTGCTGTTCGGTGTGGGAGCATGTCACCTCCTGGCGTTGAGGACTGTCAGGACTAATACAGGACAGTGAAACGCGCATGCAAAGTAGAGGCGTACATTTCGGCAGACTCACAGTTTAAGGCCACATTGTTTGGTCAAGTTTAGCGTACACATGACAGTGTTAGACTGTGTGCCATCACGGCATTGCAATGTCGACAATGCGTGGAGTCGCGACCCCATCTCCTTGCGTTTGACGATGGCATGGCAAGGACGGGGACCGTACTCCCTTTACAGTGGGGCAGATGGAGTAAGAGAACATCTAGGGGAGCGTGCGTTGTTATTTCTTGTCAGTGGATCGCCAACGCATAGCGATCCAAAAAGTTCTCCTTCACCCGCAAGCTGATACAATGCAACGGATCACCTGCCACCGAGTTTCGTCATCCATTCTGAAACAGGCGAGGGAGTACACTGCTGATAGCGACATAGACGGGCACTTCAATGAGCCAAGGCTGGTGCATATCGCCCGCTACACATGAACATCATCACTATCCGCGCTTCTTGGCATTGGGGTCCGAGTACTGTGGTCAGCAAACACGTCAGAGCCGCTTTCACTCACGTCGTAGAACCCCTTGCCCGTCTTGCGACCCAGGTGGCCGTCCTTGACCATCTTCCCAAGCAGAGGGACGGGCGCAACGAGCTCTCGTGGGACGAGCCCGCGGTCTGCGTACTCCACCCATCCTTCAGAGATGAATTGGGTAACATCTGTGGTTAATTCTCCCACTGATCAGAAGCTCACCATTTCCGACGTAGTCGTAGAGCTCGAACGGCCCCATAGCTGCCATGGTCAGACCTTCCCATCACCACCGACTCACGATATCCAGCACCCAGCTTCATCGCCGTGTCAATGTCCTCCGCGGTAGCGTCGCCGCGCTCCAACATGCGCGCAGCCTCCACTACCGTCAGCGTGTACAAGTTCCCAACTCACGCTTGTAAGGCACCAGCAGGCGGTTGACAATGAATCCTGGCACGTCCTTAGCCTTGACGGACACCTTGCCAATCTGCTCGGCGAAGCGGAGGAGAGTGGCGTAGGTCTCGTCGCTGGTCTGCGGGGCTCGCACAACCTCAACAAGCTTCATAACCGGTACAGGGTTGAAGAAGTGCAGTCCTCCGAAGCGGGTCTGTCGGTCCTCCGGAACAGACTTGTAGATGTCCTGCACGAGCAGGCTGGAGGTGTTGCTGGCAAAGATGGTGTCCTTGCGTGCGTCCTTGTCCATCTTGGCAAAAAGGTCCTGCTTGAGCTTCAGGTTCTCTACGACCGCCTCAATGACCAGGTCGGTGTCCTTTACGGCAGTCGACCTGGTGTCAGCAATGTCAACCGCGCGCTCACGAGTCCGTCGTCGTCTGGATGTTGGCCAGCGCCCGCTTGACATAGCCGTCAATGTCCTCGGGGGCCTGCTTCTTCGCCACACGTGCAAGCGACTTCTGAATAACTGCCAGGCCATTGCTGTTGTTAGCATAGCCCACTCTTGGCCACACCTCAATGCCTTCTCGTTCACGTCCGTGAGAATGACCTTGATGCCGGCCTGTGCTGCGACCTGCGCAATCCCAGATCCCATGCTGCCAGCTCCGAAGACTGTCAGCGATGTCACATCGCGCCCCCGGGGAGCCGTGCTCGACAAGTGACGCGAGACAGTAGCGATGCGAGCAGCCGCGCTGATGGAAGGGCGAGTCATGGCTGCGAGCATAGTGGTGAACGGATACACAGATGACTTTCGGTCGAAATGTTGCACTACATTCTGCCCACACGGTGTTCGGATATGTACCCGGCCGGGTCGGCGTTCGCCGCATCAAGTAGCCGAGATTGCTACATCCGCCAGTGGACGACATATCCGCCGTCCGCAAAGTACATGCCAGACGACTGGCGATTCAACAACATGCATGCAGAACAATCTCATACTATCACTTCCTTTGGTACACCTTCTCACCCGCCAGCCATGTCTGTGTAACGCCCTTCTGCGCCTGCTTGAGCGTCTCGACGCCATCTCGCCATGGGTCGATGCTGAGCACGCAGAAGTCGGCGCTCTTCCCAGCCTCGAGGGTGCCAGTCTTGTCGTCATCAAAGAGCGAGTACGCCGTTCCCGCAGTGTAGAAGCGGATACTATCATCGAGCTTGAACGCGTACTTCTCAAGTCTGAGAAGTAGCGGGTCTGTGGTCTCGAGCGTGGGATCGACTGCAGACTTGCGCGTCACGGCAGTGTACAGCGCGGGTAGGGCGTGGTGTGGCGCGACGGGGGCGTCGGTGCCGAACGAGATGTGTGACCCGGCGTCTGTGAACTCCGTCCATGGGAATCCCCGCTCGCAGCGGTGGTCACCAAGCATCTTGTGCCAATTTGGCGCATACACCGGATCCCTACATATCAGCATATCCACGGGAGGCTATCGAAACTCACGCATGTAGAGGCTGCAAGGAGGCAACAATGCCTAGACGGGTAAGACGCTGAATGCTCTCATTGGTGATGACCTCGAGATGCTCCATACGATGACGGCGGGGCTTGTCACCATTGGCGTCCACTGCCGCTTCAAACGCGTCAAGCGCCTGCTCACTGGCGGCATCGCCTAGTGCGTGGCACGCCACTTGCAGGCCGAGAGAGTCTGCAAGGACGATGACCTTCTTGAGCTGGTCAGCGGGCCAGATGGGCTTTGGTGTTGCCCCGTTGAACCCGTACGGCTCCTTCAGGTACGCCGTGCAAGAATCGACAACGCCGTCGGAGATGATCTTGATGCCTACCAGGCGAATCCATGGCGCCTTGTCCTTCAGACGCTCCTTCTGTGCGGCGGCCTCGCGCACACGCGCCTCCCGGTCCGCATCGGTTCCTTCCTGCTTGATTAGCCAGTGCATCGACAGACGCAGTGGCAATCTGTTGCCTTGCCTCTTGTAGTACTCCTCTAGGGGACCGAGGGAGTCCTCCATTATCGCCATGTCGATAGCGCCTGTCACACCAGACGATATAAGCGCCTTGAACGCGGTATCGTACTGTGCGATGGCCTCCTCGAGGGTAGTGTTCTCCGCGACCCACGGCCACACATAGTTGTGGAAGGCAGTCTCGAGCAATAAGCCAGTCAACTCGCCGTCCTCGTCGCGCTGGAACTCCCCGCCGTCGGGGTCTGGCATGTCCTTGGTGATGCCAAGAACCTCCAGGGCCTTGGTATTCACCCAGCAAGTATGGAGGTCCATCGAGTCGATGAACACCGGCACATCGGGAACAACGGCGTCGAGCAGCTTGCGGTGTGGCGGCTGGCCGAGGTACTCGAAGAGGAAAGACGCACCAAGCACTGCCTTGGCCTTCGGGTTCTCATCGTATCTGGCCTTGAGAGCCTTTTGGATCTGCTCCGCTGACAGCTGCAGACACTGCACACGGCCAAGTGCATTGCCTAGCTGGATAGTGTGAACGTGCCCATCCAGCACACCGGGGAGAATGACCGCCCCGTTCATGTCTGTCTCCTCCGCGCCATCCTGCAGTCAGCGGTGCAAGCTGTTGCTGCCATACCTTCACGACCTCCTTTGCGCCCTCGGCGTCTCCCACGTACGCAACCTTGTCTCCATCAACAACGAGCGTGCTATGCAACGTGCTGTCTCCTGCCTTGGAGGTGAACACCCGCGCGTTCTTGAAGACACGTAGCTTCGAGGACGAGGTCATGTTTGCACTGAAGGATGGACGGCTATCACAACGGGCTTGCCGATATAACGGTCACTCACCCCCACTTGGTCGCTGTCTGAATAGTGTGAGTGCGAGGCATTTGTTGTCGACCCCAGCCGGAATATCTAATCAATCTTGGATAAACGGGAAATGAGGAAAATTACATCTACAGGTGGGCAGTCGTGGCGCTCAGCATCTGTCCTCATGACGACCAGGTCTCTCGACACACGGACGAACGGCCACTCGCCCTCCGAAGCCTAGACACACGTCCATTATGATAAGGTGGGCAAGATAGCCGTCCAGGATCTCTTCCGCGGGGACCGAGCGTTCTTATAAGCCACTGAGGCTGGACGCCTCGTCAGGTGACAAGCCCTCCCTCGTATCCAGCACATCACTGAGGCACATCGTCTACGAGGAACGTAGGCACCTCCGCGATGATCATACGCTGTGAAGATCAGTACGGCAATCTCAACTAGGTCGTCCGCCTCCTCGGCTAGGCGACGCTTATCTGAATTCTCGCTATCATACATGACGCTTATTTACCCGTTTGCAAAAACACGCACAGATATCAGCAGGTCATGGTCGTGGGGCATCATATCTCCGGCGTATGCACGTCCCGACAGCCGTCCACCATTGCTCTTCAGGCCAAGTTAAAAGTTAATGCCTCGCATGAGCGTCACCTACCCCCCATACTGACTATGGCTGAACGAGAAGTAGATTGGACAGACTTGGACGTGCCCGGCACCGTCCGCATTCTCGACGAGGCTGGCGAGCTTGTGGGCAAGAACAACTTCACCCTTGTGCCGACTCCCAGCGCAGACAGCAATGACCCGCTCAACTGGTCTCAGCGACGAAAGTACCTCTTGCTTAGTTGCATCCTCATGTGGGTAGTGGGCTAAGCCCGTCTGACGAAAGGTACACTATGGGGTTGTGTTTCTGCGCTGGCTCTCTGGCCGCAATTTATGAGCCCGTTTCGGAGGCCACAGGACTGACACTCAACGACATCAACTCGGGTGTCGGCTACCTCTACCTGTGCATTGGCGTGTTCCAAATCCTCACGCAAAGCATCGCCCTCGCCATCGGGAAGCGTCCCATCTATGTCATTTCCATGCTCCTTGCCGGCGTGTACCCCTTCTGGGTGACGAGGGTCAAGTCAACGGTGAGTACCACACCACTAGACAAAACAACGCTAACCTCAGGGCGAGTGGTATGGCATGAATGTGTTCCAAGGCTTCGTCGCGTCGCCGTTGTTCGTACTGCCGGAGCTGTCGCTCGCAGACGTCTTCTTCCACCACGAGCGTAGCTTCCCCATGGGCTTGTACGTCGCCACCACCTACGGCGCGGCTCTCTTCGCGCCCATCGCGTCGGGCTACATCTACACGTCGATGGGTTGGCGAGCCCCACCCTATTTTGCAGGTGGTTTCTGCTTCATGACGGCAATCTTCCTCTTCCTGTTCCTTGAGGAGTCGAACTTCCGCAGGCAAGACGCAGTGCAGCTGGTCTCCCCCGAACAGGTGCAGGCCGAAGCAGCCTCCGACCCTGACGGCAAGGAGAAGGACTTGGCTGTTACCAATGTCGTCGCTGCCGAAGAGCAAGTCGTCCATTCCGTCGACCGACTTGTCTCTCCGTGGCCGGGACCTAAGCCTTGGAAGTTCTTCACCGTCTCGCCCAACGCCAAAGCCCTGGTCGTCCGCGGCTGTCTTTATCCCATCATGATGCTCAGACTACCGGCGATCCTCTGGTGTGGCCTTGTCTTTGGTCTTTACCAAATTTTCTACAACTGTAAGCTCGAAGCACAGGCACCGCTTACCACAGGCATGATTGCTCTCACCTCTGGGTTGGTTCTCCGCTCAAAACCCTACTAACTCCAGCGTTCTCAGTGCCCCGCCGTACAACTTCGCGCCCAACTACGTTGGTCTCAGTTTTCTGAGCCCCATGGCGGCGATCATCCCCGGCGCGATCGTCGGTGGCAAGGTCACCGACTACTACACGTGAGTATGGCGCCACACACCATGCTGACATCAGCATCCGCGCCGCACGAAAGAACCACGGCATAGCCGAAGCAGAGGAGAAGCTTCGCCTCATGCTCGTTCCGATGATTCTCACGCCCTTCGGTCTGCTTATGATGGGCCTGGGGCCGTACTACGGCGCACACTGGATGGTGAGCATAATTGGTAGCGGATCTGACAATAGGTATACATTGCGGGCGAGTTTGTCCTCACCGTGGCGGGACCGCTGGCCACTCTCCTGTCCATGGTCTATGCTTTTGACTCGTTCCACGGCATTCACCCCGACAACCCGCACGGCGTGCAGGCTGAGGTGCAGAGCTGTGCGCCGTACGTGCAGAGCCTTATCGCATTCGCGATGGTACTCACGTTTGCGTTCAACTACGCGATCACGCCATGGGCGTTCGAATGGGGTTTTAAGAACTGGTGCATCACGGCCGCGGCGTTCGGCCTTGTTGTCAACCTTTCGCACTTTGTGCTAATCAGATATGGGAAGCGAATGCGCATTCGCTATGCCCCTGTGTACAGGAAGATTATAAATTGGTAGTTGTAGTTGAGAGTTGTCATGCAAAGCAAAAGGGTCTTGGTTAGGATTGCAGTGGGTCGAGCGTCGGGGAGCGAGGCAAGAGCGTTGGAACCAAACAAGGTCACGTGATGACTCGATTCATGGCTATCAAGATAACGAGCTTATCGGCAGGCTCGCTCGTGAAGCCCACGTTTGGTAGATCCAGCGATTCATCATCTACAGAATGGACAGCGCTCGCATTATAAGAAGAATATCCGTGTCGGCCCCAGCTCAGAACAAGGCAGCAGCTACCGCCATGCCGAGCACACCAGCCATCACGGGAGCCACAGTCGAGGCGGACGAACCGGGCGGCGTGGCGTCCGCGGGGTCGTTCATGGCGCCGTCGCTCTGAGTCTCACCGTTGCTCACAGGACTGGTAGTAGCAGGTTCAGCGGCAGAGGTGGGTGCCGGGTCGGATCCAGCGTCGGGAGCTGGGGCAGGAGTAGCGGGTGCGTCGGGAGTGACGGGCTGGACCTGCAAGGTTCCATTCTGCTTGATCCAGAATCCCTGCGTCTGCGCGAGTTTGCCTGCTGTCAGCCGCTGACTCACACTCCGACCGCTGGGCAGCCGGCTTTAAGACACTTGCGGTCAATGTTGCCAGTCTCAGTAAGAGAGAGGAGGTAATTGGCTGCCGGGCTTGGCACCGAAACCTTGCCCGTCCAGGTGGAAGTGCCAGGTGGGACTGGGGGTGAGCTCGGAGTCGAAGGTGCACGTACTGTTTCCGGCAAGCAACTGGCGGTCGGCGAGGACGGAGGGGTTGGAGTTGCTCAAGAAGAGGTTGACGGGGACGTTCAGGGGCTCCCAACGCGCTCCGTTGTCCGCGTCGTTCACCCAGTAGTGCTGGCGCGTTGGGGCAATGAAGTGCGTCTCGTTCCACGCGCCGCCGGTCTCATGAGTTGGTGGGGCAGACCAGGTGTCAGTCGGGGTCTCAGCGGGAACGGGCGAGGCGGTCTCGTCCTGCGCGAAAACAGAGACGCCAAGGAGGAGGAAGCTAAAGAGCTGGGGGAGCATTGTAAACAGGAGTGAGAGGGAGCGACCGCAGGAGGATGAGCACAAGGGGGAGGTCGGCAGTCGAGCGACTGCAGTTCAGAAGACGAGAGGGTTGAGAAGACTGTGAAAGGATGGTGAGTGGTCAGGAAGCCAGAGGGCAAGATTTATACAGCTGCGACGTTACTCGGGGAGCTCTGAGAGGAGAACAATGTCAGTGGGCGGTGGTGGCTCTGTATGTGCAGTGCTGCGGCGGAGTGCGTATAGCTGTCCAGCTGCAGGCGGTGAGTGTGAGCGATGGATATTCCCTCCCAGCTGCAAGTGATAACCAAGCGAGCTGCCATGAAGCTGCGAGTGGTTCTAACCATGTAACCTGGGACAGACCAAGATCTCGATTTCAATGAGAAAGTGTGCATTGTGTGCTGGCCAACCGGAATGGCGGTGAGCACACACGGATGCTGCACGAATCAGCGATGAAGGTGCGCTATCGGTTTGCACCGGCTTACGCGCCCTCCTCTCCCAGAGATCTGACCCACCAACGCCCTCCCCTTCAGTCGTGTGGGGAGGTTAGGGTGAGCACTGCGCACTTGCGGCCTGCCATGCGATGCGAGCAATGTACAAGCTCTGTTCGCCTTCACCGTTGTGCTGTGGCACGTTACAGTGTGGCAGTACTGAAACAGCAAGTAGCAGCGTGTTGCCGGCGTGACAGCGCCACGCCGGCTGTGTCCAGGCAAGGAGTTGACTGCAACATTGCCGTCTGCAGCTGTGCCTCACCGTGCACTGTGCAGTTCGTCTGTGCGCAGGAGTTAGTACGCCATGAAATGGCGAGAAGCGGTGGTTGAACATACCCGGTGTGGGCACTATGCGCTGTCCCTCAGTTCTGCAACGGGGTGTTGCTGTTGCGGGGCGCTTTGGACGCTGAACGCGACTCGATGCGATGAGGCGCCACCCCGCGCCCCGCACGCAGCGACCGCGTTGTAACCCACAGCGATGCTGGCCGCATGCTCGAGCCCCAACTGGGCTTCAACTGGGCTCTAACTGCGCCCCATCTGTCCCAAGGATGGCTTGCCAAAGGCAGGAGCGTTGCAGGTTCAATGTGGCGACAAACGCACTAACGCTGGCGGGATAGTGTGTCATGGTGTCGATCATCTGTTGCTCGTCGCGGTGGCAGTCGACGAAGAGCGTGGCAGTCGCGAACAACCTCGTCTGATGACCAATCCAGCCCCGCGACCCGGTGTATGCCGTCCTCACCGAATGCACAGACCGCCACGCGTTGACGGACATACAGATGACCAGACACCAGACCAAAGGCATGCAGCATCAAAGGACACATGCCCGTACCTTCATTTCCTCACATCTCCATTGTACCTGCTGCGCGATGAGGCTCTAGCGCCGTTACAGCGTGTATGTATGTCTGCCCCATCTCCAAAGTCAAGGCTATCCCTGGCTCCCGGCTACTGGCCAGACCCCGCCCTCGCGGCCTCCTGGCCATCTGACGCATGGCGCATCGCTCGCTGGAGCCTCATGCGATCAAGCATGCACCGGCCACCATCAGGCGTCCCGTTGTCGCGTTGTTCCATCGCACATCCGTGGGGCAGCAACCACCGTTGTGATGAGGCCTCCAAGGCATAAAGAGCCTGCCGTGCGGGCTCTCGACACCCCATCCCGTCTCTCTTTCTGCCCGTTCTAACCATCCACTAATACCAAATCAAGATGTGGGTCGTGGAGGGGGAGGTCGCTGATAGCAGGTCTGACATTGTCGAGCAAACCCCTGCCACTCCCGTCGTCGAGGTGAGTTTTTCAGTGGCTGCTGGGCTTTCGCTGACAGCTAGGAGGTCACCACCCAGGCTGCTGAGGTCATCGAGGTCGTTGAGGTTGTCGAGGTGGCCGCTGAGCCAGCTGCCGAGGCTGCCGCACCTGCTGAGGAGGCTGCTGCCGAGCCTGCTGCTGAGACCGTCGAGGCTACCGCTGAGGCCCCGAAGGTCGAGGAGGAGGTCACTGCGGTCGCCGAGGAGGCTGTCGTTGAGACTGCTGCTGGGACCACCGCTGAGACCGCCGCTGAGACTGCCACCGAGGCTGTTGTCGAGGAGGCCGTCGAGACTACCGCTGAGGCTACCACCGAGGCTGTCGTTGAGGAGGCTGCCGCCCCCGCCGTTGAGGAGACTGTCGCCGAGACCGCCGCCGCCGTCGACACTACCGAGGCACCCGCTGCTGAGGAGGCTCCCGCCGCCACTGAGGAGACTCCTGCCGCTACCGAGGAGGCTCCTGCCGCTACCGAGGAGGCTGTCGCTGAGCCGGCCGCTGCCGTTGAGGAGGCTGTTGCCGAGCCCGCCGCCGAGGAGGCAAGCGCCGAGGCTGCCGCTGAGCCTGCCGCTGCTGCTGAGGAGCCTGCCGCCGCTACTGAGGCCCAGCCCGCTGAGGAGGCCGCCACCGAGGCGCCTGCCGCCGCCGAGAAGACCGAGTAGGGTATGATTAGGTAGCATACAGTATCATCAGATGCAGAAGTAATTGTTCCAGCCGTCAGTCCATTAGCATCAGTCGATCGTCCCTAGTTCGTCGCTGTTACTCAGGCCGCCCATTTATCCCTGCATACCCTCAGCCGCGTCCACCACCGCCCGCAACGCCGCCACCTCCTTGAACGAGCTCTTGCAACACCCCCCAAGTATGACCTCACTCCATACCTCCTCCGGAGCATCCCTCACCGCAGCGAGCAGGTTCTCTGCCCACTGCTCAGGCGGTTCCTTTGCCTCCACCCACGTCCTGGAGTGCACATCGTACACTGCCCCGCCGTCCGGGTATACCACCATTGCGGGCTTCTCCGTACCTGGAGGCATTCCGCGCCGCACGGCCTCCGTGAGATCTGTGACCAACGACGGGAGGTATGCGGGGTTTGTGCAGTTGATTCCGAAGCCGTTCGGGATCGGTGCTCTGGCTGGCGGCAAGTCTATTCTGCCCTCCACGCCGTCCGCACGCGTGCTTATCCCCGCCTCAATGCCAATGTCCTCCTGCCGTACCAGTCGATCGACCACGTCTGCCATGGCATGTCCACCAGGGTACGCACCGCCCGGGAAGCACATGCACACCCAGAACGGTTTGGGCGGCACACCCGCCATTGCGCGGCGGATAGCCACGATCTCCAGCAGATTCGGCACAGTCTCAAACGCGACGTACGCAATCGAATTCCAGGTCTCCTTGTTGTCCGCGTACACGCGCAGCCGATCGCGGTGCCACTGCGTCAGAGCGTCCAGTGCCTCCGCGGAGTTCTCTGAGCCATACACACCGGGGTAGACGCCGGTGTACTCTGCCCCAGGCTTGAGTGTTGCGCCATACGGGCCGAGCGCGAGCGCGACGCTGGCCTCTCGAGCTGAAGTTCCCTCCCCTGTCGAACTCGAGGCAGAAGTCCAAGTCGAAGTCGAAGTCGAGCTAGCCGCCGCGGCCGCGAGGGCGACTGCCTTCCGCATCACCGCCTTTGCCTCCTCCTCTGAGTATCCTGTTTCCAACAGCCCAGCCACGCTCATCTGATACCTTCTGTCAGCGAGCCTAGGTGGTACCTACGTTGATGTCTCGATGATGTCCGCCCCAGCGGCGACGTACCGCTCATGGACAGAGCTCATCACCTCCGGCTGTGACGCGACCATCTCGCTGCCCCACAGCGCGCCGGAGACATCATGCCCCTCCTCCTCCAGGGTCGTGCCCTAATGTCAGATAGTTCTAACTCTGCGCACCATAGCCCCGTCGAGGATGCGGATCTTCATGTCGAGTGAGTGGTGGGAGTCTGTGTCAGTGGCGAGAATCGACATCATGCGCGCGGCAAGATGTCACGGTCAAATTCAAGTAGCCGTTATCAGTAGGACCAGTTACGTAAAGCACAAGCGAGAGTGACATCAAAGAGTGTATGAATGTTCGGGGTACAAAGTCCGAGCTATGAGCGGGTCTACTGCATGTATTCCGTAGCTTAGATGACAAGCGCAAGCCCCATTGCAAGGGTCATCAGCCCAGCGAGACCGAACTGCGAAGTAGAGCAACGCGCGGAGCTTGCTGGAGTCGTGGCAGCCGGGTTTGGTGCGGTAGTACCAGCAGGTGGCACTCCGGGGGTGGCTGCAGCGGGGGGCGGGGTCGCAGCAGTGGCAGGGGCGGACGGACCCACGCTCTCAGAGCTGGAGGTAGGGTTGGCCATGGCCGACACCCAGGAGGACACGGCAGAAGTGTTGATCCCATCCGCAGAGGTGGCCGCGGCGATGTTGGCGGAGGGTACCTTGGCGGAGGGGTCGGCCGAGCCACTTGGGCTAGCGGTTGGGCGCTTCTTCGAGGTGCTGGGTGAAGAGGCGGAGGGGGCGAACCACGGCTTGGGAGTGTAGTCCTGGTGATAGACCGTCTCGGTTGTAAGATGGCTCCAGTCGTTGGAGTTGTCTTGGCCGGAGGCGGGCTTCGTGGTGATGGGCTCGGGGCTGGCGGGCTTCGTCGCGGCGGGGTCGTACGTTACAGTGCGGGTGACGGTGACGGTGTATGGCGCTTCGGGGTTGGGTGCCGCGCTGGCTAGGGCTACGAGGGTAAAGGCGACGAGGATGAGGCGCATTGTGAAGTGTGAAGTAGGTGAGAAGAGAACTGTAGGCGAGTGGAATGAGAGACTAGCGGTGAGGTGGTGAGGAGCTTGTCGATTCTCAGTGAGCTCATTATATGCACTCTGAAAGCGATGCAAGCAAACGTTGAGATTTCGAGCTCGTGCAGATACGGACACTGCAAAGAGTTGTAGGTTTGCCAGGCTATGCCTAAGACCTGGCAACTACCGCAGCGGTGTTGTCAGCAGGATGCTACTTGAGCAGTGTTGCAGCTCTTGCTGTGGAAGCGCTGGTTCACGCCACGGCATAAGTCAGTGCAGGAAGGTCCACCGACAGCAAAGGATGGTGCCAGGAATAGATCGATCCAAGCCGCATGCTATGCCTGTAGACACAAGTAATGTACAGCAGCATGCTACCAAAGTCTCAGTATAGCCTTTGCTTGTCAGTCATCACGCCTATCAGCGGAGTCCTCGACAGCATTGTCAGTTAGTCCTACTCAGAATCATGCTGGGTACGCTGCTTCAGTGCGCTCTTGCTCACCATTGCAGTGATCACCACTCAGCTCGAGTACAGCCTGCAACGAACACACAGCACCGCGCACAGCGAAGCCGCCACAGCGAACACAGCCCTTATAAGCCTCGAAGCAATGGAAGACGACAGAAACCGATCGGAACGACCTCGGAACACCCACCCGGCAAATACCCGGTCATCTTTCAGGTACCCGATGGACCTTGGCGCAGTGCATCCATCCATCCACGTCTGCTACTCAACGTGTCGTCTCTGCTTTTCTCATCTCCCACACACCTGCATAGCATAGCACACGACGTACGCCCCCCCCTCCCAGGCATAGCTAACTCACAGCTCTTCCTACTCCCCCACCATGCCCGAGACCGAAATCACCTCCCCCGTCTCCCTCACCCTCCCGAACGGGCACCTCAACCGCGCCGCGGTCGGCTGGGCGCGCCAGCCCCTCATCGACACCTCCGGCATCGGCACGACCCACATCGGCGAGAACAAGCGCTGGGACTACTGGTGTATCCTAACCCCGACGCACATCATCGCCCTCACCCTCGCGAGCCTGGACTTTGTCTCCATCAACGAGCTGTGGATCTACGACCGCGCAACCGGAGCCGTAATCGAGGACGAAGCGACCGGTTTCGGCCCGGGGACGGGCATGATCCTCCCCGGGAGTGTGGAGAGTGGTCCCGCAAAGGGGGTGGAGGGCGACGTGCGGGTCAATATTGACCAGGTGCCGGGTGGGACGCGGCTGCGCGCCGTCAGCGCCGAGGCTGGGTTCGATATCATGGCGGCGAGGCCGGAGGGCCACGAGCGCCTGGCGGTGACTGTGCCGTGGGGGGAGGAGGTGTTCCAGCACACTGTGAAGGATGTGGCGCGGCCGGCGAGCGGGTTCGTCGAGGTCGGGGGAAAATTCATGGTCGTGCCCGAGGGGAGTTGGGCGATCCTCGACCACGGGAGGGGGAGGTGGCCTAGTGACATTGCGTGGAATTGGGGCGCGGGGGCGGGCAAGTCGGAGGACGGGAGGGTGGTGGGGATCCAGGTGGGCGCCAAGTGGACGGAGGGGACGGGGTCGACGGAGAACGCGGTGACGATTGGCACGAAGCTGTTCAAGATTAGCGAGGAGCTGAAGTGGGTTTATGGGCTTGGGGGGAGGCTGACGGCAACAGGTGGGAGTACGACACCAGGGACTACATGAAGCCGTGGAGGGTGTCGGGTGGTGGCCTGGACGCGACGCTTACTCCGTTCTACGACAAGGTGACGGACAAGGGGACGTCCGAGGACAAGTTTATGAACAAGACGCACCAGTGCTTCGGGCTGTGGGCGGGCTCGTTCGACAACGGCACCGAGGTGGTCAAGTTCAAGGACATCGAGGGGTTCGCAGAGGACGTCCACAGGCGCTGGTAGCGGCGCGCAGGTGCGAGCTAGTACTGGTCTGACTACGGAGAGACGCCAGGGCGAAGCGGTGACATGCTGGGTTAGGCGAGCAGCGGCAACATGCATGGGTTCTGGGCAAGCAGCGGTATGGTTATACTCACATCATACCTGACTGCTGGCCATTCAATATGACAGAGGCAAGTATGCCACTAACTTCGCCCACGACTGCTGCATTGATGCGCTGTCTGGGCAAGCAGCGGCCGGGCTACTCACATCATGACTGACTGCTGGCCATCATAACCGAGACTGCTGCAAGTATGCCTCGAACTGATGGTCGCCATCATGACAGCTGCAAGTATGCCTCCAACTCCTGATCGCCATCCATCATAACAGATATCTTCTGTAAGTACCTACCGCAGTTCGCCTCACGCACGACTGCCGCATAAATACATCACAGCAATACAAAGTGGGCTCATCACAGCGAGCAGCGCAAAGCACCTCCCGCAAGCCTTACCCCAAGCAACAGCGCCGCGCCATCTAGACGGTCACCATCTACTGGGGCATGTGAAACGGCAACACCAAGTCACCGACTACAACCACGACCGGTCTCACACCGCGACCGGCCAACCCCTCCACGATCAATAACCACACCACGTCTCCATTCCACGACCATAATCAACCACACCACGTCTCCAAACGAGAGCGCAGCGCTAAGCACCCCTCACGCCCTTCCCCCGCTCCGCCTGCGCCGCCGCCGCCTTGATACTGACATCCCTGGGCCGCTGCGACACCTGCCTAAAGATGGACATGAACTCGTCCAGCGTCGGCTCGGCTGCGCCTCCACCTCCGTTTCCATTCGCAGCCGCAGCAGCCACGGGGGGCAGCGGGCGGCGCGACACGGGCTTCAGCGATGCCGTTAACATGCGCGCGTCGTGGGCGGTACTCGTCCCGGGGAGGGGGAGGGGGACGCGCGCGTGCGTAGGTGAGGTCGAAGTCGAGGCGCGGCTGTACTGGCTCGAGGTGCCGGAGGTGGTGCGTGCGAGCGAGTTAGGGGTAGGGGAGGTGCGGCCACGGCCCCGGGGCAGGGGCAGGGGCTGGGGCTGGGAAGTGGGCGAAGACGAAGGAGAGGGCGAGAGCTGCTGCGGGGGCTTGAAGGCTGCGTCCGTTGCCGGGGAGGCGGCGAGGAGGCCAAACGTCTGGGAGTGGGAGATGGTGACCCTGTCGTCGACGGAGGTCATGGCCAGGTCGGTGTTGGGGCCCGGCCCGGGCGGGGTGACGGGGTAGGGCGCGGTCGAGTGCGTGGTTGAGCTGGCCCAGTCGTCGTTCGAGGTTGTGCTGTGCGACTGGCTGACTGTCGGGGTGGAGGAGCCGTCGGTGGGTGTGGCGGCGGGGTCGGGTGCCTCGGTGGTGGCGGCGGGGTCGGGTGCCTCGGTGGTGGACACGGCGGGGATGCCCGTGGGTGCCGCGGCGGGGAGTGGGAGATCAGACGCGCCGGCGGGCGACGTGGAATGTCCCGTCGTGCTCAGTGTCGGAGCGTGCGCATCTGGCGAGTCTGCGGCGCATACCGGTGCTGTCTCCTTGTCCGAGGCAGTACTTGTTTCCGGAGCCTCAGGCTCGTCTGCGGACACTGCAGGGAGAGTGGCCATGCTGGCGTCGTTATCCGTTGATGCAGGGAGAATGGCTGTGCCCGCATCGTTATCCGTCGAGCCCGTAGCACTGATAGGCTCGGCGGCGCCGGCCAGTGCTGGCGGAGTGGCACTCGACCCCTCAGCAGTGACTGCTTTCGTCGACGCAGAAGCATCAGCTGTCGTCGACGTCTGAGCTCCAGCAAGCCGAGCAACACCAGCCAACCCAGCCTCACCCCCGGCCTTCGACATCGCACAATCACGCGCAGCCGCAGCCGCACCACCACCTGCCTCACCACCAACCCCCCGGCCCGCACACTCAACCTCCTCGATTGCAGGTGGCCCCCCAACGCGCCGGCTACTAGTCCGCCTAGGCAGCACCGCAGAGACACCAGGCGGAGACGAAGACGAGGACAAAGACGAAGCCCCGTCGACAATCGCAAACGCCCTAGCTGTCGGACTGGGCGTGCCCCGCGGCTCCAAGAACAGCCTACCTGGAGAGTCTGTGCCCGAACCGGATCCGGCCCCGGCTCCAGAACCGGATATCACACTCGACCGCCGCGAGCTAGTCCGCCTAGGGAGGGTGGTCATCACCCCGACCTCACCCCCGGGGGAGCCGTCAAGCGACTTGGGCGTGCCCGGCGTGTCTGAGTTCGGCCGCGACGGGGTGGTACACTCGATACCAGAGGTGAGGGAGTTCCTCGACCCCCGCAGCGAGAGGGAGCCGGTCGCGGTCGTTCCACTCGCTACTGACGTCGAATCCTGCTGCGCTCGGGACGCAGCCTGCGCCTGCGCCTGCATTGCGGCCGGGCACACCCTCTCCCCCGGACCCGGGGAGGGGGGCCGCCGCTCCACCGCGGGGGAGAGGTGTCCCCTCGGCGACCGGGGCGGTGTGGGCATGGGCGCAAGCGACCGCCGGGACGAGGGGGAGGCGTACCCGTCGTCTTCCCCGGCCAGTTCAGCCAGAGTAAGCCGGGGGACGGGTTTGCGCGTCGACATGGAGGTCCGTCGGGATTGGGGGGAGGGCGAGGGGGTTGTGTTCGCGTTCATGTTTGCGACTTGAACAGCCGGGGCCGGGCGCGGGGGTGGTGTCGAATTCGTGCTCGTGAGTGGCGGGCGTGCGGATCCGGGCGTGGACGAGGGCTCCATCGACCTTGTGTGGGACAGACTCGGCCGCGGGGAGGACCTGGGCGTGCCCTTGGGCGAGGGGGAGGGCGACGACGGCGCCTGGGACATGGGCATGGACGCGGGGGAGTGCTGTTCCCGCGCGGAGTCGCGCATGTCCTCGGGGATGAGGGCGCGCTGGGCTATCGACCTGCGGAGGGAGGATATGGGCGTGCCCTCGCCTGGGCGCGAGGAGGAGGAAGGGGAGGAAGGTGCGAGGTCGGACGAGGGGGTGGGGGAGGCGGAGCCCAGCGTCGACGACGGGCCAGACGCGGGAGAGTGGGAAGGCATGGTCGCCGATGGCACGGGTAGAGGACTCGGACTCGGTATCCCCTCTGCCGGGACAGGCAGGGGGCTCGGCATCGTCGACCTCCGCCCAGCGCCAGGCGACAGACCTGCGGCCATGGGCGACGCACCGGGCGACAACCGCCCGGGCGAGGGCGAGGGCGGCAGCGGCAGCCCACCCACCGGGGGCGGCTTCTGCGCGGGCACGGCCAAGGGCGAGGACGAGAGCGGCGGTACCCCCGGCTGCATGCTGAAGCGCTTGCTCCCGCGTTTTGTGGGGGTGACCGTCGCGCCCGGCGGTGGGGGCGGGAGGGGGCCGTTGAGCATGCTCGTGCGTTTTGGGAGGTCGGTGCGGGAGCCGGGGGTGGTAGGTGTAGGTGTGGGTGTAGGTGAGGCTGGTGCTTGGCCAGCTTGGGAGGGAGTTGGCGCCGGCAGGTGGGAGGCTGGTCCTGCTCGAAGCGACGCATGGCCTTGAGCAGTACCAGCTTGGGCTTCTGGTCCTTGTGCTGGTCCTCGTGGCGCAGCCTGTCCAAGTAGATGCGATTGTGCTTGTCCTTGCTCCTGCCCAAGTCCTTGTGCGATTCCCACCCCAGAAGTCGCAGCGCCACTCGCACCCGAACTTGCCCCAGCCTCGGCCGCAGCATCAGACGCGTCCATCCGATCAAGCGCGTCGAGCGGGTTCATGACCCCAAACTCGGACAGCTCGGCGTCAAAGTCGTCCAGCTGCACAGCCCGGACGTGTCCCTGCCCTTGTCCCAAGGAGGACCTTCCTCCTGCCGACGATCCCATCCCCAGCCCGGGAGGCATACTCGCCCTCACCCTTCCTCCGTTCATACCCAACTCCCCCGGGCCAGGGGAGAATGCAGAAGGCGGCGGCGGCGCGGGGCGCGCAAACTTGCCCGCTATCGGTGCGGTGGCGTTCATCCCCACCCCCGCCCCCGGAGTCTTCCCCGCCCCCATGCCCTTCCCCATACTTCCTACCCCGCTCGCCCCTCCTCTCAAACTCCCGCCGTTGCCGTTGCCGCTGTCATGTGCGCGCGCGTTGAGACCCCTGGGCAATGGCGGGACTGGGGGCACGCCGTCGCGCTCGAATCTGGGTGGTATCCCTGCGGCTGTGAAGCTGCTTGCGCGTTTGCGTTGTTTCTCCTTGTCCTTGTCCTTGTCGGAGGGGGCGGAGCCTGCGCCGCGGAGGGTTTGGAAGAAGGATTTGCGGCGGCCTGGGGTTAGTGTGAGCGCGGTTTAAGGGGGAGTGTGAGGTGGTCAGTCTGGAGAGGAGGTGGCGGTTGGGTGGAAGTGGTGCGAGGGGAGGAGGAGGGGATGGGAGGTGTGGCAGTCGGGCAAGGGAAGGTGGAGGAGGGAGGGGAAGGTGGGTGAGGCTGGAGAGTAGCTGAAGAAGATATGGGGAAGAAGGAGGGCAGGAAGGCAGGAAGGTAGGTCGAGGAGCGAGGAAGGGGATAAGATCGAGGCAGGAGGGAGATGATAAGATCGAGCGGAATGTCAAAAGGATGGGGAGCAAGGCAAAGTCCAGGACAACAGACACCAAGGAAGGCATGGAGCTAAAGCCGGGTAGACGTAGGAGTAGGAGAACTTTGAGACGAGAGAAATCCGGGCAACTCACGCAACCTCGGTTCAGTCTGCGCCGCGCCAAACGCAGACGGCGGGGCATGGTGTTGATGAGAACCCGAACCCGAACTCGGCCCACTGCCCGGCTGTGTGACATCCCTATCGCCTGCAAAGTCGCGTCGGCGCTTGAGCCATTTGAAGGGCATGGTTCATGCGCGGCTGCGGTGCGCGGGCTGAGCGTGGAGCGTGGAGCGTACGGCGTTAGCTTTGGAGAGCGTTAGCTTTGGTGTCGAGCTGAGTGAGCGTGCGAGCGTGAGCGAGTGTCGGGCGAGCCTCGAGCGAGCTGTGAGCGAGCGTTGAGGAGACGATGAGCCGGGCCGAGCGTTGTGCGCGTTGAGTTGCACGTCCGGTGCGCGTTGGGTGCGCGTTGTGCGCGTCGAGTAGCGCGAAGTTGAGCGTCCGGTGTGACGGTCAAGTATGAGGGGAACCGCAAATAGAGATGGGGTATACTGATGTGTCGTGTCGTGACGTGCTCGAGGTCGTTGGGAGTGAGAAGCGAGAAGGACGAGGTCGGGTCAACGACGAGGCCAGAACGGGTGGGTGTGTGCCGAGGAGGTCGAGCGACGTCTGGGGAGGGGGGACCGGACGAGGAGGCGGAGGTGGAGGAGGAGACCCACGACGGGGAGGACGTGTACCGCGTACCGCGTGTACTGTGCAGTTGAGTGCGGTAGTGGTAGTGCTGTAGTGTGGTAGTGGTAGTGCGGTAGTGGTAGTGTAGTGCTGTAGCAGTACACGAGTGGTAGTACTACGAAGGGAGTATGATACTCGATACCACTCCCTGCCACGAGCAAGAGCAAGCTCAGCCGTGCCGTAGCGTAGCACTGAGCACTGAGCACTGCTAGGACGAACACGGATAAGGACGCAAGGAGGTGCGTGCGTGCAAGTGCGCACGGGGTCGGTCGGTCAGGCGGGCGGTCGGGCGGTCGTCTCCAACTGGTGCAGCCTGTATGGTGTGGCCTGGTTCAGGGGATCCCTTTGACGGCCGGGCGTATGGATGGGCCTCTGCGCTGACCTGTACCCGACGCGTCGGGTCTGCACTCTGCGGGATGGGACAGACAGGACAGGAAGGACTGAGGGCCTTTGTTCTCTGGAATGCAGAGTGGAGCGGAGGGTGAGGGCGAACGTGGAGGGAGGAGGTTGGCTTCGAGCTGGGCTGGGGTTAGTACTTGGGTATGGGATAGAAGAGGGAGTGAGCGGGCGTGAGCATGCATGCATGGACATGCATGGGATGAGATGAGGTGCTCGGCATGGTGAGCGAGGAGCTGGGAGGGCCCGAGGGCGGATCCCTGCATGTACGCGATACACGGACGGTACACGGCAGATTGCAACGGATTGAGGAAAGGATAGACGCGGACGGGATCACGCGTTTCCTGTACGTCCTGTACGTCCTGTATGCGGCATAGTACTGGTAGCTGGCATGGCTAGCTGGTATGCGGAGTATATGACATGATGGTGCGAAACGCTATCCCGTATCCCACGAGCTCGCTGCTCATGTACTGCAGTGCATAAGAAGATAGATAGGTCCCCGCCAGGACCCAGGCCCAGACACCCACGGCCACGGCCAGGTCCTGTCCATCTCGGGTTGGGTTGGGTTACATATAGTTATCGCTGAGATGTAAAGGTCCAATGTTCGCGGAGCTCGCGGAGGTGGGAGTCGTGGTCATGCTTCGTGTCACGCTATGACCCCGACCCCGACCTCGCCTCGTTTACACTTCCTCACTTTATGCTCGTGCCGTGTCGTGTCATGTCACTTCCAATCCAATCGCATACCACTGCGCTCGACTTGTCAGTATATAACATCCACAGCTCTCATCAAGAAGTCAGTCGACTTCATGCAGATAAACCATGCACCTATGCCGAAGATATCATTGCTGTACTATGTACTAGAACCAGACGCGTCGATTACGGCATCCCCCGCCATACCGCAGGGTCCAGTCCGCCCTGGCCCCGCACCTGCTCTTCTCTTCAGCATCACAGTCTAGCGATCTGGCGAGCAGCAGTGCTCGACTCGATGTCAGCCACACCCCAGTCGACTATGTCAGTATCAATGTGCGTGCCAGTGCCAGTGTCAGCGTCCACTGCCACTCCCACTGCCACTCGAGTCCCATGCGGTGCGGTGCGGTGCGGTGCCAAGCCTGCACTCGCCAAGCGAGCCCCAACCCCAGCCCCAGCACTACACACGACACCCCATTATTCACATCACTGCAGAGTCCAGGTACCATGTATACTGGGATTAAAAGAGTGCTAAACGAATGCAGAGGTCGAGGTCACCGGTCGCGACTAGTGCGCCAGCCAGAGTCAAATCTCCAGCTCGGACGACCGAGCGAGCTCGCTCGGCCATCTAGCCAGAATATCCCAGACCAGACCAGACCACTGCCACTGTGCCCACCCCGGCTTACAGGGCAAGGGCAGCAACCGCACCCGCAGCGAGGGCGAGCACGCCGGGGATCTGGACGGCCATCGCGCCGGCAGCGGGCGCAGACGCAGCAGAGGAGGGGGCCGCGCCGCCGCTGGCACCGGCCGCGGCGCCAGAGGCAGCGGGCGAGGCCGAGGCACCACCGTTGGCGTTGCCGCCGTCGGTGGGGGTCGAGGAGCCGCCGGCACCCGCGGCGGGGGCCGAGGCGGCGCCCTGCGCACCAGCGGCCGAGGCGGGCTGGGTGCCCTTGATCTTGATCCAGAAGCCCTGCGACTGGGCGAGCTTGCCTAGAGGTTAGGGGGGGTTGTCACGACTAGGAGCTCTAGACAGACTAGAGCTCTGGGCGGACTCACGCTGGGTGCCCTGCTCGAGGAGGGCGAGGACGTAGTTGGTGCCGACGGGGTAGTCGTCGATCTGGACCTTGAAGGAGCCAGTGCCGCCGGGGACTGAGTGGATCAGATTCAGGAGGAGGCGAGGAGGTGAGCACAGACAGAGAGTTGAGTGTGTCACACGGCAGAGGAAATTACGTCAGCATGTGATCGACACCAGACATGAGAGAGACAACACCGGTGTCTGACAACAGCACCAACGGCCTTGCGGCCGTTGGTACTGTAGTGTGCACTCACTCTGCTCGCCGAGGGTCTTGGTGCCGTTGAACGAGGTGAGGTTGCCGTTCGAGATGGTCAGGTAGGTGGGCTGGGGGATGGGGTTCCAGAACGCAGTGTTCTCAACGCCATTAACCCCTGGTATCGTCAGACAACTTCTCCGAGTTAGACGAGTAGACACGACTCACAGTAGTCCTCCTGGCCACGCGAGGGGGAGAGGAAGTAGGTGGTGTTCCAGCCCGAGCTGCCTCCCTCGTCCGAGGCGACACCGTCGGCGGGGGCGGCGTTGTCCTGGGCGATGGCCGAGGTCGCGAAGAGAAGGGCAGCAAGGAGCGAGGAGCGGAACGCGACCATTGTGAATGAGTGGTGGGTGGGTGGGGAAGGGAACGGGGGTGGGGGTAAAGGGGGTGTGGAAAGTTGAAGTGTTGTTGATGGACAGAGAGGAAAGAAGAAGAAGAGATGTGATGTGATAGAAGGTTGGTGTGAGTGTGTGTGGTATGCGGTGGGTAATGAGAGAGGCGGGGGGATGGGAGAGATCAGATGGTGCTGGCTGGGTGGGGGATTGGGCGGAGAGAGTGCAGCCGGGATGGATGGAGGCGAGCGCGAGGGAGGGAAGTAGTGCTCGAGTAGGTGCAATGTGCAGCGCGTGTTTGGATATCTAAGGGACAGGGAACGGTTGGGTTATGAGACGCAGGGGGGAGGGAGGGAGGGAGGGAGGATGAGGGTTTGGGCGGAAAGGGGAGGGGAGGGTAGTGCCACAGCAGAAGAGGAGAGGGGAGGAGGAGGACTGAGGCGGAGGGAGGGAGAGCCGGAGGATCGGGAGGGAGGGGGAGGAGGAGGAGGGAGGAGGACGAGGAGGAGGGACAAGGGATGGCGTGAGTACTGCTCTCTGCTCTCTCGAGTGAATGGCGCTGCTATAATGCCTCTGCCTCTCTCATCCGGTAGTAGTAGAACACCGGGGTATGGTGTAATACTGCTGCATGGCTGGCTGCGATCATCGCTGACGGCAGCCATCCCTTCCCACCGGACAGCCCCTGGCGTCTGCTCTCTGTTCTCTAGCAGAGTCTTGTGTCTGTCCTCTGCCTCTGCATTGTAGAGAGAGGCAGGTGGGCACAGAGAGTGTATGTACTGCAGTGAACAGGCCCTGGGAGTATCAGCCGCAGTCATCATCATCAGCCGAAAGTATGCCTCCCAAGCAAGGCACAAGGCGCTTTTCTGTCGTCGTTCGCTTGTGCTTGCTTGTGCTTGGGTGTTGATCGTGGCTATTTCCCCCTCCTCTGCTATTCTGCCCTGCCCCGTGCCAAGAGGAGTGCTCGCTCTAGACCAGTACCCGAGATCCCGGCATCGTCTATGCCATTATCGCTCTAGCCTCTGGCTCTGGCTCTAGCTTGCTTTGACCCACTGTAGCTCTTTGCCAGCTCTAGCGACACGGCTCTGGCTCGCCCCCCGCCCGAGATCCATTCAGTCACCGCACAATCAGTCCAGTCCACTCTGACTTTCACAGCCACTACCCACCCAATCACGGCAACTCCCTCGCCCCCGCGCGCACGACCGACCGGGCAATAACACAACACACCACAATCACGCCCTACGTCCACGCCCGCCCTGCCCTGCCTCCACTTTCACTTTCAATCGAACCCCGCCCGTAACAAAACACAACAACCACTCTACTAGCCAGCCAAGCGAGCCGTAACAGTCAGTCAGCCCCCGCAGTCGCATAGTCGGATGCCAAGATAACACTACTCTGCACGCGGCAGGGCACCGGGCAACTGGGCAACGGGGCGCGCGGGTGTGACGTACGACGTGACATCCATGCCTGCGTGGTGTACGCTCCGTCCATCCTGCATCCCTGTAAAGTGATCTTCCTGCATTGTGATCGTACATGACCACACCAAACGGAAGTAGTATGAGAACTGGAATCGGTAGTCGATAGTTGTCGCATGGTGTGAGACGTATTCATTTCTCCATACCCAGCTTGGCCACTGTCTCTGCTATTTTCGACGGCTCTATTACGATTTTGATTCAGACAGTGCCAGTCTCACAGTGCAACCTATAACAAAAACAAAACATGTCCCACCTGGGTGTCTGACCTCCATCCCGGAGAAAACGCGCGCTGAAGCAAGCCGTAAGCCGATATCCCGGCCGTAGCGTGGGTAGCATGCACACTCGATA
Source organism: Cutaneotrichosporon curvatum (assembly GCA_001600275.1). Lineage (NCBI taxonomy): Eukaryota > Fungi > Basidiomycota > Tremellomycetes > Trichosporonales > Trichosporonaceae > Cutaneotrichosporon > Cutaneotrichosporon curvatum. The sequence continues at coordinate 272,239 of BCJH01000018.1, read as the reverse complement.
CAGCCTGCAGGGTGTCCTACACGCGCCGCACGCGTACAGTGTATCTGGATAGCTGGATACATAGTGATACGTGAGCACTCATGCATGCAAGTACACAGGGCATCTAGGCTCCTAGGACAAAGCAGGGGCGATGGCGCGTATAGGGCTCGATGGAGCGACAACGCCACACCACCCCGGAGCAGGAGTACGCGTCTATTTCAGTCACGCCCAGAGGCCAGGACGCGTGCCGAGTCAGTCCGATCCTTCGTTGAACCATTCGTTGAACGAACATCATTACCGGTGTGCGAATATCATCATCAGTGTGTGCGAATAACTATCTAACTGTGTACTGAATACATCAGGATTGCAGAATTACAATAGTACACTCACACAGCGCAGGCGCATGCGCGTGGTGCGAGGCCATGCAGCGCAGCGCACACCGCACTGCAGGGTGTATGTGCAGCTCGCAGAATGGAGCGTCCTGAGGCGCGAGGGGGAGGATTGAACGCCGCTGGCGGTGTCTAGATACCACCCAGAGCTGGAGCTGGAGCTAGAGCTAGACCAGATCTGAGCTGCGGTAAGCTTGTTCGGAATGGATCTGATGGTGGATGAATACGCCGTCGTTTGTGGATCCGCTGAATGGTGTCAACATTGGACTGACTGGTTGCTGATCGATGACTGCTGATCGCTGCTGCTGATCGCAGATCGCAGATCGCTGGTTGTTGATCCACTAGTCGACTGCGCGACGCGTTCGCCAGCGTCCAGGCCACGCGCGACGCGTCGTGCTGCCGCTAGCCGCAAGGCATGCGTCGAGTCTCTACATCTGTACGACTTTGCTGACATCGACTGCGACTCCCATTCCCACTCCCACTCCCGCTCCCACTCCTGGCTGACATCGACGCCGCAGCCTGCGCCAGCTGACACCGCCCGGAGAGACTTCACACTCACACCGTGTACTCATGGCTTACGCCGCCTGAGATATAACACTTGCGCCGCCCAGAATAAAACATACAGACTACAGCCTCTGCCAGCCTGCTGCCTGCTGCCTGCTGCCGGCTCCTGCTGTGCGAGTCTCACGCGTTCCACTCGTCACTGCTGTACAGTAAAGCAAATCGAGCAGATACATGGGCAATAACTAGACTAGCATACAGCATCTGCCACGCCCGGCACACATCCAACTACTTACCCCACCGCCACGTCGCGTCCACACCCACACCCACACCCACTGACCGCCCTCTCTGTCTGTCTTCTGTTTTTGCCATGCAGCAAGCCACCCGGCCCGCTGGGAGCTGGGATGTCGTGCCCCCGATTGAATGCGTGATGGTCCGCCCGCCCTGCTCGTCCTCGTTCGATGGGCTGTGCTCGAGTACTCGAGTCGGCAGCCCGCGAGGCGCACCCCTTCACGACATCACGAGCCATGGCACAGCGTCTGCCTCGTCGACCTTCCCCCTCCTCCAGTTCCTGCCCGGTCCCAGTTCCTCGCCTCGTCTCAGCTCATCCCTCCACTCACAACCCGCAAACCTGCAACTGCAACCGCAACCCAGCCGCAACGCAACCAACCAATGCATACACCCATGACACCACCCTATCTCGCTCGCTTTGACTCCTTCCAACTCCTCGCCTACAAAATCGCCTGCGCATTAGGCGGCGACGCAATCCCCGCGTCCATGTTCATAGCCATCGACGCAAGGAAGAACGTGTACTTGTTCAGCCGCGCGCACTCGGCGCTCAGCTTGCGCAGGTCGAACAGCTCGCCGATGGGGAGCCCCCACCCCGCGAGGAAGGCCTCGTGGCAGGTGAGCTCGCCCGCCTTGAAGGGGTAGGCTTCGTAGGCGAATCTGGGGTTAGCCGTGTCCGGCGCATGGTTCTGTCTGAGTCCCCTTCCTTCTCCAATATGTCTTCCTTTGCTCTCCTCCATGACTCCTCCCCCGCATCTGCCCATCTCCATCTCCATTTCCATCTCCCTTCTCTACCCTCCTCCACATCTTCCAAGCCCAACACCAAGCCCAACTCCAAGCCTAGCTCTCCCCCCTCCGCGGTACTCACGTATCAGTAGCAACAGCAGCAAACCCATTCTCCCAGTGCCACCGCAGGATCTCCTCCCCCTGATTGACCCCAACCCACCCCTTCGCCGCCTTGATCATCGCATCATGCTCCTCCTGGCTGAGCTTCTTCAGCTCCTCCGTCAGCCCCGTGCGCACGATCAGGATGTCGCCCGTGCGGAAGGTGTTGCCCTGCGCCGTGGCGCAGCCCGTGAGCATGTCGAGGGTGATGGGGGTCTCGCGGCCGAAGGGCTTGAGCGGGGGTTGGTTGGTGGATTCGAGGTAGCGCGGGATGTCGAGGAGGTGTGCGCGGCCGGTGATTGGGTTGTCGGAGAAGTCTGCGGTCAGCCGAGCGTTCGCCGCAGGCGGGCGCGAGGCGGCGCGGAGGCGGGAATGGGAGGGAGAGGAAGACTGCAGAGGCTTCAAGGCTGGAATGATGGAGAGTCGTCTGCACGGAGAGACCTCTCAGACCAAAGACAGCTCAGACAAGAGAGCTCTCCATACCTGAGCACCTCATCTGGGCCGGTGTCTGTCTTACTGCAAGACCGCATCTCACTGCCCCTTCCCGATCCAGTCCAGCCTCCCAACCCCCCCCGCCCCGACATGACTCACTCTGGATACCATACTTGGTGCAGCACTTGTCCTTGGCCTCGTCGGTCGTCTGGCCCCCGTAGTAGGTGTACTCGCCCTCCTTGGGGTAGTTGCGGTACGGGAAGTGGCGGAACCCGTCCCACTGCGACGAGTTTTGCGTGTTGAACTCGACCCGGTCGTCCATGCAGTGGCCGCGGAAGACGCTGGGGTCAGCTGGAGCCACGACGGCCGAAGGTCGGCGGGGCGACACTCCTCATCATATCTTGCCTGTCTAGCCCAACTGACTGGCCAGCTAAGAAAGGCAGGCTCGCTTGATGACAGTGACGTGTCCGCCGCTCGACGTGTCTCCCGCTCGCAGAGCTGCTGTCGCAGCTCTACTCGCTCAGCTTGCTACTCACATCTCATGCACCGTCGAAGGCCGCACACTCGGGTTCAGACTCCGCACCCCCCTCTCCGACAGCGGCAAGTTCAGATTAACCCTAATCCCGTGCTCGATCTCGTCGCGCGCGCGCTTGACCGTCTCATTCGTGATGAGGTTGAGCTGGCCCAGCTCATTGTCCTCCCCCCACAGCCCCCAGGCATTAAGCGGCGGCCCGGAGCGCTTCTTCAGCTCGTCAAACGTGCACGGGAGGGACATTGTACTTGTTTGGTGTTGGGTAGATCAGATGGGAAAGTGACAGACAGAGACGAGTGGCCGCTGATATATCGAGATTACTTGGTTGGAGGTAGAGCGGTGGAGGGGGTGAGGGTGGTGGTCGGTTAATGTGGTGGAATGCCGAATGCCGGCGGGGCCTCGGTGCCTTTTTTTGGTGTATGTTGGAGATCGGGGAGTCGCGTGGTGCGTTCGCGCTCGCTCGTCGGGTCGGAGTCGGAGGACAGGGACGCGGGCAACGGGGGTAAGGGAGGGAGGGGAGGCGGGGGGAGGGGGGAGGGGGCTGCGGGGTTAACCCCGGTGCGGCGTGGGTGGGAGGTGCGGGGTCTAGAGTGATCTTGTGTCTTTGATGGTTGGTTAGGCGGACACATGTCCGCGGAGCCGAGAGACCGTCGTGTCTGGAGGGAGTAGAAATTCTGCGCTTGCTGGCCTCGGTGCGATGTGTCCTGGCAGTAAGTGGCAGTTGGAGACATTCGTGACTTTTGGGACTTCAGTCGATATTGAACCTGGTTTCATAGCGGTCACCAGCTGAATCACATCAGTGGAAGACACCGAGATAGTCCACAGTCCACTCTTCTTGGCTTTCAACATTCGCGACACGATGTCTGACACAACCAAAGCCTCCTGATTACAAGTCTGACGAGCAGCCACAATATCCAACTCACTGACACAGTCTGACCGAGCAAAGTCACACTGAAACGCTGCTGAATCAAACCAATCCAATACCATAGCTTACTTAAGTTACAAAACTACTGCAAACTGCCTGCCAACAGCCTTAGCCTTACAACTCCCTCCCCGCTTCATTGCCTGGGCTGGCCCTGGCCCTGCACAGCGTGCTGGACAGCCTGCCCAGCCTGCTGCAGCGTCGATCCAGACGTCTGTTGGGCCGTGTAGCCCTGCTGGTGCTGGTGCTGGCCCGGGATAGGCGCCGGCTGGCCACCAAGCGTGGCGCCCTGCTGCGAGAGCTGCTGCTGCTGGTGGACACCCTGCTGGCCCTGCTGCGCGTACTGCTGCCCCTGTTGCCCCTGCTGAGCGTACTGCTGGCCGCCCTGCTGCGAGTACTGCTGGCCCTGCTGGGAGTACTGCTGCTCGTGCGCGCCGGGGATGGGAGCCGGCGGGCCACCGAGCGTGGCGCCCTGCTGCTGGTGCTGGCCCTGCTGCGAGTACTGCTGCTGCTGCTGCTGGTGCTGCGAGACACCCTGGCCGTGCTGCACACCCTGCTGGGAGGCGACACCGCCGACACCGCCGACACCGCCGTCAAGGGGCGGGGGCATGCCGCCGAGCGTAGCGCCCTGCTGCTGCTGGTGGCCGCTGTGCTGGTGGTGCTGGCCCTGGGACTGGCCCAAGCCCTGCTGGTCCACCTGCCGCTGCTGCTGCTGGAGGGGCACCTGCTGGTCGAGGGGGACTTGCTGCTGGGGGTTGGCGTGGTGGTGGGCACCAGCGACGCCGGCGGCACCGGCAACACCGGCGACACCAGCACCAGCGACACCGGCCTGCTGACGGCCCGAGAGACCCTGCTGCTGGGCGTGAACACCCTGCTGCTGAGAGTGGACACCCTGCTGCTGAGTAGTGACACCCTGGCGCTCCACGGGGACACCCTGCTGGCCGTGGCCATGGCCGACACCAGCGGCAGTCGCGCCGGCGGCAGCGCCGGTGGCACCAGTGGCTGCACCAGCCTGGGTGACGGGGTGGGCCTTGCCGGTCTTGGCTGGGTGCGCACCGGCGCCGCTGCCGACAAGGGTGAACGCAGGCGAGTGCCAGTTCTGTCCCGAGCGCGCGACGTCCTCCGTCTTCCAGATACGCTCCGTGATCGACTTCTTCGGGTCCTGGGTCATGCCCGGGAGCATCTGGTCGTTGCGGTCGGTGACGATGCGGAACTCGCCCTTCTTGTCGTCGACCTTTTCGGCCTTGACCTCGGCGGCCTCGGCCTTCTTGCGCTTGTACATGTCCTGGAGGGCCTGCTTGCGCGTGGTCTCGTCGCTCTTCTTGGCCGTGTCGACCGTGTTGCGCACCTCGGCGAGCTGCTCGTCGACAAACTCGAGACCAGTGCGGATGCCCTTCTCGATGGCGGCGGCGATGGCCTTCTTGATCGCACCGGTCGCGGCGCCCTTGATAAACTTGTACAGCAGGTCGTGCTTGCTCTCCCTGATCTTGAACGAGAGCTCGTCGACAGTGGTGTTGACCGACTTGACGCGGAACACCGAGTCGCGGCGGTTCTCGACCGTCTCGACTTCAATGTCGACGGTGATACCGTTGCGCGCGACGACGACATCGGCAATGCCGTGGTCAGACAGCCTGGGGAAGCCAGACTTCTTCTTGAACGCAAAGCGCACGTCGCGGATGTCCGCCTGGATCTGGGACAGGCCAACGCGGAAGCGGTGGTGGTTGTAGTCCTTGATCGTGTCGTACGGCGAGAAGCGGAAGTAGTTGTGGTTCTCCAGAGTCATGATGTTAGGGATCAGGTTGGGTCCACTGAGGATGAGGTTCTCAATCACAAGGTCGAGCTTGTCGTCGGTGTACTCGGCCCGCGGGATGGGGAGGTACCCGATGTTGCGGATCAGGCTGGGCAGGATGACGCTGCGGATGTCGCTCCAGAGCTTGGGCTTGAAGGTCAGGTTGCCGTCGCCGTCGAACAGCAGGTCCTTGGTCAGGCGCTTCCAGTCCTCGCCGAAGCGGCGGTTGAGGGGGTCCTCGTTGAACGACTTGAGCCACGACGACAGCTCATTCCACAGGTGGTCCCAGTGGTTCTTGTACCGGTCGGTGAAGAAGCCCTTGCCCGCCTCGTAGAGGTTCTTGCCCTCCTCGGTCGACTCGTCCTCCATGACATACCCGGGCTCAAGGAGCACACGGTGGATGTAGTCGGACGTGGCGTTCCACCAGCGGCGGAGCTCGGGGTCGTTCTTCGAGTCGGTGTACAGCTGGTCCGCGGCGTAGCGCACGGGCTCGAGCGAGCGGCCGTTGGCAAAGCGCTCAAGCAGGGCGAAAAAGTTGTTCACCCCAGTAGTGACCTGGCGGTTCTGCGCGGCGCTGCCGGCAGCGGCCTCGCCCTTGGCGGCAATGTGCTCGCCGTAGCCCTCGTAGCGCTCAAACGCGTCGAGGAGCCAGGTCATGGCCTCGTTGTAGTCCTTGTGCTGCTGCACCTCGAAGAGCACCTTCTTGAGGCGGTAGATGAACTGGTCCCGGCGCTCCTCGGGGAACGCGTCCTGGACAATGTCGCGGGTGGTGTTGAACCCGTCAGCCATGCGGGCACGGTGCTGCTCGGGGATCTTGTCACGGACGCCAGCGAGGCGCTCTCCGACCTTGCCGCGCGCATTCTGCGCATCGGGGTCGTTGTCGAGGTGCTCGGTAGCACCGTCGACGACCTGGCGAGCCTGGGTGGAGACAGACGCGTTGGGGTCGCGGTGCTGGTCGATAGCCGAAGCGTGGTGCTGCGCCTGCTGCTGAGCGTGCTGCTGGCCCTGGGTCTGCTGCTGGGAGTAGCCCTGGCCCTGCTGACCCTGCTGGGCAGCCTGGAGACCCTGCTGGCCGGCCTGCTGGAGGCCCTGGGCAGCCTGCTGCTTGGTGTCCTGGTACTGGTTGTACGCCTCGCCGGCGGTGGTCTTCTGGCCGTCCTTGCCAATGTACTCAGCCTGCCCCGGGGCGTCCTTGGGGTTGTAGCGGACCTGGCTTCCGTCGGCAGCCTTCATGCCGAGGTTGGGGGTCTCGTTGGTGCCGAGGCGCTCGCCGTCGGCGCCGATCCAGGTGTTCTTGGCCGCAGGGGCATCAACATTGTTCAGCCTCTCCTGGTCGGGGCGGGCGGCGTTGGCAGCCTTCTCGGCGGCAGTAGCAAAGACGTCACGGCCGATCACGCCAAAGTCCTGCACGAGCTTGCGGACCTCTCCGTTCGTGATGAACAGAGTGGCAAGGACACGAAGGTGCTTGGCGGCCTCGTCGCCGTCAGCCTTGGCACCGTCCTTGCTGATAGGGACGACACCACCCTGCTTTGCGTGGCTGAGGTCGGCACCGTAGCTCTGGTACACGGTGTTCTGGAAGATCTCGTCATAGTTCTTCTGCTGGACCATTTCGCGCATGGTGCCGATGATGTCACGCACATCCTCAATAAGCTCGCGGCCCTCAGAGGAGAGCTTCTGCGTAGGGATAGGAGATGCCTTCTGCGCGTACGCGAGAGCGCTGTCGATCTGCTGGTTGTCTGGCATTTTTCTGCCCGTCAGCCATGATACCAGCGAAACGCCAAAAAGTCGACTCACCCATCACGGAATGCCTCGATCACGCCCCAGAGCTTGATCTTGCGCTGGACGTCGGCCTCCATCTCGGAGCCACGAGCAGCGGAAGTCACCGCCCCTGACGAGGGATGCTCGCTGACTTGGGAGTGTGTTTGCACTAGATATCAGCTGGTGCCACAAACAGACGCCACGGTGCCACAAAGGCGCCACCGTGTGTCACCTCGCTTCCACTCACTGTTGCCAAGATTATAAAGTCAACAAGATGCCCAGAAAAGAAGAGGGCGTTGTCTTGCATCGCAGTGGGGCCTTGCATGCTTTAATAGTCGTGACCGTGACCGGGCATCACGTTCGTCCGACACAAGTCGTTTACCAGCAGATCCCAACTGACCTGCCACGAAAAGTGTGTGACATCATTGTTGGTCGGAAAATGCTAATGATGTCATGTAATCATCCCGTTTATGGACGCATATCTATGAGATGCTGCTGCTACACCGGCCCGCATAACGATGTCTCGATACGCTGCGGTCGCGGCCTGTAGTGCACGACGCGCTGCATACTCCCTGCTCTTCCGCTCTCCCACCTAGCAGAGATTCCTGCAGCTGCGATCACAATAAGTTACCCCAAGGCACGATCCGTTTGAAGTGATTGGGGAACCGACCGGGCGACAACCCCAGGACTCCAGAGGTGATCAACTAGCCATTGCCTAGCCCGTTTATACGCCGCTGACGGCGTCATACAAGTGGACTTGTGCCTCCAGCGCGTCGATGTGAGATGTAGCGCGTCCGGGTGTCTTACTATCTGCCCAGCACGGCTGCGCGAACGTGACAGCCCCCGAAAAGTATGACGGCATATCGCGAGTTGCAAGCTCAATGGGGTATACTTGATTTGCAGGCTTAGGTTGTGTTGTTGATGTCATCATTGTGATGGCGCCTGTGTGGTATATGTGTAGAGGCTTGAGGAAAGGTTTGTCCGAACAAGAGCCCAAGTCCTCTCCCCCACTCGATGTCTGCCTCCACACATTCTTGGGCCCTTGACACAATGGATATCCCAAGAAAGCACATCCACTGATGACTGACAGCTGCCTCTGGTGACTTCAGCCTGGTGTTCTCAACGCAATAGCCACTGAACGCCTCTTGGCAGCCGGGTCACTTGCTTGCCAAATCGCAAATGCCTAGTCCGCAAGCTGACTGTTTTCCCTTGGCAGGATTCGCGCGTGCGGATGCGAACACATACACTCACGCTTCAGTGGGTTACGGCTGTAAATCGCGTTCACACAGAGCCGATGTACCTCGACACTCTGAGTGGCCTCGCCATCGCAGGTGCCGAGCACGGCGATGTTCGTTTGGTAATGTAATCGGCAGGTGCGCATCCGGCTGACAAGCACAGGCCCTCTACCACATCGCTGCTCGGAAGGCACACCCCCATCACAATGCGTGCACTGCGATGATGTGTGTTCACTCATTCGGAAGCTGACGCGGAGACAGACAAGATCAATGAGGACGACGTTGTTTTGTTACCCGTGCGCACAACCAAACAAGAGAGCATCTCCCCAGCGAGCGAGTGTCCTCGAGCCCCAGGACGACGTATATAACGCTGACCGGTCTGGCGGATGCACTCATGCTCTACATTCACTCGTTCACAGCTGACTCTACCCGCTCAACCACATTCTTTTGACTACGTCCTTTACAAGCTCTCCGGCCTTCATACCCTGCATTTCCAACCTTCAGACGACGCCACATCAACTGTCTAGAAGTGGCACCTCTTACCGGCTATCATGCGCCTCCTTCTCTTCGCCACACTGGCGAGCCTGAGTGCCACGACAGTCAGAGCCCTCCCAGTCGGTGAGGTTGCCGTGCAGCCGGGATTTGAGACCAAGTTCGTTCTGTCTCAACACCCGGTTGTCGTCGGCCGCATCGATCCCATCATTGCCCCGGGCTCTGTGTCGGCCCATGTGCACACCATTTTCGGCGCCTCAAACATCCGTTCAGTCTTGAACCACCCCGACGAGCAGGACCGCGCCACTTGCACCACCGCGGATACCTACACCGACAAGTCCAACTACTGGGCCCCGACGATGTATTACGCACACACCGACGGGACTTACGAGCCCATGGCCGGTTTCTCGCGCACGTACTACATTGCCGCCAAGGGCGACAATACGTACACCACCCCTTTCCCGCGTGGTTTGCGTATGATTACTGGAACTGCCATGTTCCGCAAGCTCAACGACCTCCGTGCAGTGGGTGTCGAGCACGACTGCATCCGCCCGACCGGCGGCGGTTATGTCCAGACCGGCATGTACCTGCCCAATTCAACCAGTGTGCCAGAAGGTTGCAGTACAGTCCGGGCAAACATCTACTTCCCCAGCTGCGGATGGGCGAACCAGTCACTCGACTCGCCAGACTTCTTTTCCCACATGACATGGCCTATCGAGAGCGGAGGAGGGCACGGCTGGTACGCCAAGCAGGGAACACGCTGCCCCGCTAGCCACCCAATTAAGTACCCTACCATCTTCCTGGAGACCATTTATGTGAGTGAGGGGAGCTTTGCAAAAGAGGTGCACGCTGATAGAGCCAGCGCACTACCGACCGCATGCAGCAGTCCTGGGGCGAAGGAAAACTCATACTGGCCAACGGCGACACTCTCGGTGACACTTTCCACGCGGACTTCATCTCCGGCTGGGACGAGCAGGTCCTGGAGGCGGCGATAAACACCTGCGTGGTCGGTGACAAGCTGGCCAACTGTCCAGCTTTCGCCAACACTCTTGTGGCGCCCGAGACAATCCACCAGAAGTGCATGTACGAGGGCATGCAGCCGGACGAGAATGTCGGTTTCTTCAAGCCAATCACAAAGTTGCCGGGAGACAACTGTCCTTGGGGAGCGGAGAGCAACGTCAAGCCTTCATGCGGCAGCACCCCCGACCCCGGATGGACTCTGCCCAACGTGCTCTGGGTCAACCGACACCACGCCACCTCTCTCCTCATTCCTGCCGAGCTTCCGATCGACCAGGACATGACTGAGCAAGGGCTGACGAACACCTACCGCTCCCAACTAGCGGGTAAGCAGCCCTACCTGCGTCCTTGCTCAGAGGATGGCAACGAGGGCATGGAGATCTTCAGGAACCGCGCAAACATCAGGTGTGGATCCAACCAGGACATTCACGACAACCTCAACATGTCTACCGCCAAGAACAAGCAGAACTCGGTTCCCGTCATGCAGGACAGGACGGCGTGGCGAGGCATGACTCCCAGCAACGTTCGCGGGCAAAGCTCTTGGCGCATCTTCCCATTCGCTGGCATTCCCAACGACCAGTGCTGGACAAGGTTCGCAAGCGGGACAGACACCATGTGCTTCTCCTCCGCCGACAAGATCAAGGCCGGCTATCCCCAGTGAGCTATATATCTAATGATGGCAAGGCGGGAAGATGTCGAGGTTCAATGAGTTGGGTTTAGTTCTGTGGATTAGTTTGATTACTGTGAATAATGAATGTGTGATGTCCTCTGCAGCGCCTGCAGCACGTGTTGCTACCTCGTACATCATTATACTGTAGTATGTTGACAGTCAGCTCTGCGAAGCGGCTGTCAAAGTCGTCGTTCGAAGCCAACCCCATTGTCCTGATCAGGCATTCGGCTTCCTGGCCCACTCTCAACCTTCACTTCCGGGGCACAAGCATCCACAGTAGTGTGAACCCTGCGACCATTGAAACAGCAATTGGCTGCAATGTCCAGATGCCATATTTGTCAGAGATGGCTCCAGTCATGCTGTGGTCAGCGACTGCCCCGTTCAATAATCGATGGGAACAACATTGAGCTTGACCGACTCACAAGGGAACGGCTGCTGCGCCAGCGCCACCCATACTTCCCATCAGACCCATAACGCCGCCTCGCAAATCGTCGTCCAGCACTTTGGAGACGACCATCAGCGCGTTGGGATAAATGGGGCCCAGGAAAAATCCAACGAACGCGTAGGCTACACCATTGCCAATAAGACTGTCCACGAACCAAATCGTGAACAGCAGCGCCAGGCTTATCGAAGCACTGGTGTCAGCGGTCCGGGTTCATGTTTCGAGTGCCGCTGCTTCCTCACTAAGTGTAGATTGACACTTGGTATCCGATCCACTTTGTCACAGGAATCAGCACTATGCGGCCGACTGTCATGCCACCCCAGAAACCTGTTACGACATATCCCGCAGCTTGAGTGCCCCCGCGGTGCCGAATGAGGAAGGTCGTCATCCATCCGGAGAGAGCAACCTCGACACCGACCTGAGGTCAGTCAGGTTATCTGGCATTCCAGGAGAACAGATACCCACGTAGAGAAATGCCCATAACATGAGCGTCCATGCTGCCGGCGAAGTAAAGATCCGCTTCATCTTCGACCCAGAAGTTTGCACAGCCACAGGTGCCGCGATGCTCTCTTCCTGCACCACTTCGATGTCTTTGTCTGCCTCGCCGCCCCTCTCTATGTCCAAGAGCTCCACCTGCTCGTGGGGCTCACCGTCCACCTTCAACTTGCTGACGATTTGCTCCTCTGTCTTCCCTTCGAAGGCGGCGACCATTATCGCCACACTCAGCAGGCCAACACCCATGGCGACAAAGAAGTAGCGATAAACATCGCGGACGTGCTGGGCAAAGGCAGTGGCAATGAAGGGTGCCAGGGTGCCTCCCACGGAGAAGCACGCCTGGACAGTCGATAGCTTGGTGCCTGCTCCCGGTAGGCGTGATACCAGATTGTTGACCTGCGCATCTTGCAGACCCAATCCGAAGCCGTTGAAAACGTAACCGAACAAGAACAGGCCGTATGGACCGCCAGTCCCGGCAAGGCAATAGCAAAATACAGTCGACATTGCACCCAGCGGAGTGACCTAGCGTCAGTGGCCTCATCCACTAGACGTACGAGACCGAAGCCGAGGCGGTCAGTTAGGTAGACATTCGAGAGCCCAGCGGCAAGCGATCCAACAAATGCCATGACGTAGAGAAGGGAAGCTGGTATTAGAGGAGGCCAAGGTAAGTAGTTAGCTTACTCTTCAAGTAGTTCAGCTTGTAGTAATCCTGCAACCTAGGAAGAAGTGGCCCCACAGAACCATCATTCCACCCGCACAGCACCATAGACGCGCACATTCCGACACTGTTATAAGCGCAAGTCCGCTTAGCCGTTAACAACTAGTGCTCACGTTATAATCCATACTCTTCGGTCGGAAGGTGCAGGCATGTCTCGTCGTAGCCTCTTGAAAATGTATACATGATGGTGGTGGGCAGGTGTTGGCTCTCGGGGCACCGCGATCATCGCCGGAGCCACTGATGATGGTCCTGCCAGTGGCGTGGGGGACGGGGAACGTGAGGTAGATCTCACTGAACCCTCAGACTTGTTGTCAAGTTCGCTCATGATTGAAAACGAGCAATGGCGAGGATGAGCATGAGGCGTAGCAGGCTTCCCAATTATGCAGGTCTTTACACGAATGTACTCGACCGCGGGTTACATGTGGTCGGTCTCTTCGGCGACTCTCCGAGATTACAATATCCGAGGAATATGCGCTATTTGCCGATGTGGTTTGCCGGAGCCACCCCGAGGCTGCCCACCTGAAGGACCCGCAAGATGCTCTCCCGACAGTCCGGTGTGTTGGGTTGTGGCTTCACTGTGACTATGAACCGTGCTGAGTGAAAAGTCAATCGACATGTGAGTGTGACATAGGCTTATCAATGTCGGAGTGTGGTGTGATATCGGCACTGAGCCCGTCAGTGACGGCAGAATTAACATCTGTGGCTTTGCATTCTGAAGTATCACAACTTCGCCTTCTGGCTCGGTTCACCGTCAAATGCAATCTTCGCGTCCAGCCTCGAGACCTCCTTCCAGTCACCTTCAGGGATCTCCTGTCCCCACCTGCAGAATCTCTTGGCACACTCGATCGCGACCTCATCCTCGTCCCTCTCCGCGTCAACGATAAGCAGAGTGGCACAGACCACGTCGCCGATCTTGTCAACAGCCTTGCGGGCATGTGCAAAGAGCTCCTCCTTGTCCCTCGGGAAAGCCTTGATCTGCTCCCAGACCTTAGCCACAGCCTGGCGCTCCTCCCTCAGACCCCATGGTGCGAACCCTGTTCCGTCGAATGCCCACTCGCCCAGGTGTTGCTTCAGCCAGTTCTCGAGCGCCTCTGTTGCCTCATGTCCAGAGCTTCCACGCAGGACCTTGACGGTGTCAGTTGCGAGAACGTCGGTCGTACCCTCCCAGATGGAGAAGACATTGGCGTCCCGGAACAGCCGGGCGACGTTGAGCTCCGGGGTTTCGTTGTTCTCGAGGTAGCCGACTCCGCCAAGTGCCTCCATGCATTCTTGGAGGCCGTGAATGCCGTGCTTGGTGGTGTATGCCTTGGCGACGGAAGTAAGCAGGCGCAGAAGCAGCGCTGCTTCCTTGGGGTCGGAGGGGATGATGTCAACCGGTGCAGTGGACGTCTCGACGGCGCCCACGAGCGCAGCCAGGAACGTCGCAAACATCGTGTCTGCACGGTAGCGAAGCGTAACGGCCGCGATAGACTTGCAGAAGAGAGGGATCGAACGGAGGTCGTTGGGCTGAGCCCTGGAGGGGAAAGTGCGCACACGCGCAAATGCGCGAGCAATGCCGAGTCCACGGCCGAGGAAGCCGCCAGCGCGAACTGTTGTCAGCATAGTTAACCAGCAGTGTTACTCACCTGCATTGTGGAACCTTGTTACGTTCAGCACCGTAGCAATGACGCTGACTCCCGAGCCCTCCTCTCCCAGAAGCCACGCACGCATGCCCTTGATCTCCAGCTCGGCAGTCGGGAGCGCCTTCGTACCCAGCTTGTTCTTCAGCCTTTGAATTCTGATGCCGTTCATCTCCACTTCTCCGTTGACGACTCGCCTTGTTGGCGCGAAGAAGCAGCTCAGGCCCTTGTCCGTGAATGCAAGAACGATGGCAGCGCCACAGTCCGTGGCACTGCTGAACCACTTGAAGCCGTCGACAACCCACGGGCCGAGGGGAAGACCATCGATGTCCGTGCCGTCCGCCGCACTTGATGGGCCAGCCCAAGTCGCGAAGGTCTCACTGCCACGAACATCCGAGCCACCCCTGCGCTCAGTCATCCACTGGCCGGATGTCCACGCGTTCTTGGGGTCCGTTGAAAGTAGATGGCGAAGTGCACTCTCAAACACCTTCTTCCGGGCATCCTTTAGCTCCTCTGGGTAGTCGGGTAGATGCGTTCTTGTCAAGTCCCTCTTCAAGACCGAGATCGCGCCGTCTTGCATTCCAGAAGGGCACACAACCATCGCGCTACTTGCACACCAGAGGTGGATCTTGAGAGCCTGGACTACACGTGCAGAGCCACCCAGACTCTTGTCGTACCCAGTCGCTACGATTGCCTCTCGGAGGCCGAAGTCCTGGAGTGCTTTCCACCCCATGCTGGTCTTGAGCGAAGTCGCGTCTGTGGGCTTGCCGAACGCGCTGAACCCCTCGATGTACGGCGGGTTCTTCTCTGCATCGACAACGTAGGAGAAGATCTCGGGGGTGATAGAGCTCTGACCCAGCGCGGCTAAACCTGGGGCAGCGGACTCGTAGACGTCTTGTGGGAGCAGGAAGGTTGCCGCTCGGCGCAGAGAGCCATCCTCGACGAACTGGTTTTGGGGAACCGGTTGCGCCTGGAAGAAGCCTGTAGTGCTCGATGCCGCTTTGGAGCTCATAGTGGTGCGCTTATGTTACAACTAGGAGACGCAGCGTTGGGGGGTACGCGACTCTTATACTTCACTCGCATGCAGAGCAGTACGCGAGCCGCCGAGATCTACAAGGATGCTGCAGTGGGGCCAGTCCACCGGAGATGGCCGACGGACACCGACAGTAACCGAATGCCGTCTAGTATTGATTTCCGACGTCCACAACCGCGTCGTATAAACGATACGCGTTCAGCTCACCGTTCGGAGTGCCAGGTACATTGGTGCATATATCACAGTAGTCTAAGTAATGTCCTATTGTGGTTGCGGCTGGCCAGCCGCCGCAGGCGTTCCTCCGAGGATCCACGGGTCTTTGTGCCAGTCGGGACACGGTTTGGACGCATCGTACAGGTCGAACAACATCTCCAAGCCCGGGTGATGGGGTTCACCTTCCTTTTTGTCGACACCGATGGAAGGCATGGCATTGGTCTCGATATGATCAATCGGCCGCTCGGCATTAAGGCCTAGATATCAGCAACAGGCTCACTAAACCACATACCCAGAGCAGCGGCAACGAGAATCAGCTTGCGACGGCTCTCCGTGGCCTGCACGGTCCATCGGGGCTCCATCAATCCCAACATCCACGCAGCCATCGACAAGGACTGCTCAGCTTCAATCTTGCTCACAGCATGACGGTGGTAGCACAAAATGATAGCGTGACCGCACGTCGTAATCTGGCGAAGGTTGAGCCACAGCCCGCTGTAGTGCAACTGGCGGTAGTACTTCTCGACAGTCTGCGTTGCGGATCGGCTGAGAATAGCCAGGGTGGAGATGTCCAGACGGGTATCGGTCAACGTCGATGCCCGAAGCACCAGAAGACCCCTTCTTGTTAGTCTGGCATGGACCCGCGCTTGCTCACCAATCCCACATGAGACTCATAAACTCATCACCAGGCGCATACCCGGTCGTGCGTTGGCCTCGGACCCACTGGTCGGCCCAGTGTTGCTGACGCTGCTCCATAGTCATCAGCCACTCAAGGGACAGACTCTTGGCGGTGGTGTTGTTGAGTTCAATGCTGAGCTGAGTGTTCATGATCACGAGCTCCAACAGCTTGGGGCGCCCGACCAGGGCTCCGACCTGCCCGTTCTCGTCCATGTGAGGACGAGAGTTGAATACGACCTTGTCAAAGTCGACGGCGTGCATTAATGGAGCATGTCCAGTCGACACTGTCGACCAACTGCGGTTAGCCCAAGTGATACTAGGGATTTGGCTCACTAGTGGGCGCACAGCACCTGTACGAACAGCAGCTCCGGACGATCGTACTGGGAGAACGTCGGAACAGCAACACCGTTCGCCCTCCTGAGAACGATCTCGTTCGCCTGCGCCATCAACCAGGACACCATGTAGCGCGTGGTGTCACTGCGGCACGAGACCGTCGAATAGAACCACATGGTCGCGATTGCATCTGGGATTAGCCAAGAGCGCCGATCTGGAACCCACGGAAAGAGGTGTAATTCGTGCCTCCCCACTTGCTGAGGGTATGGACGGCTTGGCGGAAGAACGGCACATCCATGCGCTCTTCCTCCGGGACATGACGAGCCTGCGCACTGCCCGGCGTGAAGCTCTGCAGCGTGAGGAATCCAACACCCAAGCACGCCAGGATGAGCGCTGTCTCCTCTGGCTGCAGATCATTCGGAGTGGTGGCGTATCGGTCGAAGAGAGACATGATACTCGACGCAGGTATGTAGGAGAAGACGGGCAAAACGTATGTGTTGAACACACGCATGGCGTCGATGGCCATATCGGAGAGGGGCAACGGCAGCGCCGGGAGCCGGGAAGTGAGGTCACTGGCAGGGTGAGTGTCCATGTCGTTCAGCTCGAGGTTGATCTCGGTGCCTGCTGTCAGTCACTTGGCCTACATGACTGAACACACCAGTGAGCTCCGAGTAGATAGCCTCCACCTGTCTGTCGATCCAGCGAAGCCCCTGCGAGCGTGCCGGGTACGAGGATCCGATGATGGACGAAGTAGCCTCATGCTCGGGGCGACGGCGGCTGATGTTAGCTATTCGTTACTCAAACACTAAACTCACCGCATGGGACGAGCCTTATCTCGGACATAGCAGTCGGCCAGGCCGGCATCTCGACAGCTCTGACACGGATATGGCGGCGCACATTTGATCCGGCGGGCTCGACAGTTCTCGCACGCCCGAGCTACACGCGTGCGGCGAATTTTGTTGGGCGGCTGGTTAGGGCTGGCGGTGTCTCCATCATGCTCATCAGAGCCGTTCCCGAGGCTGGACATGGTCGTGCTTGATGACTGAGAGGTGGATGAAAGAGAAGTCGAGGAGAGCGAGTACCCGTCTGTCTGTCTATCTGTGGGGGAGCCGAAGTCAAAGCGGGAAACGATCAATTGACGCTTAGATGATTAGTTGCATCATCGATGTCAATAGCGGGACCTGATCTCGTTCCTAATCCGACCCGCCCGCGGATGTACCTCCGCGTAAACCCGCAGTGGCGGTGTTTTGTGTTTGGTGAATTCTGTGTGTTCATCAGTGGATGCCCGGTCCCGCCGCTGTCGGCGCGTGGCATGTCACCTCACCTCACACGACTCTTGATGTCTTGGCTGACCGTGTCTTCAGGTTACATGTTGATACATGTCTTCTCACTCTATATGTGAGGCAGAAGTGATGAGGCCGTTACAATCATATTCCTTGATTCATGTCTACGATTCTATCGATACAACCTGAATTGCAAAACCATCTTGAGCCTTCCTTCCGGACTGGCTGTCTTACAGCTAAACCGTGCTCTTGAGGAGCTGCAAACCAGCCACGCTATGTGTCCCAGTCTCCTGCCTGGAGTGTCGTCAAGAAACGCCACAAGGCATCAGCTGTGGCCCTGGGGTTCTCCTGCACAAGAAGATGTGTGTTCTCCACCAATCGCTCGTTCCGGGCTCGAGGGGGTCGCCAGACCATCTCATTCGCAATGTCCTCACCGCACATCCAGAATTCGTCCCCTGCCATGAGGAATCCAGTCGGCATCGATAGATTGGGTAGCATGTCCCAGCCCCGGAAGGTCGAATGAGGATCTGAGAACACCGCCGCCTCTGCCCATCCTGGGGTAGTGAGTTCAACAGCACCATCCGGGATCGCGGGGTTGGACGGCACGAGGTGGTGGCTTAGCCAGAGATCGAAGGACGCCTGATCCCAGCTCTTGAAGAGTGGGTTGGTGCGCGTCTCGGCTGCTGCTGCGCGAGAGGCCCAGTGCGAACGCCGCTTCAGCGCACCCTGGGTCAGAGGGTATCCCTTCTCGGGGTCGTTGATCATCTTCGGTGGGCACATCGGTTCGACGAGGAACAGAGAGTCGAAGAGATCAGGCCGGGCATGGGCAGCCTGCACGAGAACATTCGCCCCGTAGCTGTGCCCGACACCGACGACTTTGCGACCTTGTCCCTTCTTCCAGGGCAGCTCCCATTCTGCGGCCTTTGTAGGGAGAACATTGTCGACAAAGTTGACCACGTCGCGAGCTGTGTCTCCCCAGTAGTGGATTGGTCCGAGCTTCCCGTCATTCAGGTCGATGCTGGCGCCGTGGTGGGTGTCATCCAGCAGCCAGATGTCGTCGATCACGATCTGCGTCGGCTTGGACAGCTGAGCGCCATCTCCGAATCGCGCTCCTGGGCTGCCAGCTGCCCTGGTCAACAGATCACGGATTACCGGATGCCAGCTCTGCTGTCAGTACATCGCCTACGCATTACGAACCTCCTTGTTGAACCCGCACGCATGAGTGAGCACGAGCGTCACACCGCCCTTCGGCGCGTCGCGCTGCCATCGTTCTGCTGACAGCCATAATGGCTCCTCCTTGGCAGCCAGAGCCTCCTCCATTGACCGATAGTCGGCATTCCTCCGCCGCGAGATGAGCTCCTTCGTCGCATTGCCGATACGAGCACTACGAGCCTCCTTGCTCTCCCCTTCCTGTGCAGTTCCCCAAGGATGTGACGCGCGTCCTATGTCGCCTGTCGAGCCAGCGAGCTCGCGCGGAAAGGCGGCCGGCGCAGCATGCAAGCTACGTTTGTAGCCGTCCGGCAAAGGGGAGATGTACGGCCGGCTCGCGTTGACTGGCGGTGTCGCGGCGGGTGGTGCGTGGAGGTCCAGCGAGGCATGTGTCGGTCCCACCGGAGACGCGGCGTGAGTCGCGCCTGTGTAACCGGGGTACGAGACGATGCGCTGCAGGCATCGTAACCGGCTGGGGTGCATGGCGCAACGCTGGTAATAAGCTAAGTGGTGAGTCGCAACAGAGCAGAGCTAGTATGGGCCTTCTAGCCCTCTCCTCGGCAACCTGGAGATCCGTATTGGGATATGGAACGACGATGGAACATGGCACTGAGATGGGGGTGGGTTGGTTGGGCTGGGTGTGGGGGAGCGGCCGGGGGATGTGGAGGAGGCGGAGGCGTGCTTGACGGGGTGCCGGGAGTGGTGCCTCTCCGGTCGAGTCGGTTGTATCGCTCCGGCCGTCAAGCGTCTACGTACGACTAACCTGGCTCTGGGCAGTGAGTGAGTGGCGGGTGGCAATGATCTGCTGCATACATCGTACCCAGGGGCGACCTGAACGGTTGGATCTGCGACACGTCGGTCGCTGGCTGTGCTTACGATTGCACGTCTCCGCAGTGGCTGAGCAATTATGTGTACTCGCCCGGGCGCCATTTTGTGCATCCAAACCTGCATATTGTTGCGCGACATGCCTGCTGCCCTCCTGCATCGCGTACTGAGAGCATGCATGGCCTCCGGGCCGCCGGCTGCTCCAGTCAGGAGGGCCGCGTGTCGCGCGCGACAATGATTGCAGTGGAGCGGAGCCCCTGGAGCTCAGAGAGGCAGAGCTGCCGAGAAACGACAGGGGTCCGAATCCCCCGGCGTTTCTCTGTACACTGACTTTGATTGTTCCACGACACCCATGCCCATAGTCCAAGCGCTCAATCTGGCTGACGGTTCGCGCCGCTCAACACCTCGAGGCATGCCGGTATGGTTCTAGCGATATGCTAGCGCAGAACACCATCAACCGGTAAACACGGATACTTTGACCACGGGGGTCTATATATATTAAAATACAGCAGTGACCGGTAGCCACTCCTCCCCAACGCATAGCAATCAAGATGGGTATAAAGGCACAGACTATCAGCGTCGGCGACGGCCCCAGCATTTTCATCATCGGCGCAGGGTGGGTTTCCAGCGGTGTCTCCAGCAGCTGACAGCCAGCATCGCGGCTATCTCGGTCGGCATCGACTTAGATAAGCGCGGCCTGACAAACTGGATGGTGAGTGGCGACTCAGGGCGCTCCGATCTGACGCGCAGGCATTTGAGCGTTCAGACGGCATCGGCGGCACTTGGTGGGCCAACAGATACCCGTAAGTCGAGCTGGACAGTGGTGATAGGATTTTCCGACTGACGCGACAGTGGCTGCCGCTGCGATGTCCCCGCCATCGTGTACTCGCACTCGAAGCACCCGAACCCGAACTGGACTCAGTCCCACCCCGAGCGCGATGAAATCCAGCGCTACTGGGCCAATCTCGCCAAGACGCAGAACCAGCTGCCGCGCATCAAGTTGAGGCACAACATTGTCAAGTGCGAGTGGGACTCGACTCGCAAGCTGTACTACATCACTGCCGAGAACCTCGAGACGAAGCAAGAGGAGGTCTACGAGGCCCAGATCGTCATTGGCGCGGCCGGCGGTCTCAGCACCCCGAAGTATATCGACATGCCTGGAGAGGAGACTTTTAAGGGCCGTGTCATCCACGCCGCCGAGTGGCCGGAGAACTTCGACACCTCTGAGCTCCGGGGCAAGAACGTTATCGTCGTCGGTAACGGTTGCTCGGGTGTCCAGATCGTTAGCACTCTCGGCATGGACCCAGAGATCAACGTCGTGTCTCTTGCCCGTGCGAGGCAATGGTTCGTGCCGTCCAACCCCGGGCAGCCACGACACTCCGTCCCCTACGGCGACACCAGGCGCTCGCTGTACAACAAGATCCCCATGCTGTTGACGCTGGAGCGCCGCGCCATGTGGTTGATCATGGACTCCCTCTTCTACTGGTACAAGCAGAAGGAGGGCCGCTGGACGCGCAGCAAGATCGAGGCAGTGAGTAACCCCCTCCAGAGCCGTGGCTGACAACAGTACCTCATCAGGTGGATGAAGAGGGAGCTCCCAGACTACATGAGCGACAGCATCGTCCCCGAGCACCCCTTCGGCTCGAAGCGTCTCATCTACGAGGACGGCTACTTTGAGGCCCTGAGGCAACCCAACGTCAAGTTCATCGAGGGCAAGATCAAGGCCGTGCACGGCTCCATGGCCGTCCTCGACGACGACAGGGAGATCCCCGCCGACTATGTCATCCTTGCCACCGGATACGACGCTGAGCACATCAGCTTCCACATCCACGGCTCCCACGATTCTACTGTGAACTACAAGTCCAAGGCCGACCTCAGGATGTACCGCGGTATGGTCCTGCCCGGTATCCCGAACATGTTCACCATGCTGGGCAACAACACTGCGCTCAACCACATGGGTATCACCTCCGTGCTTGAGCTCCAGTCCAACTACATCTCCCAGGTCATCCAGGCGATGCGCGACTACAACATCAGGGAGATCGACGTCAAGCAGGAGGCCGCGACCAAGTGGGACGCTTGGATCGAGAAAGAGCTGCAGAAGATGACCTGGGCACAGGTCAAGAACACCTACTGGCAGGCAGGCAGGAACGGCCGCATCTTCACCCACTACCCAGGAAGTGTGCGGTACATGATGTGGGATCTCAACACGCCAGTATGGAAGGACTTTATCGGCGCCGAGTCCGTCGCGCGTGCCCAGCGCTTCAAGCGCGCCCTCTTCACCTTCGCCGCCCTGTTCCTCCTCTACTGGGGATTGTTCCGCACCGCTCGGGGAGAACAGCTCTCCGTGGCAGCGCTCGCTCTCTTCAGCACTGTCTTCGCACGGAGTAAGCACGCCCTCAGCTCGCGCCTGCCGACACTGGCTGCCAGAGTCGGCATCTCGGGCTAAACTTGCGCTCGATAGGATCGATCAGAATGTTATATGACTCGGCTACATGGTGATATGTGTAAAATAATTGAATTAAATGCAGTTGGTGTGTGCATGATCGCCATTGTGGGAGACTGACCAAGGTACTTTTGACTTCGTCAACTGCAGCTGTCACTTCGACGGCAGCGCTGACATTCATGGTACAGCGGGCACAACGTACGACTTGCGATGTGTTCTCAGACCCGTCGCCACCGCCGGGTACACGTTCGCCGGAAATGCAGACTCATAGCCCGGTAGCTGATACGTGGCGAGGGGCTCGACCTGCATCGCTGGAATGGGCAGAAGCTCATTCCGTACTCGATGTCCCCAACGAGCCGCAGAAGTTGCGCCATCGCCTAGCGTGTTACCAGAGTGTGCACCTGTGGCAGGTAGCTGAAGGCACCGACGCTAGCCGTGTCAAGATCGCGTCGTCGGTTCTGGCCCGAGCGTGAACCCAGTGAAAGCTTCGCTGGCTAGTAGATGAGGCTGCTACACGTGCTGAAGGTTGCACTACATTCATAGTAACCGGTCCGAGTAGAGTATCCACTCATTCTCAAGGGTTGGGCGAGCGATCTCAAGTGCAACCCAAAAGCTGAGGCTATCCGCCCGTCCGCCATGACTCTCACTTGTGCAGCAGGTCGTCAGTCCGCCCCGTTGCATGCGGACCGACAAGCGGCCGCCGTGCTCGACGTATGCAGCGGTGTCAGCTCGAAACAACGGAGCAGGAGGCACAATCAACAGACTACACCGGCTCTACCCCTTCAGTTAAGCGCATTGTGGCGGTCTATACCCGGGGAAGAAGATTGCGCGTCGTCGGGCAAACGTCAGCAATCGGAGTCTAGATCACACAGGCAGACATGCCTCAATTCTGTAGGCCCGATACGTCGGAGTCGGTCTGGCTGTACAGAGACTCTAATGAGCTGGATGCAGGATGACGCCAGCGATGAAGTTGACGGGGGTGATGGTCGCCGGTATCTTCGGAGGTCTTGTTCCTCGGATGAAACGCGTGAGTTTCATTCAGCCATCACTGGTGCAGAGTGGCAAATGTGTGCGCTGGGTTCAGATCTACCACTCCCAGCTGATCAGAATCCTGAGCTTCAAATTCGAAAGCTTCAGCATCAGCGACGCGAGAGGCACGGAGCGCACCCTTGGCCGATCATGAAGTCGATGGGCCTTTCAGCGAGCAGGAGCCCATGCCTGGCTGGCTATGGTACTTAGCGGGTGGCAGAGCCATCATGGACGCTCAGCCTGTTAATTGTTAACAGAGCTAACCTCGAGTCGTTGCCATCGAAGTCGCCGTGATCGGCGTCTCGGCTCCTGATTCCGTTCACCGAGCTTTATTGAGATTGGAGAAGAACAAGAGGTGAGAAGCACGAAGCGTCTGAGGCTAGGGTGTCACAAAGCACAAAGATGATAAGGAAGCTGGCAGTGCAAGCAGCGGCTTCCTTGCAGAGGTTGAGTCGACAGAATGCCACAGGGGAGTTTGTCAAATGCAGCTTCCTCGTTATGCCATTTCGTAGTTAGCAGGTCACAAATGCATGACCAATGATGCGATGAACATGCTAGCGATGCGATATGGGCAGCCTAAGCAGATGTCGAAAAGCCAGATCGCGATGAGGCGATGTTCTGACGTTTCGAACACCTCTATGACCTCGGTACCGCTCCTCAACTTTGTTGCCGAAGAGCATGTCGAGCTCTAATGTAATCATCTCTCTCGGTCTTCCATTCAGGCCGCACACTTGACAGCGGAAGAACATCACCGTCGGGAAGACAAACGTCTGGGTCGATAGTCCGCACCTTCGCCTTCGATGCCAGGTTTCGATCAACAGCTTCACCGGGTCCAAGTTCCAACTCCCGCATGATTTGCCGGCCAGCATCGTCGGTGGCGCCCCTCAATGTCTCCCAGAATGCCATGTCCTCCTCCCACAGCTTCTCCTCGGGCATGCGACCGCTATCAACGGCGTCCCGGATAAGCTTTCCAGCCTTGACGTACATGTCGATCTGGTCAGGGCTCGACCACACTTCTTGATCGCATGCGGTATACGCACGGGCGAGAGCCAGAGCCGCTTCGGGATCGCGAAGGACTAGCAGTCGATGCGGATCGCTAGGGGACGGGTGTGCGGATAGACTTGCTGTGACAACTTTCGATTCCGCCATAGACAGCTTCTTGAAGGCAACAGCATCTCGTAGGCCGTAATCCAGGCGGTCTGCGCACAGGCGAGGAGGGTCTTGCTCGACTAGAGGGTAGAGCTCCTCTTCAAGGACACTCTGGGGAAGGCCGTGCTGCCTGAGAAGATCGGGTAGCGTTGTCATTGCAACGTAGCGGTCCTTGTGCACCTCGTGGTACGAGCCTCCACTTGGAAAGGCGTCGTCGGCGACGTGACTCAATGCAGTATGGCTGACGTCGTGCAGGAGCGCAGCGGCTTGTTCTTCGACATTGCCGCCCACCATGCGGACGAGAAGCATAGCCCCTATACTGTGTTCGAGGCGGGTGACTCTTGGCGTATGTCCAAACGTAGCAGTCATCCCATGCTGGCAAACTCCAGCGAGGCGAAGCACGGCAGGGGAGCAGATAAGAGCGACCAGCGATGGCTCTGTGATGATGTGGAGGCCGTACATTTCGTCGTGCACCTCGACGCCGGTCGCATCCACGCTCATCTGCTGCAGGTAGCCCGACTTCATCTTCAGGAATGCTGGTGTTGTCGGGCGCGGGACATCGAGGATGGCCATGGCATTGGTGGAGAGATGGGTTGAGCGTCGTACCGGGTTGACGTTGATCAAAACAACACGGGCCTCTCGGTTAATTCGACCAATTCGACGACTCGCATTGCGTGAAGATGCCGCTTTTAATCACATCGACAGCTCGCTATTTCAATCTCTGCGTTATAGGTTACAAACTCTATGTCAAGGGTGATGTACACTTCTTGTCGTTCATCGACAACAGCGTGGGCCCCGCGATGCATACACAGCGTTGCTGGACGCGCAGTAAGTGGACGTGGGTGCAAGGTGGTCCAAAGCCCGCCCGCTTAGCGCCAGTCTTCATGATCGCATAAATACCGTCAGCTTGCAATGTAGGAGTCACGTGATGACCACACCTCATAACCGAGTGCCTATTGCTTTGTTGAGCCTGCAATGCGTAGGAAGCAGACTCCCCACGCCTTGCGAACCTTGTCTTCGCGCACTCGTCCCCATCATACATCGCAGCCTGCGCACATGCCCTTCGATTCTCGCGATCACTTTGCAGGTATGAGAACTCCCCACAGCGGTGGGAGTGTGGATAATCGGGACGCTCGCTCCGGCAGCTCAGCCATCGCACAGGCCGTCCAACACACGAGAAATAGGGGCAGTCTGTGCCGGCCGTCCACTTACATCTATCTCCTTTCTGACCATCGTAACGCGTAACATAGGGCTTATGGCTGCGCTCAGTATGCCAGTCCCAAGTCCAGCCGTGCGTTGCCACTTACATTCCCATGAGCACGCCAAGCCACAATGCGCCCCCACAGGGCAGCCCCGCCGACGTCGGCTGTTGTTCTCCCACTCCACTCACGCTTTGTTGCTACTCTGACACGACCGAGGTTGTTCTTCCTCTCTTCTCATCTCAGAGTTAACATGGCGACAGAATCAGCAGCAGCAGCTCAAACGCCCGCCGTTTCCGCGCAAGAGCAACCCGAACGCGGGAGGACAGTCGCGACCAATAGCACGAGTGAGGACAGTGGCGATGGCAACCTCTAGCATCCCTAACTCCAGAGCATCATCATCACAGACATGGTCATCGGGATGAGTCCACTGATTCGCACTCCAGCTATCGCGGAGGTGCTGCATTGCAGCTCATCAGAACACCATGCAGCGAGCTGGAGTACGAGCTCGAACGCGCAGCCAAGGCCTCAATGGGCTTCTTCCAAAAACTCCTCGTAAAGTTCAAATCGTTGGCTCCGAAGACAGTCAAGGGGTCTGCTTCATCTCCTGCCGCTGTTCCTCCTACCAGCAGCGCAATGGCAAAGGCAGCAGCGTCGACCGAGCCCGAACAGCACTCTCCAGCAGCCACTGCACAGGCGCCTACCGTCTCTTCTTCGCCCCTCGTTCAGGAGCCGGTGTCTACACCTGCAGTGGAAGCCGAGGCTGGCCCGGCTGTGGATCCAGCCCCTACGGCAGTGGTTGCTACACAATTTGCCCAGGTACCGGACTCGACGGCCACGAAGGATTCAACGGCAACGGAAAACTCCACGACCACGAAGGCTTGAAATGGTATCGTGGAGCGATTCGAAGGGCAAGAGCTTGTCGGAGGGTCGAAAGCGACCAATAATACTCTTGCCAGAGGACGGAACTGCGCTTATCCTGGCTGCTATCTTCCATGTGTAAATATCTGATGCTCGCCAAGATATCCGACCTCCAAACACCCTGGAGGTCCATGCTTAGGTGGGCCTGGAGATACATACGAGCCAACACGGCAGCGAGTGCATCACACGAATAATGAATGTCTCTGTTCGGTTGCAGCTGTAGCTATCGCCACTGATGGAGATCCTGATGGACTGATCCGTGCGTCCTTGAGCACTGACCAAAGCAACGGTGCATTGCGATCGTCCCGTGTTTACGAGTGTGCGCACAGTTCGCATACACTAAAGCACACCGATGGACGTCCGAAAAGGAGCCAAACATTGGTGATACGATGCGACTGAGCGGTGCTCGACCGCAATCTGTCGTTGCCTGGACTTTGCACTGTGTGCGCGACGGCCTTGCACCTCAACCAATTCCCACCMCCCCGCCTCAGACTGCTGTTCGATATCCCCCCCACTCATACGAACAACGCTTACCAACGCGGCTCAAGATGTACGATGACCGAGACATAGACTTCTATGCACCGCTCATGCCATTTCGACTCAGGCAGGGCACCCTGGACCTCGTTGATATTGACGGTGCGCTATAACCTCCACCAGACAAGGTGTCACTGACGCCAGAGCTCGACAGCGACAGTGACAGTGTGAGGGCTGTGGGCGCCCACCGTCGGTGCAGCACCTATGCCAGTGACTGCGAGTCAGAGGACTCGACATCATCCGCGACCCTCATCACACCGACAACTAGCTGGGAGGACAACAGCCCGGACAGCGGCCACCAGAGCGACTCGAAAGGCACTCGACGCGGTTCCGAACATTGCGGCTGGCTTCAGGATGCGCGTGAGCTTCTTGACTGCGACACTGAGAGAGCCGCTCTGCGCACTTCTGTGAGGTCTAACAACTCCGGCGAGCCTGGGTTAGCCGAAGCCGCTCCTCCAATACGAATGGACGAGTATGGGTTTGTGCTGGAAGAGGAGGAAAGCGTTACTTTGTCAGCATATCCTCCGCGCGAGCAGAAACCGATAGGACTGGAATACGTCAGGGGCACCATCTGGCTCTTGGAGGGCATCTCGGAGGAAGAGGAAGCCGGTATAGAAGCAACACGCCGGATGTCCGACGTCACATCGGACGTACAATCTGCTGAGGTCATTGACATACCACGGGAACTCAGCGACAACAACAGACAGCTCGACTCGCCCCCTCTCACAACATGCCGCAGACCGGTTCCCTCATTCATCACGCCACACACAAAGTACGCTTGTTGTCTTCTCATATTGACCCCAGCATGGGTGCCAGTCATCCGACCATATATTTGCCTTCAAGCTCAACTGATAGTGTTGATGCGTTCGTCTTCCCTGCTGCTAGCGCCCGCCTTGATCGTCTGCGCTACTCCTATAACAACTACGAGCACCACAGCGAGGACGAACTGGAGACCGCCTTGAACTCAATACTTCCTGCAGATGAAGTAAGGCCTGGCGCCTCCTGCACCTTGACTGACCCAAGATACAACATCACGGATACCTAACAATGGCAAGGCCGGAAGAATCACAACACAGTCACGGCAACCGTGCTCGACCAATATACACCACCCCGCCCGCAGGCCCGAGTCTCCGGCCTGTTGATCACAACGCCCCAGGCAAGTCGAGCCGTCCACTTCGCAGAGTCTGGCGCCACGCCCGCCGGTTAAGCTGGTCCCATTCCTCCAGTACTCCCCTTACGACCCCACAATCAAGCGGGTCCTTCCCGAACTGCGATGATTGTGATCCACATCACACGTCGACCCACGATCGTATTGTTGACGACTGGATCGAAGTGCACCGGCACCAGACTGCGTCACCGCTGGTCGCAGAGTTTCTTGCCCCCCAAACTGGAAGAGCGACGAGGCATAGACGCCGGTTATCACTTCCTGCCTGGTAGCTGATAGTGAGGGTCTGTACCGCTGCATCCTTTCTCTCATGGTAGCGTTGGGAAGGTGGCAGATCATTCAGCGCCACACCTGGTCTTTGTTGTGAACCATCGAGCGAGTTTGCCAGGTCCCGACTGATGTGCCGGACTGTTGATGGCGATAGCAACGATGTATCCTTTATCCTTGGTGAACGTTCTCCTCTGCTCTCAGGCCTGGTGACCCACTACGGCCAAGCGATCACTCCGACCATTGTTTATATTCAGCCGATGGGAGATGCGCATTATGCGTCTGCCGCCATCATCACCGTGGTTTCCGCTACCTGTCCCGCCAATCCGATACCTTGCTTCACGTCTGTGTACATGCCAAGCACGAAGGGGATGATAGCGCCATTGGAGCTACTACCGCGTCTGGGCACCGCGTCTGCCCACACACCTGAAACCCCCGCTGATATGCTCAAACCTCGAAAGTGGCGGTGGTGGCAGGTGGCGCTTTTTTCGAATATACCCCGCATATCTCAGACTCCAGAGCCAAAGTCCAGAGCTGTCACAGTCCTCCCCATTCGGGTGGCGTTCATGTACACGCACAGTGCTCAAGATACATGCACAACGCTTGGATCACTTCGTCGGATGATGATTTCTGATGTTGTTGGGAAGTGTGCCGCCGCTCAGGCCGCCGTTCCTTCCAGCTACCCCGGCATGCTACTGGCCGTCTCAGCTGACTCCAGAGGCGAGGGTCCGAGGTTGTACAAAAGGCTGGTCAGAGAGAGCCGAAACCGACTCTGCTCTCCACATAACCCCACCATCCAGTGACTAGATTGGGTATTGTTTGGTACGTATACGAAAATGTGTGATGTTGTTTTGCTGACTGAGTCTGCTTGCCTTTCCTTCGCGTATCCATCACTTCGGTCCTCGCCCTGCGCAAGCCTTGCACATGTGTTTAGCCATCAGTAGTTTATAAACCTTCAGTTCTACATCGTGACTCCCCCTCTCCCTCCTCATCAACAAGCATAAGCCAACACGACACCGCTTGACATCTTGACTCTGACATGGCCACACCGTCAACGGCGAGTGGCGCCACGGAGGTGAACGCTGCCGAGTTGCTGCTCATGATGTCGGCTGGCTGGAATGCTCCTTCACCTTATCGTCCTTCCACCGCACCCGCCATCCCATTTCCTACCACTCCAGTAACAGCGCCCGCCGTATATTATCCGTCTGGTGCAGCTTCCTCGCCACCACCATCAGCCCTCGACTCGGCCTCCTCTGCTCCCGCCCTGAGACCCCGCCGACTTGTGGGCGGGTCACTACCAGCCTGGACAGACTCGCCGTCTTCGTCTTCGGAGGAAGATGAACCTCGGCATCGCACAAAGTCGAGAAAGTCGGGCATCAAGGATGCTGTGCGCAAGCGCGTTAGTTCCTTCAAACGTCTTGCGCTTCCTCGCACTTCCAACTCCAACCCCGGTGACATGAAGAAGACAGGCAAGAAGCTCCTGGAACGTCTGGCCGTGCACCTCGACCTTGCCTTTCTCGACAACGTTGATGGTGCCTCAGCTCTATCACCTGAGCAATTCGCACAGCTGGGCCTTACGAACGACGAATTGGCGTACTACCACTCGCGAGCTGAGCGGGACAAGACGAAAGCTTTGTTCAAGGTAAGTCGAGTGCATCTTTCCAGCTGACAGAAGATCTTCTTTTGTCAGCGAGAGGCACTCCCCATTGTACCCCCGGAGATGGCCTGCAAGCGTTGCAAGAACGACAGCTGGTGCTGCTACCTGCGGAAGGAAATGGCCCACCCTCGAAGGGGCAGGAAGATGAAGTCGTGCGCGGGTTGCCACGCCTCCAAGGCTGAGTGCATTTGGCCCAACAAGCAAAACGAAGCACCGGACTACAACCACGTCGTTGAACTCAACAGATCTGAACAAGCACGAGCTACTCTTCCAACACCCAGTGTACGCGCCGACGACCTGCCACGACTTAGCGTTCCATCGACAGAACGCAAGAAGCTTCTCAGCCTGCCTACACCTCCACCTGATCGGTCGCCACTCTTGTCTCACTCTCCCAACGACCCGGAGATGCTGAGTCCCCTTCAGAGAGCATCTCAGTCCATGCCCCGCGGCGAGCGACGAAGACTTTCGATCACTCCTTCTCTCGCACCATCCCGGGATGGTCCCAGCTCACGTGCTTCTTCTCTCGCACCATCTCTATCGATTCCTCATCTCCTCGCACCATCACCCACACGGCCACCACCACGTTTTCTGGGTCGGATGTCATCACCGGCGTCCTTTCTGGCCTCGTCTGAGCCACCCACATCATCGCCGGTATCTTCCAAAAGAGTTCGGTCGCCGTCTGCAGAGTTTGAGCGGGACCACAAGCCAACTGGAACTCCAAAGCGTAGGCGCACGGTGTCACCGTCCTCTCTGTCACCCCTTGTGCTAGTCGACCCGATCGGACCCAGCCCAACTCGCCACCGTTCAAACCGCAATGGCGGCTTCTGGACGGTTGGCAGCTCGTCAACTGGCCCTTCGCGTTCTCCCCGCCTCACTGCGCAGACTCGCTCCCCACGTCCCATTGCCCCAGCCCAACCCTCTCGTTCGATTCCTCCAGCCAAGTCTCCTCGGCCAGGACCAGGTTTCTCGCGCTTCCTCTCGCCGGCAACTGATGCCGACTATCGCACTTTGTTGCGCCGCGGTTTTTCCCTCCCAGCTCAAGAGCAGACCTTTGTCCCTCGCCTCAAATGCACAACGTGCGCTGTACGGAAGCTGACTTGCGCCTTCATCGACCTGCCGCAGCCACGCGATGGGCAAATCCCATTGACAGCATGCGTCGAGTCCGCCGCCACCAACAAACGAAGCGTTTGGTGTTTCCCTGTTTCCACTACCACCGGGACAGCTCATCTCTCCGCACGTGTGAGCGGAGTCCTTCTCCCACCCACATTGCATGCGATAGAGGAGGTTGGCGCGTGGTGCGACATAAACAACATCAAGCGGCTTGCAGATGACGTGAGTCTGATTGTCTGACACTCTAACCCTCCAGGATGTTGCCGCCCAGCTGGCTCACGGTCTGGAGGATACACCTGCTTTCCTCTCCGCCGTCGAGTATATCCACCCGCACCTTCGGGCTATCGCGCCGGCACTGGAGCTGTCCACCAGTCCTCGTCCCATCAAGGAGACGGAACGATATCTCTTCGCACAAGGGGTGAATCAGCATGCGAGGGCAGTGCACTTCCGCGCAACTTGGGATGGGCTGGACATCCTCAAAGCGGTGGAGCGGATACTGCTCTCCGAAATAACGCCAGCACTTGCTCAAGAAGTGGTCTCACGCTTACCCGGGTGGGATGGGGAGAAAGTCGTGACAGACGACGGGGACAAGGTCATTCGCCTGATTGCCTTGGAGGGGGAGATTGGAGCTGCGATCGAGGACAAGCGGAGCGAGGGACTTATGGTGTATGGTCATCGCAGTATCATCGCTCGACCTGAGTTTGTCCGCGCTACCAAAGTCGAGTGCAAGCGCATGGACGTCATGGCGGTGTTCGGGCCCCCGGAAGGAACGAGACATTGGTGTGCGAGCGTCATTGCGCACGATCAGGTGATCCTGGGCGAGGTGTTGGGGATCGCTCGAAACGGCCGTGTAGAGGATGTTTTGAATCTGGTGGCCGAGGCCAGAAGGAAACGTGAAGATCGTGATTAATAGATGTGCTTGTTGTCTTGTTGGGGTAGATAGTGTTTGCTTTTTGGTTGTACCGCCGTGATCGTTCTGCATGTCATTCTGTCCTCGCCATCAAGTCGTGGTTAGCGTGTTAGTAATTGACATCGAAGCACCATTGCATACAATCCTAGACACCCTTACACCTGGGTGAAGCCATATTTCGATAGTTGAGCCGACAATATTGTTGAACGCCCCGCGCACATCAGCGGGAGACCTCACGCCTCCTACGCCCTGTTAGCCAGAGCCTTCCGTTCATCTCTGGTGCGACGCTTGGCCGATGCCACGAGCTGGAAGCTCTTCTCCTTTGGCTTAGGCGCATCCTGTTGTGGTCAGTGACGCTCCCAATTGCCACTCACGAAGACTTCGTCGAGCTCCTCAAGGGTAAGCTGCTTGGTCTCAACCACCCAGAGGTAGATGACCACACAGCCGACGATGTCCCAGCACATGAAGACAAGATACATCTTCCAGCCGATGGCAGCCAGACCCGGGGGAAGACCAAACGTGTTGATAAGCGAGAAAATGTTGGCAAACCAAGATTGCAGCGCAAGACCTTTTGCTCGAACCTGGTATGACAGAACCTGGATTGATTAGTTTAATGAACTTTCTGTAGTCGAGGTCAATACTAACCTCCGCGGGATAGAGACCCTGGAGCGGTGTCCAACCGAGGGAGAACCACACAGACCACATAAGGATGAACGTAATTCCGGCGGTGTTACGAGCCTCATTCTGCACTCCGCTGGGCTGCGTAAGTCCCGCAACGATGGCCAGGCCGACGACGGCCCACATTTCGGCACCGAGCATCAGAGGGCGTCGACCAACACGGTCCATGAGCAGTGCACCAGTGACAGCGCCAGCCATGGAGATGACAGAGCTGGCGAGGTTGAGCACGCGCTGGCGGTCGTCGCTAGTAATGCCGGCCTGCTTGAGGAGAGTGGGAAGGAAGTAGCTGATCATACCGTTACCTGACAGCTGTCCCCAGCAAGCGACGATGATGCACATGCCGAAGCGGTACCTGTCCGAGGCGGTGCGGAAGATGGGCCTGAAGTCCCAAACACGCTTGTCGGCACCTTCAAGAGAGATGGCCTCCTCGAGCTCGGCGATCTGGAGTTGGACGAGAGGCGAGTTGACATCGCAATCACGCGAGTGAAGCTGGGCAATGACAGCGATGGCTTCCTCCTTGCGACCCTGGGCGTATAGCCATCGCGGAGACTCCGGGCAGAACATGATGAAAAAGAAGTTGGGAATAGCCATCGCCATCTGCAGCAGGAAGGGTGCACGCCATGCCCAGTTGTTGTCCAGCAGACCAGTTGCTCCTGTCAGGCGACCAAAGGGGATTGCGATACCGGAGGCGAGGATGTTCCCGGCGTACCAGCATGCGTTCTGCAGACCGAGGGCGGTACCACGACTCCAGGGGTTGCTGATCTCGGCAAGGTATGCCTTCGCTGAGTTCGTGGCAAACGTCGAGCCAACGCCAACGAGGAATCGTCCACCAATGAGCATGCCAAAGTTTGTAGCCAGGCCGTTGAGGATGGCGCCAGCGATGACAATTCCGTTACCAATGAACTGGGCCCACCGACGACCGTACATGTCGGGGATCCAGATCTGAGGGAGAAATCCGACAACAGACCCTACAGTGTAAATACCCTGTGGCTGTCAGTGACTCGACTTCACAGGAACTCACAAAGACGATGCTCTGTCCAGAGGCTCCGCCGTCGCCCAAACCGAAAAAGTTCTGGAAAGAAGACATCGAGTTGATGGAGCTAATGATGGTGCCATCGAAACCACCGTCACCAGACGCACAGCAGGCGATGACAAGGATCGTAATGTACTGCCAGTATCTGAAGGTCTTGAAGGACGGACCAGGGTCGGCAGCCCGGGCAGCACGAAGAGCAAGGGCGCGCTCCTCGTGGAAGTCGCGCACCGGCTGCTCTGCGTGCTCTGCCTCAAGCTTCGACTTTGTTGAGTGAAGTGATTCAGCCATGTTGGATGGAGAAGTAGGACCAAAGTCGCGCGATCGCGCAGGCTTTATCTTGTCCAACATTCACATCGCTATCTCATGCAACCCGGCGATGTCGCCGCTTTGTTTGTCCGGTGCAGCCCCATGTGGGGCCTAACCTGGCCAAGTACTGCGAAAGCGCAGTATGTTGTTGGACGTCGATACAGGCGCGCCAGGCACTAATCTAGAAGAACATGACCGGCTGATCAGCGATTAGCTTCCTCTGCAAGTGGAGAGTTGGCAAATTGCTACCAAGATTCCCGTTCGCGCTACCAAGATTCCCGTTCGCAGCCTCTTCACGTGCCAGCTCATGTTCAGAAATTCCCGTTCAGTCGCTCTCCATGCGCCGTCTTGGCCGTGCGGCGTTTCGCTTCGGAGGATGAAGAGGGCAGGGGCGTTGTAGTGATGGAGAAAGTGCAGGAACGGGCGGACTGGTTACAAATAAACTCGGCCGGTTTCCGGAGTGCTTGGTAGACATCAAATGCCACAAGCGAAGCCTCTTACTGCCAACAATCTCCCGTGCCTTGGGTGCTTGCCCCGCACTCCTCCGTTCTGGCCTCCACCGTTCGCTTAACTTGCAACCCTAGTCGGCCTCTTTGGCGGCGGCCTCCGGCGCTTGTTCGCCGCCTGTCAGCGTTTGCGGGATCTCAGGTCACAAGTTGCACGCCGGTGGCGTTGCTGCTCCCTTTGATGCGATCTGGGGAAGACATCGCCGGTGGTTGGCCCCGGTGTTGCTTCCTGCAGGGGAGTGCTGCTATCTGCCTGAAGCACATACGGCGGCGTTGCGGCCTGTATCGCTTATCGATGCCATCAGGTAGCAGCGAGAAAATGTTTCTCTTGAGCAGGATTGACTGAGTAGCTACGCGAGATGCTGACCGCGCAGACAAGTAACCGTGAACCAATGCATACAAGCTACAGACGAGACATGACTATCCCATACCTTCAAACCCATTACAACATTTACGCAAGCGCCTGGCCGACGGCAGCGACAATGCGGCCGTCGCGGATCGCCTCGACAATCTTGGAGATGGACGAGCCGACAGTCTTGGTCGAGTGGCCCTCGGCAACATCGCCGCGACGAGCCTTGACATCCAGGTCAGCCCTGACCACAGAGTAGACGGGCTTGGTGCGGCCGAGGTACTTGATGTTGTCGTTCTCGGCAGCAATAACCGAAGCCAGCATCTTGCGGTAGATGTCACCTGACTCGATGCCAAACTCGGCCTTCCACTCTGCAAGAGCGTCGATGGACGACCCCTTGGGGGGCATGGCGTCGAGAATGTCGCCACAGAGGACCTTGGCAGCGTCCTTGAAGCGAGGCTCCGAGTCCCAAGAGGCGGTGTGGTTCAGGCGCTGGTAGAAGTCGAGGGCAACAACGCGCTTGAGCTTGGCCAAGTCGTCAGCTGCGATGAGAGGGCCGAAGTGCTTGGTGAGCGAAGTCATGAGGACTTCCTCGACGGTGTCCTTGAACTTGATCTCTGCGACACGCAGGTCAAGAGCCTGGACGCAGCAGTACATCTGCGTGGCGAGGAGGAGGCCAAGAACATCGTTGGCCTGAATGGTCATGCGAGCGGACACAAAGGCCATCGAGTTGACGGACTGGTTGTGCATCTCGGTCGACTGGACGTGCGAGGAGACAGGGTTGGCAAGGAAACCAAGCTCAGCGCAGTAGGCACCCGAGTGGATGTCGAGGCCCTTGCAGTGGTAGTTGGTCGAGGGCTCGGAACCAGCCAGGTTGGCAGGAAGACCGCGGTTCATCTCACAGTTGATCATCTCGGTGATCTGGGCAAAGGCGAGCTTGCCGATGTTCTGGAGGGCAATGCGGGTCGAGTCCATGGCAGAAGTGACAGCCATGGCCTGGAAGTTACCACCGTGGTGGAACATGCCAGCCTCGTAGTCGATGAGAGGGTTGTCGGTAGTCGAGTTGAGCTCAACCTCGATCTGCTGGCGGGCGAGGCCAAGAGCCTCGAGCTGAGGGCCAATCCACTGAGCCGAGGTGCGGAGCGCGTACCTGTCCTGGCGAAGGACACCGGCATCCTCTCCAAGGAGAAGCTCGTCCTCCTTGTGGATGGCGAGCCTAGAGTCCTGGAGCATAGCGCGGATGTTCTTGGCAACCTGGATCTGACCGGGGTGGGGACGGATCTTCTGGATGAAGGGGTCGAACGAACCAACGTGGCCGGTCAGAGCCTCCACAGTCAGAGCAGTGTTGGCCTGAGCAATGGTAGCAAGGCACTCGGCATCGTAGAGAGCGAGGGCGCCAGATGCGGCAGAGACAGCAGTGCCGTTGACGAGGCCAAGACCCTCCTTCGAGATGAGGCTCACGGTAGTGAGGCCGTACTTGGCAATGGCATCGGGGGCAGAGATGACCTGCTTGTTGGCAGTGTCGAAAACCTTGACATCGGGGTGGCCGCAGATCGAGCCTGCAATGTACGACAGGGGCGAGAGGTCACCCGAGGCGGAGATAGTGCCACGGAGGGGAATGCAGGGCACGAGGCCGTTGTTGATGAACTCGACAAATGCCTGCAGGACCGACAGACGCACGCCAGAGTGGCCACGGACACACGAGTTGATGCGCACAGCCATGGCACCGCGAACGATGGGAATGGGCATGGCGTGAACAAGCATGGTCTCGTACGACGCGTCTACGGGAAGGAAACCGCAGAGCTGGTGCTCGAGGAGCGAGATCTGGAGTGCCTCAGTGTCCGAGGTACGCGTGTCGGCCGAGCCACCAAAGCCGGTGGTGACACCATAGATCGAGGTGTGCTTCTTGCTCTCCTTGAACTGGACCGAGGCGTCGATGGCCTCGTGGACGCTGGGTGAGATCTCGACCTTGGCGCCGTTGCGCGCAACAGCGACAACATCGCCAATGCAGAGGGAGCGACCGTCGATCACAACATTGTCGGTCTTGCCGATGTGGGTGTGCGTGGCAAAAGGCTCGCCAAATGATGAGCATAGGTTCGGCAAAGGGCGGGCTTCAACTCACTAGCTAGTCTTGGTGGTTCCGTTTGTTCCGTTGGTGCCGTTGGCGTTGGTCTGGGTGGTGTTGAAGGTGTCTACCATTATCACGTAAAGTGGCTTATGTGGGTGGTGCTGGTGCTGGTGCAGAGGAGTGTGGAGCAGGCAGGGCAGGCAAGTGAGTTGGTTGTGAGTGGGGTCAGAGTCATCAACAGGTGGTGTTTAAATAGCTTTCGCGAGCGGGCAGGCTCCTGTGACCTACGGCGCACTGGGGAGACGGGAGGGCGGTGTGCCGACGTGGGTGTCACCTGCAGATACCTGTCCACATGCCTCGATGCAGGACTCTGGCACATCTGGCACAGCTAGACGCGACAAACGCGATGTCAATGACGGTGGAGACAGACGCAGGCCAGGTGGTAAACGCTGACCACCAAGGTCCGGCCGCTCGGTCAACCCCGGATCTGATGGTGGCAAATGTACTAACTAAGCTACTTGCCTCCCAGACACAAAGTGTTGCGGACGCTGCGGCCCCAGTGGACGACGAGGTACCGGCGGGGTCCATGCAGCAAGGCATGGCACACCGGCCCGCACGGGTGCCCATGCATTGATGCCAAGCGCGTTGCCCGCGATGCAACTGCTAGCTTTCTTGCCCCAGCATGGACACAATTTACCCAAAACAATCTCGCATCGGCCGGCTCATAGCTCATCAAGCGGTCCTCCTCAGGCACCTCGCCTGCCCGAGATAAGGGCTTGGCCGAGAAACCCAAGGAGCTGAGAGGCCGTGCATGCCGTGCAGAGGCGGGGCCACGTGTACGATTGGTGAGGGGAAGGCGGGGGCAGATGCAGCCAAATCGGTCCAAAAAGCAGGTATTCTGCACTGCGGGGTGCTGTCCCCCACCCATTCCTGTCAAAACAATATACTCATGGTCCACCGCGCCACCACAACGCCATCGTCCTACGCGCATCTAGGCTACCGACCTCCAAAGCGACCTTCAGTATGGCAGCGGCTTCACGTGCAGCGCCCAACCTTGCTTGCATACATGAGCTAATCTGCATCTCATGTATACATGCGAGGCTGGAACTGCCTGCTCATCAATCATGGCGATCCGTGGCAGTGCCGATCACTACAGTACCATTCTCACACACCACCGATCCGCGGTGCCACTGTCGTCGACAGATCAGCTAGTCATGGTTGCTACCTTGTAGCATCTGCTCCAGATGTTGGGCACCGGTGGGTCTACAAATGTGCTCCTACCTCGCGGAAGCCCAGCAGGTCACTTGGAAGTCATAACGGGTCCCCCCTGCCCCCTCCCCCGACTGCGCCCTGAAGTCGCTTTTCCGGTGACTTGCCGGGGCAGTCCTCCCGCACCTACCCACTTGATCTGTGAAAGCTACGTCGAGCCAGTGTCGTCACTTCGATGCTATTACATGCTTTCTAGAGTAGTGTATTTATTATGTGTGTAAGGGAGCTGGCGACTGGCTATGCCTGTAAGAAACCAAGGGACTGGCGAACGATTAGGAAGGGGTTCGTTCCTGTCTACGCTTCAACGCTCTTCTCCTGCTCCAGCGCTGTGTCATTGCGTAGCGACGTCTTGCTCTCGACGTCGTGCTTGACGTACTTGCGCGGGTGGCGACGACGGTAGACGCGCTTCGCCCACTTGTACCCTTCGGACGCAGCAAGGTAAACAAAGATCTGGCCGAAGACGATGCCCCACTCCCAGGACAGTCCACGGATCAAGAATACCTTGTTGTTGATGACCGGGATGTAGACAATGGGGATGCAGATCAAGCACAGGACAACCACGCACCACAGCAGCACAGGGTTGTCCATGAGGTTCATCTTGAAAAGCGACATCGTGTTGTGCTTGCACTGGAAGGAATGGAGCAGCATAACAATGCACAAGGTGGCCATGCAGCATGCGCGCGCGCGGAAGACGGGTGCACAGAGAGTCGAGTCGTCCTGGTTGCAGTCGTGGCCGAGAGTGCTGGGGTAGTAGCCACCCCACAAGACGATGACAAAGTTGATGAGGGCTTGCGCACCCATCAGCCAGCCGTAAAAGAAGAGATCCATGAAGAACTCCCAAGTGAAGATGGTGCGGAAGTCGCTAGGTGGCAGCTCCATTGCGTCGGGAGCGGTGGGTTCCAGTCCAAGCGCCATGGCAGGAGGACCAGCCGTCAGAGTGTTGATCCAGAGAGCAGCGACGGGCGACAAGGGGAAGACAGAGTTGTTGTCATCGTCCTTGAATGCCAGCCCAAAGATCAGGACCACGAGCTCGCCTACATTGCCGCTGAGAAGGTAGACAAGGAACTTTGACAAGTTCATAAACACGCTTCTGCCTTTCCGGATCGCGCGGATGGCCGAAGCAAAGTTGTCGTCTGTGAGAATAATGCGTGCAGACTGCTTGGCCACATCGCTTCCGGTTCCCATTGCAATACCGACGTCGGCGCGCTTGAGTGATGGAGAGTCGTTCACACCGTCACCGGTCATGGCTGTGGTCTGGCCGCGGCGGTGGATGGCGTCCACCATGCGCACCTTTGTCTCGGGCGCACATCGAGCAACAACAAGAGGGAGATCGGGCAGGTTATCAACCTCCTGGTTGGAAAGGGCGTCGAATTGCTGACCTGTCATGACAGCTGACTTGGGGTAGGAGCTGTTCTCGAGGATGCCGATGCGCAAAGCGATAGCAGTAGCGGTAGCGGGGTGGTCGCCGGTCAACATGCGAGGTGTGATGCCAGCAAGGTGGCAATCGGCCACAGCGCCTGGCGACTCCTCGCGCGGAGGGTCGTAGATACCTGCGAGACCAAGCAAGTCGAATCCCTTCTCGAAGTCCTCACGAGACAGCTCCCGAATGCTCTGCTCCTGCGCAGCAGGGACTGTCCTAGATCCAAAGGCCAGTACACGGAGACCTTGGCTAGCGAGAAGGTCGACCCGAGACTGAATGTCCTCGAATGCCTCCTCCGTCAGGGGCGCACCTCCAGCTGAAGTGCAAGCATCCAGAACACGCTCAGCTGCGCCTTTGATGAGACACAGAATTTCCTGTGGTCCATCACCGACAAATTTGTATGCGATTGACATCCGTTTGACCGAGGAATCGAAAGGGTGCTCGATAACTTGCACAAACTGCCCATTGAATGGCGATACCTGTTCCGAGGACACCTCGCCCTTGTTGCCCGAGACGCCTGTAAGAAGCGGCTTCCCATAACCAAGCTTGTGCGCAGCGACCTGCAAAGCAACTTCAGTGGGGTCACCGTTGGCGGTCCATCCCGGCTCCTCTTCCGTGGGCGGCATAAGAGTAGCCTGGTTACACAGTGACGTGCAGACAGCCAAGTTACGCAATGCCGTGGTCATGACACCCTTCGGCCCGTTTACCGGGACCTCGTCGGTGCTGTCCGAATCTTGCTTTTCATCGTCCGAGTGTTCATGAACAACAGTGCCAGTGGGCTTGAAGGGGTCAGCGTCAGACTCGAACTTGAACGTGAGTCCGTTGGCAGTGTCCGCTTCAGGCTTGTCGTTGTCGGTTGCAGGAACCCACATCTTGCGAACGACCATGCGACCCAGAGTAAGAGTTCCAGTCTTGTCCGAGCAGACATTCTTGACGCCGGCAAGAGCTTCGATCGCGTCCATGCGGCGCACGAGGGCGTTGCGCTTCGCCAAGTCGCTGGACGCACGGGCCAGTGTCAAGGACACGACTGCCACAATGGAGACGGGCAGCATGGAAACAGCGGCAGCGACCGTGTAAGTTGCCATGGTCTTCGGGATGTTGTGGAAGCCGGTAGTGGCGAGGACAACAATGGCAACGATGATGGCTCCTACGAGAAGGGTGTATGCGAGCTTGTTGAGCTTGATTTGCAGTGGCGAGTTCTCGACCAGACCCAGCTTGACCTTGATCTTGTACCAGAACGCAGCCCAACCAGTCTCAGTGCGCTCGGCCTTGTTCTGCAATGCCTTTGCGATGCTTCCAATCTCGGTCTCCATGCCAGTTGCCGTCACGACGGCGAACGCACGACCTTTGGTCACTTGCGCGCCCGAGAACACCATGTCTACCCTGTCGCCAACGGGACATTGTTCATCTTCGACGGGCTCAGACTGCTTGGCAACAGGGAGCGATTCACCAGTGAGGAATGCTTCATCGCACTCCAGGTTGCTGACGCCGTCGAGGACACGGCCATCGGCTGGAACGATGTCACCGTTCTTGATGAGGATGATGTCACCTGGAACAACTTCGTCTACGGCAATGGTGTTTGTTGAGATGGTCCCATTAGCCGAGTGCCTGACGACTACGGCAATCGGTGCTCCCACGGATTCCAAACTCGCCACAATCTTCTCCGCCTCCCATTCTGTCCATGTTCCGACAGAGATGTTGAGCAGAATTAGAGCAGCAATGACACCGCCAGCGATATAATCGAGGACTCCGAAAGAAACAGCCATTGCGGCAACTAACGGGCGTCAACATCGGATCTTCGGCATGTGACCGTTGTTTGACTCACTGAGGATGACGGTCATGGCGTTAGCCACCTGGCGGAGAATGATCTTGCCCAGATGCGCCTTGGGGGGCGGCTTGATGCGATTGGGGCCATAGGTTACCAAACGCTCTGCTGCTTCGTTTTCTGAAAGACCATCCTTCGGGTCCACATCGAGCGCCTGGAGCACTTTCGCCGCCAGCACAGTGTGCGGGGGTGCTCCCAATTTCTGCTGCAGCATCTGTCCATGCTCGACAGCTGTGCCGGACGGCCGTTGATCGTCACCCGCCATGGTTAATCGGATAGTGTAGAGTAGACAATGACTGGCATTGAGGGGGGCAATGAGTCCACCGACCCGCCCCATTCCTATATACGCTCCCCGTGCAGAGGACGATTCCACAAGACCTGGCCAAGCCAAGAAAACACAAGGCTGAATATGTAACCCCCAACTGCACTACCGCAGATGAGCCTAATGCTCAGGCCGGGATAAACTCTGTCAGATGACCCCGAAAGTCCCAAGCTGGCAGGATGGCGACGGATAGCTGCTGTTCGGGAGCTGATTCACCACGTGGGAGCTCAGGCAGAACCTGCAGAACTCATTGTGCCGCCAGTGTTACGTCGTGTCAGCCAGAGGTTCCGAGCAGTGGCAGCCCGAATCGGGTGAACGTGAAGTAACTCATGGTAGTAGTAGTGGCGGCTTGCGGCGGCACGGACAAGCACGCGATGATAGTAAACCTCGGGCACACCAAGCATCGGCTCCATCGGCGCACAT
Source organism: Cutaneotrichosporon curvatum (assembly GCA_001600275.1). Classification (NCBI taxonomy): domain Eukaryota; kingdom Fungi; phylum Basidiomycota; class Tremellomycetes; order Trichosporonales; family Trichosporonaceae; genus Cutaneotrichosporon; species Cutaneotrichosporon curvatum. The sequence continues at coordinate 229,922 of BCJH01000018.1, read as the reverse complement.
TGTGGAACAAGTCCGTGGACTCGCTAGTCAAGTAGCATGGAGCTTGCGCAGAAGAGTATCCAGACATCCAGTGATTCTTCCTGTTGGACGCAGGAAAACCGAGGGAATGACAGTGAGTCTGAGGCACAACACCACGGCGTCCATGTGCGCAATCTGTTCAGAGTAGCTTCCAGCCCAGGGACAGGGAAGTTGGCCGTCGGGGAACGACGCGTTCAACAACAACGAAAGCGCTGCTTTGCTGCGAGTGACTGGGACTGGGACTTGCCCGGGCGTGGAGTTAAACAACATACCGCCGTATTCCGTCACAAGGATAAACACTTTCTGGCCATTCATAGTGCGTACTAATGCCCTAACCCCCAAATTCTTTGTCCTTGGTTACTACTACTGATACTTGTGTCGGACTCCATACCACCGCTTCAGCCTACTCCTCTACAGCAGCAGAAGCGTTTCGCTCCACGTGTGGCGGCATGAGCAAGCTCCTGCGTCCCGGACCGAGTACATTCGGGTCCGTGCCATCGCACAGCGCCTCCCAGTCTTCCGGCCGAGGCTGCGCCCGCACAGACTCAGTGCCGACGATCACTGCCGCCATCTTGCCGACTGCAAGGTGCCACCCGATGTGGCAATGCAGCGGCCACACCCCGGGGTTATCAAGCTTGAGCCTCAGAACGGCGTAGGACTGCTGCGGGATGAGAAGGGAGTCCCGGCGCAGTGGGTTGTTGAGGTTCAGAGGTATACTGGTGATGTTCTCGGCAGTAAGGTATCCCTGGCCACGCGCGATGATGTAGAATGGCCGCCCGTGCAGGTGGAAGGGATGTCCGATAGGCGGGGGGTCTTGAACGTTGAGCTTCTCGTTAGCTGGGTAATCATCCGGTGACGCACAATAAGATCAGCAGCGCCCCCTCCATCAAAAGTGACCGAGGCGATCTCGTCCGCTCTAAGCTGCGGACTGCCAGTGTTCATCACTCGCTTCAAGAGTGGGTTGTTGATGAAGTTTTTGTAGACAATGCCGTTGTTCCCGAATCCAATGTAGGGCGTGTGCTTGTGGGGGTCGGTGAATATACCGAACAAAGCGTCAAGCCTTCCGACAGAGGTGACAGTCTCCGGAGCGTCCTCGTGCACTCGAGGGTGGAGAGGAATGTACTCGTCGAGGTCCTTACAGGTCTCGGTGTGGGGGTTCTTCAGGTCTGGGTGAGGAGTGGTCGTTGGAATATCGCTGTTGACCTTGTTTCCATTCTCATCGCCATACCGAAGGATTGCAAGACCATTAACCTCGGCGGAAGGGTTAATGCAGTATGTCGCAACCTGGCCGCGCATCCAGAACGCCGAACCTTCAACCCCCTGGTCGAGCTTCACTACCACGCTATACCGCTGTCCGGCTCCAACCGGGACCTCGCTGACCCAAACAGACTCAATGGGTGTATCATCAGCCTCGATGACACGAAGCATGTGGCCGTCCACTGAGAATCGGATCAGACTCTGACCTCCCATGTTGATGAGTCGGAGGCGAACTTCGTTGCCGGTCTTGGAGATGATCTCAGCGGCCGGCATGTTGCTAGCGCAAGGAACACCCCGTTGCGCCCTGGTGCAGTTTGTTTGTCCAAGGCCGTTGATGAGCACCGAGTCGGGCTCAGAGACGAATGTGATGCCCCGGTATGGCTTGGTCATATCCGTTTCGTTCTCAATGATTACCTCGGAGACGTCGTTCATCCAGTCGGACAGGTACACGATGTGGTCGTCGTCAAAGTCTTCACCTCTCTTGAGTGGGTCATCTGCTGAATAGACGAGCAATCCGCCGACGAGGCCGTCCGCCAGTGTGTTGCCATAGTGGCTGTGGTACCAGTGTGTGCCCACGCCATCAGCCTTGAAGCGATAAGTGAACGACGTTCCAGGCAAAATAGGACACTGCGAGAAACCAGGAACTCCGTCATACACGTTTGTCCCGTTCTGGCGCATGCCGTGCCAGTGAATACTCTGGGGGTGATCGAGGTTGTTGTTCACATGGACTACGATCGTGTCTCCCTCATTGGCCTCGATGAGTGGAGCCGGGAACTGGTTGTTGATCACTGCCATCCGACGAAGGTAGCCGTCCGGATAGCCTGCGGCATAGGCGAGGTTGAAGGTATACTCTCGGACTTGAGGGGCCTGTGCGATCGATTCGGGCAGAGATCCGGCAGCAGTGAAATCAGGAGGGTTCGAAGTCACTGTCGTCGACGGGATGGCTGGTTGAGAGTACGACCATAGCGCACCCCAGGGAGGCCTAGTCTTGATCTCGAAGCCAGAGTACTCGGGGACTGGAACAGTGGGAATGGGAGCCGTGTTCATCTCCAGATTGATGGTAGGTGAGGATGAAGGCTCGCGACTGGTGGTGGGCGAAGCTGTGGCACTGGAATCGGAGCTGATGGACGCTGAGGGCTCGGGACCGTTGCCCGAGGTCGTCGAGGACGTCGAGCTGCACACGTCGTGCCCTTTGCCATTGCCATTGCCGTTACCGTTGCCGTTATTGTTGCCATTGCCATTGTTGTTGCACTTGTTGAGGCTGTTGTCTTGGCTACTCTTCTGGCCTGCGGCAGTTGTAGCAAGCCATAGGAAGGCGAGACCTGTGACTCCGAGTCGGGGCAGCATTCCTGAAGAGTTAGTAACCGACTCCGATCAGGTGTACGAGCAGGCGATTGTTGCGTCCAACGCCAGCAATGCGGGCATCACGCGACACGACCTTGAAGGCTGTCCGCGTATTCACGGCACTCGAGAGACTGCAAATGGCCCTCTACAGGTAACCCGACTCACTGTCTGTTGCGGCCGCTCAAACGAGTCCAGATTTCGAGCCTAGAAGAACGAAGGGCAGTAGACCTAAAACATCGCGTTCATAGTCATTTATAGAGTTCATGCAGATGAAGGATGGCAGTCACATAGTCACTCCCGAAAGCCGCTGGCCAAGCAGATAGAGACTGTTGAGCGATGATGACAGGAGCGTTGTTTACGAAATCTCGGCCATCGAACGCGTTGGGGTCGCTGGATGGGTTGTGTTGCAGGACAACGGCCACTGCCCACCGCGTATTGACGTGTGCCAAGGTTATAGCCGCATCTCAAAGTCACGCGCGAAACCGTCCACATCCTCCCCAACCCTGGAAATTCGATCTCATTTCGTTTATGCTTTTGCGTTCCTCTCATAATGCCTCATGGGCGGCTAATCATGGGATTGATTGTAGCGGAGCCGTCCGGCACTTGCGCGAACGGCTTAAAACACAGGGGTAGCTGGAGGCCCACTATTGCAGCGCTGTTGGAGTTGTGGCCTGTCTTTCACGCGGCTCACAATCTGTCCCACTAGCGCGCGGATGAAACGCAAGACATGCAAGTGCGATCAAAAGAATCACCTCCTCAGCTCATCGCCTCGACGCTTGTCGGATTGCCCCGTCACTTAGGAGTGACTGGCACAAGTCACTGGTCATGTGACCCGCAGCCAAACGAATAGGACAGTCAAGCCCCCGTTGCCTCGGCACCGAAGTGCCGGCTAATCAACGTCCGAAAATCGGATGCAGCCCACTTTATTCTTTCAGAGTCGTGTCGCCGTTCGGGCGGGCAGTGCAGGCAGAGATTTTCTCCGCTTCCCTTGCTCGCGAGCGTGTACACGAGCAGGAGGGGGGCTGCAGAAAGATGGCATTTCCGTTTATCTTATCGCGGCCGGGGGTAATTGCCGATCTCGGCCATGTTTTGCAACAATCCGTGTGTCAATAAGCACTGACTGATGAGCCAGTCTCAGCTTTTCAGCCACAGATGCATGACGCAGTCACGTGGTAATCAGCGCTTGTCATGGCCTGGCAGTGCGTGTCTGGCGTGTCGTGCTTGGCAGTATGAGTCTGGACCGAAGCATGTCCCTGCCAGTCAAAGACCACAGTCTCTTCTGGATCGCAGTGCTGCGATCACAGCGGCCGGCACTAGCGTTGTTCCTAGATCGATCCCTAACGGCATTGATGGCTCCACTGCTTATCGGCGCTCAGACGTCATACGCAAATGACATGATGTAGCAACAGCCGGATCGTATTGGAGCGCGTGTATTCCAGCTGCCTACGCGCAGCTTGTTATATATGTGTGCATGCATCGTTTGGATGGCCCGTTCAGCAAAGTTCGATGACAGACAACTGGGAACACGAGTCAGATAATACGGCGCTGGGGTCGCCGGTCGAGCCCGTTACCAAGATCAAGTCGACCAGTTCGCGAAAGTCCATTACCTCTAGGCGGTCGGCAGCTTCCAGGCGATCACAAGCGCGGCCAAAAGAGGACCGGGAAACTGATGGGTCAGTGGCATGAAGCGCAAGCTCCTGACGTCAGCTCTGACCTCGAGCTGGATAGCAATGATGGCAACTCTGAGCCTGATCAAGTCACCCAGGAGGAGCGGGAGAAGGAACGACAGGAGATAGTCTAGTTGGTATCTCCCCACTGCACGTCTGATGATAGTGCTCGGCGAGGCAAGTCAGACGAGCGAGCACAAAGAAAGAAGTACTGCCGTCTTCCCTTGTACAAACGGCCAGCTAAGGAGGACGATGGGCCATGGGTGCACAACAGGGACAAGGCGACCTCTTTCTTGACTCTATTCAACAGTAAGGCAGTCTTGTTCTCCACTAAGACCAGACCTTGCCGCGGGAACGGTGCTCACCGTCTTCTCAGGATGGAGAGGAATCCAGACTCCAGGTGCCATCCCGAATTACTTCGGGTGTGTTCACTTTGCAGGGGAAAACTGACCGCAGGTATTTCACTCTCATCAGCATGATGTGGATGGTGCAACTTCACTATGATGTGCGATTTGAAGCCAACGACGTGCTGCATCGCCTGTTCAAGGTGGCGCACGTAATTCTGTACGTGTATATCGGAGCTGCCAGTGGCACATGGGATCTCGATGCTATGGTCCATCCGCCTCCAGACCCAGACTCAGAAGGACGGATCGCGCATGGTAAGGGAGCAGAGGCTCCGGACTTGCTTACACATACCAGAAATCGCACTGAAAAGCTTCCTGACCATCTCCATCGCTCTTGCAGTGCACCGCGCTTTGCTCGCCTTCCAATACCTCGTCAGTGAGTGAGCCCTCCTGGGAAGTGCTTACCAAAGTCGCGATTATCGGACGGAAGAGCCAGCGAAATGTCAAGGGACCCATCACGACCTGTGCGGTACTGATCGGGAGCTCGATATTTGCCATCGTCGCAGCAGTCATTCCAGGGAGCACGTCCAGCAAAGCAGCTGCCAAGGTGGCCATGTTGTACCTCGGTATCTTCTTCGAAATTCTTTCGTTCGGCGCGATATTGATCTCGGGGGTTCAGATACCTGCACGAGGTAGCGACCTGGCTCAGCAGTACAGCTCCCTGTCACTTATCATTTTGTGAGTGAAGTTTGGCACAAACCTACTGACATCAGGGGTATGGGCTTTAGCAATGTTGCCAACGCTTTTCAGCAGGCTCTGTCAGGAATTGGTATCGCCGACTCGACCACCTATGCCCTCGTCTTCTTGGGTGGGTTGCTATCCTCCAAGCGATGCTGACCCCAGTCATCGGCATCATGTACAACATTTGGAGCTTCCTCTTTTCAAACTTCAGCCTCGACGATGCAAAGGACTCCTCTGGAATCTGGGGCTGGGAGCTCATCCATTTCCCACTCCACTTTGCGATCTTGCTCTTGCTAGGCGCGCTGATCGTAAGTGGCACGTGCATCATTATCTGACCGCAGAATGCGATCGTGCTCAACTCTTTCGTTTTCGGAATAATCACGTCCTCCTCTGGGATTATCCGTGTATTCCATGCCATTATCGACGGCCGCGACGTCCCACAGAGCACAATTCGAGAATTGGGCCACACGCTGAATCAGCTAAACCTGGAACGCAACTTCGAGGAGACGTACACCGACATCATAGCCGCCAACTCGACGTCGTCTGGCGCCACGGCAGTCATGGCCTATCAGTATTACGCCCGTGTGCTCCGTGGAGCATCGCAGCAGGCGAACATGAAATTCCCGGAATCTGCTCGCAATCTCCTCGATGAGGTACTGAGCATGAACGCGACGGCTTCAAACGTTACGACCGAGCTTGTGAAGGGCAAAGCTGTGCAAAGCCTGGAGATCATCCTCACAACCCAATTGACAGGCGTCCTGTGGCTTTACCCCGCTGCCGGATTCGTGCTCATTCTCTGTGCATGTCGTTCAATGCTCCGCTATCACTTTGCCGGATGGTCAAACTACATCGTGCATGGGAGTCTGATTGCCGGAGGGGTCATCCTGGCTCTTCTTGGATTGCTTGACATCGGTGGCAAGCAAGTTGGACTCGTCGAGGAAGGCGAGGCTTATCTGGAAGACCTGAAAGCGGTATACGGCAATCCGATGTATCGCCTTGTCGGCCAACGCATGGCTATCGCGATAGTCTTTATTGTTTACACAGCCGTGACTGTGATCATCACGGTAAGCTGATCACTCGGGCGTCTGTGCTGACATTAGGTGCTTATTGGTCTTATCGCCAGGAAGCGCCGCAAGATGAAACGGCGTTCTGGAAAAGCGCGAAGAAGAGAGAGATCCCGGCGGGAGGTATGACGCAAGCTGTAGCATTGTCATGTCAGTAGCCAACATGTACAAATAGCAGAACAAGAGGACGGATTTCGAAAAAAGGTCACTCAGCCAAAGAGGCTCGTCTTTTGACAGCTTTTCTACACGTCAAAATGCGGGGCTATATGCTGTTTCTGGACAGCCGCAACAAGGTTGCGATTGCTCTTGCGTTGAATGTGAGATCTTGACCACGATGGTCACTCAAGCCGACAGCCCACAGCGATGTCCAGCGCTTGTCCAGCTTGTCCAGTGATTCATAGATATTCTATGATTAATTTACAATAATGAGGCCATTTAAGTATCCTCATTGTCCCCGTTCTGGCACTAGGCCTACCCTTCAGAGCTAACACTTTCTTCGCTCGTCATATCCTTATCCCTGGTAACGGAAGCCCTCCGAGTCCTCGATTATGATCTCGCCGCGGTCGGCGCGGCGGTTCTGGCGCCTGTACCAGAAGTGCAAGCAACCGGCGAGGATACCGGTGAGAGCCTGGCAGGCAATGGTGAAGAAAACGCCAGTAGGGTACCCCTTCTTGGCCTCCTTCTGCATGAAGGTAACAGACGCCAAAATGCCACCGACGCCTCCAAAAGCCACGATCATGGCGGAATAGAACGCGCGCTTGGACTGGCGACGGATTGAGCATTGAGCCCAGCTAGTGACCAGGGGGACGTTGGCGTTCGAGGACCCGACAGCGAGGAAGACACCGGCGTAGCGAGCCACCTTCTGGGAGATCGGGAGCTGGCTGTACATGCAAGTGCCGACGACAACGAGCACGGTGTTGGCGACGATAGTCCACGCACGCATATTCTTGTAGCGGTCGGCAATCCACGCCGACAGGAAAGAAGGAACGAGTCCCCAGACGTGTGCGGGAGTTCCGAGAAGCATCTGCTCCGTGTTGTTGAACCCCATGTTCTTCAGCAGCATGGGGAGGAAGTAGGACATGGAGTACGATGCCAGAGTCACCGACATGAGGAAGAAGGAGTAGAGCCACACTGTCATTAGCTCCTGAAACATTGTCGCATCGTGTGTGCTCACCCTTCAAGTCCAAGGAATACTTGGCGACCTTGCTCCAGGTCAGAGGGTCGAATTCCGAGTCGGCGCGGTCACGCTCAATGCGAGTCTTGATGATGTGGGCCTCCTCAGCGGTCAGGAAAGAGGCCTTGTCCGGGAAGTCGGTGACAAAAACGTAGCCGAGGAGACCGACAACGATCTGAGACAGTCAGTGCCACCCTTCCGACTGGATACTCACTGTAAGCAATCCGAAGAAGACGAAAATCCACTGCCAGCCGCGCAGACCGCCCTTCCCGTCGACGAGTGTCATCAGGTAGCCCAGAGGGTTGGAGAATGACGACAAAGTGGAAGCAATCTTGTAGAAGAAGACCATGCGCATGGCCATAGAGCGGCGGGGGTACCAGCACGAGATGAGGTACATGGCGCCGGGGAACAGGGCCGACTCGAAGAGACCGAGCAGGAACCGACAGACACTGAGCTGGACCCAGGTCTTCACAAAGGCCATGCCCAGCATGACCGTGCCCCATGCCGCGACAGCCGAGCCCAGCCACCACCTGGCACCGAAGAAACGAAGTCCAACTTGGGACTGTGCGTGTCAGCTAGGACTCGCGACACATCTGCAGTCCCGACTTACGGGAATCTCAAACACGATGTAAGGCACAAAGAACAGCAAAGTGGCAATCGAGTAGTGGTTGTTGGTACCTCCGAGGTCGAGATCGGCGTTCATTGCCTCGTTGTTGGCCTGGCGGGCAAGTGACAGGTTGGTGCGGTCGACCAGCGAGACATAGTACATGGCACTGAGGATGGGAACAACTCGCCAGTCGCAGCGACGAATGAGCTTCTTGACGACTTCGGGGTCGAATCCCTCGTCGATGTCCTTGGCTCCACTGCGGCCAGTCTCCACGTCTTGCGTGCGCTCCTCAGCGTTGAACTTCTCCTCCATGCTGGCGTTGGAAGGGGCGAGCTCAACATGCTCAATCTTGTTCTTCTCGTCGTACGCGACGACTGGCGTGTCCTTAGTAATCTGGTCAGCCATGGCTCAGATATCTGTTGCTGAAGCTAGCTGGCGGCGAGGTGTGGATGAAGTGACAGGCTGCGCTCTCTCGACTTTTGTACTCTCAACAAGCCCGCAACAATGCCAGGGCACCATGGGACCCCGGGGTTGCATTTCCGGCGAAGATCTGGGGCAAACCAAGATGACGATGGAGTTCCAGCGCAGAGCATTGCAGTCTGCAGCGACGAACGGCAACCCCTGGCAGAAGCGGCGAGTACCGGTATCCACTTAAGGACAGTATCGGCATGTCTACCCTGCCAAGAAAAGAGGTTCAACAAACTCGGTATCTTCTGTGGCAACCGAGAAGACGGAGGACACGGAGCCGCTTCCAAGGCGTACCCCCGCGCTCTAAACCCGTTGGCCCCCTGGAGGTCGCGACTGTACCCTCTGCGCGGCGCCAGCCGCCTACAGGCCACAGGACACTTCTGCATCCGATCTGACCACGATCGAGTGCAAGTATGCCATCGCTGCCAGCGTTGCCCGTTCTATTGGCTGCCGTCCTCCACGGCAGTTCCTAACCCTGATGCCCTCTGAATTTCAACGAGGGCCATCTTGCTCCTGGCTTGCAGGAGGCGACAGGAAGCCCAGCCTCCCATACACCGCCGGCCACCAATGCCCACCGGGTTTCGCTTTCTCGATGGGCACATGTGTGCGGCAGGAGGCCGCCAGCCAAGCAAGCAGGCGCACAGAGCGACTCATCCCGTCCACATCGTCTGCCATGTGTGTGTGTGCCAGAGGCACATGTCCTTCAGGGGCGGACGATTGGCCGGCAATTTACGGCGTCACTCACCAATCAGCTGCTCAGTTGGTCTCCACCGTTAAGCTTTCACGGGACAGGACCGTTCTTAGTGGGGGTCAATACGGACCAGATTGCTTCAGGTGTTCAGAGCAAAGGCATGCTGACGGCCGAATCCCGGCTGTAGCAGGTCCAGAACTGGCTCGGCAGGTATACTGGTCTGCCCTGCCCGGTGGAGTCAACGCCATACCTTGAACGTTAACTCCGGTCACTAGTGCATGTAGCGGACCGGACTTGCGACGTAGCCAAGTGTGGGTGACGCCCGGGCTGCCAGACTAGTGGGGTAGTAGTGTGAGCAGATGACCTCGGTGTGCCCAACTGAACTGGATTCATTGTACTTCAATCCGTGGCAGATTACAGCATCGCGAAAGCGGCAGTGCCAACTCACCATGCCAAGGCTCCCAGCGCGCTGCACAAAAGAACGGAAAGTTCACTCATTTCGCGGTTCGGCATCTTAGTTGTCAGTTTGCAGGTGTGGTGGCGCATGCAGGACGTGCGATGCTGCACGTATACGACAAGCCACACCAAGCAGCCGCATCACACCATGGCGATGAGCACGAGCCTGCAACCCGGAAATCGGCTGGCGGTCGTATGGTGGCGTTTCTGCATCTTCATATCCGGTCGGCGAACTCAAAATCTCCGAGAGCTGGGCATGTCATAAAACCGCGGAAAAGCGGACAATGTCGAAAGATAAGGGGGAAGAGAGTGAGTGGCACCGATCTGCGCAGGTAGTCAAGTGGAGTTAGGTACAAGCGGTCTGTGCCGCTTGTATATCCCCTGCAACTGTTCCATGCATTGTTCTGAATGAAGATCGACGACGAGATGAGTGGCATACTCCGCTCGAGCTCACCTCCCACAACATGAAACCCTTGGTATTGCCGAAAAACTGGTGCCGAGGGAAGACCGAATAACGAGATAGGCGAAGAAGTCTGTTCAGTGGTGCCGGAGTAGCCGCATCAAGAAGCCCTCTCATCCAGGGCCAAATCTTGGACAGGATAGAATGTGGAGGGCAGTCAGCAGGCAACAGGAAGGGAGTAGCAACAATATGGAGGTCCCCCACAGCAGGCGGCTCCGGGAAAAAATTGCAGACCACCAGGTTACATGTTACTTCCTCCTCTTCTGAAGTTTGCGAGCGCTACTGCCCACTACGACCTGTCGTTCACAAACTGGAACCAACGCCGGCTCCATTCACATGCGGAAGAGCCTGGCGGGATGGTGATGACGAGGCATCAAGCGACCACTTTGCCTTATCGTAGGACGCAGGCCAAACTCCATTCTATTGTCAGCTCTGCCCTTCTCTAAACTCACCTTGCCGGGCGCAAGAATACCATTGGGGTCGATGGCGTCCTTCAGCGTCTCGCTGAGGCGCATCAGTGCATTATCGTTGAAGTTGTAAGTGCCGGCGATTTGGTCCATGAGCGCCAGGTGGGTGCGGTATTCGCCCCAACCTTGGGCAGCGCACTCGTCGATGAGAGTCCTGATGCAAGCCAACGCTCGAGCGCGCTCCTCAGGATTCTTCCGGTCATACACCAGGCATACGATGTGGTGCATCTGAACGTCAGTTGGAGTCCTTCCGGGAGCAAGTAGGACCAGGGCTGTGTCTCACGAAACTGCCACTGCCACCTGCCACATCTGCCACCAATTTCGACTCACCTCCCGCATGCCCACAATAAAGTCGACAATGACGTCGAAGCCAGCCTCCGTGATCCGCTTCTTGCAGATCTCGAACTGCTTGGTGGCTGCCTCACCACGAACCTCGCTAATCGGCGAGAAGAAGAAGTGCGCACCGTTGGGGACCCAGTCGACCCACTTCAGCTCGTCGTACGTAGGAATGCCGGCCATTGTCTTTGCGCGGATGTCCAGCACGCCGGGGGACTTCTTGCCGTCCTCGTGAAGGTAGAACTTGGCACCCTTGATGGCGCTGAAGGAGCCGTGAATGGCACCCCAAAGTGCGTTACGAACCGGCTCGGGTCCGTACAGGGCACCGTAGAAGACCCAGCGACCGATACCCGTGTCGTCCTGAATCTTCTGAAGCTCGCTGTCATTGAGAGGGCGGTTCTTGACACCGGGGCAGTACGACTCCTTATCTCCCAGAACAGCAGCGTCCATTAGCAGACTGCGGACTGTAGCAGCGTTTTGGATGATCATGCTGATACGCAGTTGGCGGATGACCTCGACGATCTCAGGCAAGTCCGACTCCTTCTCGAAGGTGATGGAGTAGGCCTGGTAGCCGCCCGGGTTTGGCATGAGCCACATACCCACTAAACAGTCAGCAAATGTCTTACTGTTTTGCTCACTTTTCACCACGATGCCGTAGTTGCTCTGAGAGAAGATGCCATCGTGGTAGGGGCCGAAGCCGTAGTTGAACAGCTGGATATGTCAGTTACAGCCTACAGCCTCAACCTACCTGCCAGCACCTGTTCGGCTCCTGCTCATCGGGCGAAGCGTTCTTATCGGCGCCCGGCTGTGGGAGCGCACCCATTCCAGTTCGCACCAGCTCCCCGGACGGCAGCACGATTTCCAAACCGCAGTGCATCTGGAACGTCAGTTGCAGATCAGCTTGCCTCTCACCATAAAGTGATCACCGTATGGTGTGTATCCGACTCCCCGTTCGATGGTGTTGCCAATGACACTGCCCCCTCCGAGATCGGGGACATCGATCCAGAGCTTGTCGTTCAGACCGACCTCCACGAGATGGTCGTACAGCGATTGGAAAGTCACACCAGGCTGGACGAGGCAGTAGGCGTCCTTCTCATTGACCTCGAGAACCTTGTTCATGTGCGCGCCCATGTTGATGGCGACCGATCCTGGCACTCGTGGCGCAGTGCCTCCGTAACCAATGTTGCGGCCAGCACTGAATGGCCAGACAGCGACTTTGAACTCGTTGCTAAGACGCATCAAAGCCTGGACCTCCGGCACATTGCGTGGAGACACCACGGCCGAGGAGATGAAGTAGTCCTTGTCGAAGACTGGGTACATGTCGTGCTCCATCGCCGGGTCCAGGTACTCCTCCTTGACAAACTGGTGCTCTCCCTCGGTAACGACAACATTGTCGGCGCCGACGATGTCGCGAGCCTTGTTCAGATAGAGCCCAAACGTCCGGGCATCGAGGCCGGGAGGCAGTGTCAGTGGCTGAGCTGATGCAGGCATAGTGAGTGTTCAGGATCTCAGAGGTTAGATGGGCGATGGCCGTTGCCGTCGTGGAGTTTATATCAGGTCACGAGCGAGTAAGGGGTCAGCGCGGCGGCCCTCAGAATGCGGTTACTGATCGTGGGGTAACCGATCGGCCCCGCAGCCCATCCCGATCTGTTTAGGTGGCTTCAGGTGAACATCAAAGTATTTCCCGCTAGCTCTATGCATGTCGGTCGTAGAGAGAATCGACGTGATGTCCCTTTCCACACTGCAATGGACTTGCTGACCGACATATTTTGCGCGATAACGAGTGGCCACGACCACAGTGCGATCTATCATACGTGCCTGCGGGAGATTCCCCGCCATCGGGCCCCGCATACCCCATTCTGGGACGCCGCGATCTAATCTCATTCGAATAGGTGCCGCTTTGAAGCGCCTTGCGGTGATCTGGGGTGATCCTGATATACGCTCTCAACGACGCGCCCAGTACCAGAGAGCGGCGCACTGTAGCGACCATCACCGACCCGATCCGAGGCACAGGCGCCGCATGACATATGCCCACTCGTCTGACATCTGTTGCTTACGTAGGAGCGAATTCGCGTCAAAGCGCATGTGCACACTAGGCTGTCTTAGCGGTGAGGGCGCCGCAATTCGCCGCACTAGTGAACGTTGGTACAGCAATAGCCCACGGCGTGCTGGGATATATGCCGAACGCCATTAACTCGGCGACCATAGCTTCAACCACTGCGCAACCATGGTCAACACGTCGGAGTCTAACGCCAACCCCTTGTCCTTGACAGGCAAGGTGGCCATTATTACTGTAGGTCGACTCACGAAAGAGCTGACAACGGTAGGGCGGCGCGTCTGGCATCGGGCTCGCTACTGCAAAGGTGGGTTACATGATCCTGTTGTGCCGGCTCACCACAGGCCTTCCTCGCCGCCGATGTTCGGGGCGTCACCATCGTCGACCGCTCAGAGGCAGACCTGAAGCAGGTCGCCGCTGAGCTGGGCGAGCGCGTCCTGCCTTTCTTGGGGGACGTTTCGGACGAGGCTACAGTCGAGAAGTACACGCAAGCCACCGTGGACAAGTGGGGACAGCTGGACATCGTGCACTTGAACGCAGGCATCGAAGGCACATGGCACCCTCTCCACGAGACCCCAATGGAGGACTTTGACAAGGTCATGGCTATCAACTGTCGCGGCGGTGCGTGGATCACATTCGACATAGCTGATAAGAAGTGTACTGCGGTCTCAAGTACGCCATTGCAGCGTTCCTCAAGTCACCGTCGGGAGGCAGGGGCTGCTCTGCTATCATTACCAGCTCCATCGCGGGCCTTGAGGGTGAGTGGCGGTCACCGAGGTAAGCAACACGACTAACCCACTAGGAGTTCCCACTATCAGCCCATACACTGCGTCCAAGTTCGCGGTGCGTGGCATCGCGGGTATCGCAGCACAGGAATACGGCCCTTACGGGATTCGGGTCAACTCCATCTGCCCAGGCTGTGAGTCATTGTCTAATCGTCTTGCGTCACACTGAAACAGCAGTCATTGAAACACCTCTAGCACTTCGAGCTGGAGAGTTATTGAACGCCATGAAGGAGAAGGCACCCATGAAGTGCTTGGGCAAGCCTGAAGACATCGCCAACGCTGTGCTATATCTCGCCAGCGACGCCAGCAAGTTCACCACTGGTTCGTCCATGAAGGTCGACGGTGGCATCACCAACTGGTTCTAGTTATATACGTACTAGGAAGTCAGAGTCAGAAGATGCAGCCGGGGTAGCCAGCTGTGATAGCCGACCTGAAGCAGTACATACCCCTCATGCTGGTCACGTGATTGCCGATCCCCTGTGCTTCCACTCCGTTATGCGTTACACAAGTGGCCCGGCAAAACCTGAAAGCTGGCCAGTGCGCGCGTCCCCGCATGTTTCCACACTGGACTGAATTTAGAGCTTCCCGAAGGCGCCGCCTCGAAATACCAGCATGCGCAGTTGGCTCGAAGCTGCCAGCCGGTCTGGACTGGACGGGCCTGAATTCGGCCTCATGAGGCGCTTTTGGAACGGGTCGCCTGGACTACGGTGCGGATCAGAAAATGAGTGATGCTTGGACGGAATCCTCCCCACATCCGGCGCTCCCAGTTCATCACCAGTTCGATGTACTCGACATGGAAATTTCATCAGAGATTTCTCGTCCTCACCAATCGCCATCATGAGCATCCTTGCAGTGGCCGCACTTCTCCTGCCCCTAGCCCAGGCAATCCCGGCAGCCGCTGAGCGAGCCGCGGCATCATCGGCTACCGGAGCATTCGTGCAGTCGTACAGCTCCTTCAACACGACGTCGTGGTACCCATTCACCTTCGGCTCGTATGTCGGCGATGACGGCGACGTCACGTCCATCCCAGGAGGCTTCCACATATCGAGCGTCTTCTCCCGGACAGCCCCGCCTGAGGGTCCAACGCCAGGCGACCTCGACCATGTCAAGTGGCTGTACTGGTTGGATGCGACATCGTCGGGCGGCTACCCCGGGTGGGACACCCAAGCTGGCTCCGTCAATGAGTGCACCGCCAAGGTCAGCGGCACTGTGACAGGCGCAAAGTCCAACCCCCTCGGCGCGCCTCCAACCTCTCCCAACATTGCCAACTTTGGTGTCACCGCTGGTGATTTTGAGACCAACATGATTTTCGACTTTCTGGCGACCGACGATGCGATCTACGCTCTCTACGAGCGGCTGCCGTTCGTCCGCTCGGCTACAAACAACTATGCCTCCTTCTCGTACCTTATCAAAGTCCGTCCCAGGAAGCAGGGCGACGCGGACGAGCTCAAGATCGCATACGACCGCTCGGCCAATACTGTTACCTGGCTCATCAACGGCAAGCAGGTGTATCAAGTGTCTCGACTCGGACGATACATCGGCAAGTCGCAGGTACCGGCTGTCGACCGCGGAGGCGATGAAGAGGACGTCAAGGAGCTGAAGCAGTTCGCATGCGGAGTCGGCATCTTCAACTTCATGGACGGGTACGAGAAGACACTGCAACGCAGCCTCGTCAAGCTCAACCCCGCACCTGGGTACTATGAGAACCCGAAGAACGAAAAGAAGGAGCTTCAGTGGGTTGATACTGAGAGCAAGGAGAGCAGCAGGATCTGGGGCCAAGGCGTCCAGGTGGACATTACAGATTTCGAGGTCGCCCGGAGGATCAAGAACTAGACCATGCCCGTGAGGCACAGGACCTTGTTGACCTGCACTCAACGACAACTGAGGACAGTCTGAACGACCTTGGAAGCTTGATAACAATCGATAGATGATAGATGAGAGCGGAGTTTGCGACAGGTAAGGCCGAGGCCACACTCGGCTGTTTTGGGACGTCGGCAATCGATTCTATCATAACTTGTGTATCACCGTGAGAAGGTCGCAGTCGGTGGAAACAACCATCTTCCCAGGCCGTGGTCATTTGGCCAGCTCTCTGGCGAGCCCATACACAAGGAGACACACTTGGCTGCCAGGCAAGCTCCCTTCTTCACCCGCTGTGCCCCACGTCGCGCCCCCTGCGTCATCGGCTGCCCTCCGCTGTACCACAGTGGCTGTTACTTATCTACCACTGGTATGCTCAGTCTCACAGTACACTTCACCTGCAACTAACGTCTTTCTCAGATGACGACTAGGATGGCGGCCGCCTACATGGGCGATCTTGTCAATGACTTCGTTCGCAGGACGAATGAGTCGACGTTCCTGGCTGATCTCACGACGCCGCCTTTCGGACCTCTGAATGGGTTCCATGCGAAGATCCAACGCGAAGCAGCACCTCTGTCATGGGAGCCAGAGGTGCTGTTTTGGTATCTCACAGTTTGGTGGTTTCCCCTTATTATTATGTGCTACCTCCTCGTAGGGAAGAGTAAGCGCACACGCCCTGTGCGTCTTGTGCTCGCAGCCATTGGCTTGGGCCTCCTCTACAACGGGTACACCTCGTATCGGTTCCATGGTGAGTGACTCATGCCCGTGCCCGTCCCCTGCGCTCATCTGCAGATCCCAAGTGGAATGCACTGGCCAACATCCTCGGCATGTTCTATTTACACATCACCGTGCGCTATATCGAGTTCGCGCTTCTCGCCGGCCCGATCGTCGATCCCCATATGGCCCTGGGACGGCCGCGGATCATCGCCACGTTCGATCTACTGCTGAACCAGAGGATGATGTACCTCGGCTCCGTGGGCATCGATACAGCTGCAGGGCCAAACAACGCATCGCTGAGGGGCAAACCTCCCAAGCTAGAACGGCATGTCATCCACAAGCGCCAAGGACCGCGCCCCACCTCCCGCTTCCGTGCTATCCTGCGCCATGCTTCGCACGCCTTCTTGTTCTACGCCGGTCTGGACACGATGTACGTCCTACTCCGCTGGTACGGGCCCTCGACTTTTGGGCCTGTTGGGGGCGCGACTGCTCTCCTCTCGCCAGAGTTTCCCACCATTGGCCCCGCATTCGCCGAAAGGGTCCAGTTCATCGCGCTGCCTCAGCTCTGGGGCGGCCTGCCAGTGCCCAAGTTCATCGTGAGGTCACTAGTCGCACTCGGTATCCCTCTTTCGATCTGGGGCGGCATGAGCTTCTGGTACCATGTTGGCGCAGTCCTCACCCTCAGCGGTGGGATGTGGGAAGTGCACGTTTGGGACGTCGACCTGTTCGACGCACCCCTCCGCGCGACCAGCCTTATCGATCTTTGGGGCAAGCGGTGGCACCAGGTGTTCCGCGTACGTAAGAACTTGCAGACTCCTGGCTGACCTCAGCACCACTTCACAATCATGTCCATCACGCTACTTACGCTGCTCCAGATTCCAGTCAACTCACTCACCATCTTCCCCACGACCTTCTTCTTCTCCGGCATCTATCATGCCCTGCCAGAACTTGCAGTCTCCCCAGCGCCAAACTTTTGGTCGGTCGTAGCCATGTTCTACATCACTGGCCTGGGCTGCTGTCTGGAGGTGGTGTATAAGCGACTAACAGGACGGCCAGTGGGCGGAGTGATTGGCTGGCTGTGGACGTGGACGTTCCAGGCTAACGTCGGGTTGATTGCTACCAATGCGTGGTTGAATGCGGGATATGCCGCCTGCTCCATCTTCCCCGAACACGGCATCGGCGAGTACTTGGCTCAACACATTAAGCCTACCTTTGCTGTTAAGAGGCTTGCTGGATAACTCTGTCTTATGCTTGAACGTAGCCTCCATAGCTCTCCATACTCTCATCCCAGGGTCAGTCTCCCAGTGAATGAATATAAAGTTGGCGCTTGCAGTTGCAGAGGATAGTCACTCGATGGGTCCCACGTATGTGATGCCTAGTGTTGCTGGTCGACTCGGCCACTTGGTGCCGGCAGCTGCGGTGTTCAGCACGAACCTAACTGGCAGGAGTCTCGCGGGTCTCGAATATCCCTTAGACTCCTCCCGCAGATAGAGCGATAAGTCGCCGCGTGAGTCATTGAGTCCCAGTAACTGTGATGCCTGAAGTCCAGGCTCCGGTCCTACTGTATAATGTAACCAGTAGTTTAAGTGCAAATAAAGAGGAACCGCCGCACAGACCATCACGATACCTTGTTTGATGGACGGTCTGGATCATCTTGCTGGATGACTGTCATCCGTGTAGGTTACCGAGAAGTCACGATAAGGCGGTGTTCGGGTATCAATCGGCAGCGGAGTTGATTTTGATCTCCGTGACGTCATGGCGTCTGTTAGCTTTGCTCTTGGCGTCTGGCGTTGATGCCATTGACTGATCCCATCGATCCTGAGCATCTCTTTTGTACACTTCACAAGACGACTCATCCAACATGCCCATGTCGTCAACCATGTCGGGGATCACATCCAAGATGTCCTCCCTGTCACCCTTTTCTCGCAAGAAAGGCAAGGAGGACTCGGACGACGTCGGCCAGGCAGTCGACAGCACTTCCGTCGCTGGCGGTGGAAGAGCCGGTCTCGCAGGAGAGATGGACAACCAGCTGGGTGTGAGCAATGCCCTGCGCAGGTTCCTAGTGGAAGAGGGAATCGTATCACAGGCCGATGCTGGCGTCGACACCGACGCACTCCCCCCCGCCCTCTCTAACTTGCTTCACAGGCAATACATCAAAGTCCCAGCAGAGCTCCTCGGCCCTTCCTATCCTCTGGCTGAGTACTACGTGTCATCAAGCCACAATACGTATCTACTTGCTCATCAGCTATATGGTGCCTCGTGTGCCAGCGGCTACGAGCGCACTCTATCGGCAGGTGCGCGGTGTGTGGAAATCGACGCATGGGACTCGGACGATCCGCAGGAGCCCAAGGTCACCCACGGATTCACACTGGTGTCCAACATCTCTTTCCGCAACGTGTGTGAGACTGTCCGTGACGCAATCGATCACGAGACACAGGAAAGGCAGTCCGTAGGGCGCCCCCTTGCGCCACCGATTCTTCTTTCGCTTGAGAACCACTGCGGACCGGCCGGACAGAAGCGACTCGTCGAGATCATGCAAGAAGTCTTTGGCGAGCGACTCGCTGTGGTAGGCGCGGAAGTCGATCATGTTCGTCTCGAGTCTTTGGGCGGAAAGGTGTGCTGCATCGTTGAACACTACATTCCCGATGAAACTGCACCTTCCAGTGACTCGGACTCTGCAGATGACGACGATGACGATAGTGGCGGCGACGAGCGTCAGGGCGCCGTGGAGACTGAAGAGGATGAGGCCGCTCGTGAGGAGTACAAGGAGAAGAAAAAGAAGGCGCCCCCTCCGCCTATCATCCCCGAGTTGGCGGCCATCGGCATCGCAGCAAGCGTGAAGCCAGCTAATACGTCATGGTTCGAGGACACCCTCCTCAACGGTCCTTTGCGACACCTCATCAACGTCTCAGAGTCGGCCCTTGGAAAATTCCTCCCAGCCGAGCACCACAGGATTGCGGCTCACAACGCAAAGCACCTGATGCGCGTGTACCCGCACGGACTGCGCATCTCGTCTGCAAACCTCCGCCCCGTGCCCTTCTGGGCTATCGGTGCACAGGTCTGCGCACTGAACTGGCAGACGTTCGGCGGAAGCATGCAGATCAACGAGGCGCTATTCTCCGGAACAGACGGGTATGTGTTGAAGCCCGCCGCACTGCGCCAAGGTGGCGTTAGCGGCTTGCCTGCGCAGAAGAAGAAGCTTCGCCTCCGCGTTATAGGTGCGACGGGTCTGGCGCCTCGTGACAAGTTGAAGCCCTACGTGACTTGCACTCTCGTCCACCCCGACGACTTGGAGGGTAAGCCGCCGAAGCGCAAGACTTCCGGCTACAAGCAAGAGAGCGTCTGCGTTTGCAAGTGGCTCGAGGGGGCGGAGAATCCTCCCGTTACGGACCCAGTGTGGGACGAGACTCTGGAGTGGGAGTACGACGACAATGAGCTCACTTTCCTCCGTGTCCTGATCAAGAGCGACGACAAGTTTGCTGCCAACCCGACTCTTGCAGTTGCTGCTCTGCGCTTGCTCTACGTTCAGCCAGGCTGGAGCTTCCTGCGAGTCCTGGACTTGCAGGGACATGAAACGAGCACGACGCTCCTGGTCAACCTGCAGATTGAAGACGCGTAACGTACTAGTAGCATACATGTCAACATCTAGTATACACACGTCCTATGCAATGCAGTGTAGTGCTTCTACTTCTTCGCTTTGAACACCTTGTTGGCGACCTCCTCTGCTGTTTCCCCATTCCGTACGGCGTGCCAAACGCCAACTTCTTCAAGCCAAAGATCCTTTACACACGGGCAGCACGAAGAGCCGCAGCATTCCTTCTCGTCAGCTGCTATCATGTAGAACCACTTACGTCAGGGTCTGGTGGCTCTGGTACATCTTTCCTCATAGCTTTCTCGAGGATGTCGTTGGCGCGAGAGGGAGTCAACCTCTTGGCGTCGGAGTAACTCTGGATCCAGTCGGCTACCTCGATCTCGTCTGGCTCCTCCGTACTTGGTGAGCTTGGGGGTTCATCTGATCGTGCCTCATCAGCGGTAGTATCATCCTCTTTTGGTGTGGTCGGGGCAGAGGGCGATTGCGACGTGTCCGCAGACACAGACCAGACCGAAGACGTTGGTGTACCGGTTCGCTTCAGGGGAACGGCGGGACCGGAGGCCGACAACGAGAGGCTAGGAAGCGACGATATGAGGGATGATAATGTGGCCATAAGGATGGGTATGGGTAGCTCCCAGGCGCAGTTGAAGCATGCAATATGTATGATGTTACGAAGTACGACGAGCGATACAGCGATGACAAACAACTTTTGAGCCGTCCGAAGTCGCCGTCGGACCTGTCGGAGCCGCTCGGAGATAGATATGCATCCCAAGTTGCCGCAGTTCGCCGATGTCATCCAAGGTTCCCTGGCGCCCGACGTCATGCAGGTCGTCGCGTCAGCTGTTGCATCTGTACTCATCGTCACTCGCTGCTATGCTCGATATTATACTGCATCCAGCAGAGCATGAGTCCTACACTCCGTGGAAGGGCTGCTTGCCCCCTCGAGCCTGGTATCAGTCCAATGCTGCTTGCCGTAGTCTGAATGGGAAGTGGAAGTTCCGCTACTCTGCGACTACTCTGGAAGCAGGCGGGGAGGACTTCTCATCAGCCAAGTTTGATGACGGGAAGTGGGACTCATTGCCTGTTCCCTCCCACTGGGCGTTCAATGGTCACGGCAAGCCTTGGTATACCAATATCCAGTACCCTTTCCCCCTCGATCCCCCGCGGGTCCCCGACGCCAACCCCACCGGTGACTATCGTCTGTCCTTTGACCTGGGCAAATGGCCAAGTGGAAAGGTACGCCGTCCAAGGTCGCGGCCTGACATCAGACGATCCTGCGGTTTGATGGCGTGGAATCGTGGTTCAAACTCTGGGTGAATGGCCGCGAGTTGGGATTCGCAACGGGGTCCAGGCTACCATCCGAGTTTGACGTGACACATGCTCTGAACAAGGGGAAGAATGTCATTGCCGTTCGGGTACGGCAATGGTCATCCGGCAGCTACCTCGAGGACCAAGATCAGTGGTGGCTGCCTGGGATCTTCAGGGACGTGACTCTCCTGCACCGGCCCGAGGGCTGTGTCGAAGACTTCTTTGTGCATGCGTCGTACCATGATGGGAAGGGGACGCTAAAAGTCGACTCCAAGCCGGCAGGAAGGGTGAAGATTCCTGATCTAGATGTCGACATATCTACTGGCGAAGAGATCACCATCTCAGTGGAGCCATGGACTGCTGAGACGCCCAAGCTGTACCACGGCGAACTGATAACCGACGGCGAAAACGTTCCCCTTGAGATCGGGTTCCGCACGGTACGGGTCGTCGGAGACTCCATCCAGGTGAACGGTGTGCCCATCACCTTCTACGGGGTTAATCGGCACGAGTTTGCTCCCAAAAGCGGTCGTGCGCTTGATCGAGCGACGATGGAGCAGGATGTGACGATCCTGAAACAACACAATGTCAACGCTGTCCGCACAAGCCACTATCCACCGCACCCATATTTTCTCACCTTGTGCGATCGGTATGGCCTCTGGGTGGTTCTTGAATGTGATCATGAGACCCATGGGTTCTCGATCGACGACTGGAAGCGCAACCCGAGTAACGAGAAGGCATGGAAGCCTGCCTTGCTCAACCGCGTGGAACGCACAGTCGAGCGAGACAAGAACCATCCCTCGGTCATTATCTGGTCCCTGGGCAACGAGGCAAGCGTTGGAGACAACACCGGCCACATGGCCGACTTTGTGCGGCGGCGCGATCCCTCGAGACCTATCCACTATGAAGCCGACCAGGAGTGCAAGTACGTGGACATCTGGTCGCAGATGTACACCTCACACGCCAACGTTGAGGCTATTGGGAAAGGAGAGGAACCTGCCCTTGACGACAAAGAGCAGGACAAGAAGCGCCGAGGCATGCCGTTCATGCTATGTGAATTCGCGCATGCCATGGGCAATGGTCCTGGCGGGGTGAAAGAGTACATCGACCTCTTTGACAAGTACAAGCGGCTGCAGGGTGGTTTTGTATGGGAGTACATTGACCATGGTATTGCTCAACATACCAAGGATGGCAGAGAGTACTACGCCTACGGAGGGGATTTCGGCGAAGAAGTGCATGATGGCAACTTCATCACCGATGGGCTCATGTTCCCGAACCGCAAGCCAAGTCCTGGTATGCTTCAATATCAAAACGTTATCCAACCCGTCGTGCTGTTGGGGACCAAGTCTGACCTACGGTTCAAGAATCGCTACAACTTCTCCAACCTCGACCATTTGCGATTCGAGTGGGTGCTGGAGGACGATGGCGAAGAGATCGACCGTGGCGAACTGGATGTCGACGATGTTGCACCAGGACAGGAGTTCAGTTTGCCTCTGCTGAAACACAAGAAACCCGAAGGAGAAGGGTTCTTGATTGTACGAGCGCGGCTCAAGGACGATACCATATGGGGCAAGTCTGGGCATGTGGTTTCGTGGTTCCAGGTGCCGGTCACCTCACATCGCCACGTCTCTCTATCCGCCCCGTCCAACGTAGTTACTCATGCCGACCGCACCTTGGCGGTAGGCGATGCGGTCTTCGATTCTCACGGCCAGCTTCTGCAGCTTGGAGGCTTGTCTGCCAGAGTAGAACTGGACATCTGGCGAGCCCCGACCGACAACGACAGACATTCAGCCGAGTCTGAATGGCGCGCGCTCGGCTTGGACAGGATGCACACGCGAGTTGACAGTGTCAGTATCGACAAGCACGAACACAAGCTGGTCGTTAAAACTCGCGTGGCACCCGCTGTCCGCCCGTTAGGCCTCAAAACGACTTTTTCCTGGTCAGCTACCCCGGAAGGGCTCTTGCTCGTCGTCCTGGTAGAACCTGAAGGCGAGTGGAAGACCCTCCCGCGTCTTGGCATTCGCCTGCGGTTGCCGAAACTGGACAAGGTCGATTGGTTTGGCCTTGGGCCCGAAGAGAGCTATCCCGATTCCGTCGCTGCTGTGCGGGTGAGCAAATGGTCCAGCTCGATCGACGATTTGCAAACGCCATATGTGTTTCCGCAGGAGAACGGGACACGCCGGGCCGTGCGGTGGGCTGAGATCGTAGGACACCATGGAGGAGTAAGAATAGAAGGCGTACGTTTGCGAGACGCGAAACGCGAAGGTGAAAATGAGTGGGTGATGGTGCAGGACGTGAAGGAGGTCCAGCCGCCGAACGAGAAAGAGGAAATCTGCCTCGAGGAGGGATCGACGCCTTGGGAAAAGGACGGGACATTTGGCCTGACTGTCCGTCGGTGGACAAGTGCCGATCTCGACAAGGCGGCCCACACCACTGATCTGGTGGCAAGCGAATATGTGTATGTCAATATCGACGCTGGGGCGAACGGTTTGGGAACCGAAAGCTGTGGCCCTGGTGTGCTCCCGCAGTACGAACTCAAACCTGAGCGCAAGGAGTTTGCCGTGCTGTTCAAGCCTGTGGTCAGGAATGGGGATGGCTGTGTGGTGCAGTGAGAGTTCGTTCGATGTATCTGTATCGATCTGTAGTTTGGTGTACTTGTTGTTCAGTAGCTGCGTTGTCTGAGATGCGAATACCTTGTGCTGTACCGAATGCGATCCAACTGCGGGTCGTTACATATGAGAATTGCATGCCTTGTCTCGTATTTGCCTCTAACGGTTTAGTCTACAACTTCGCCTCGGCTCTGTCCCAGTCACCGGCCTGTAGAGTAGTCAGGAAACGCCATAGAGCTTCCGCCGTCTCCTTTGGCTTCTCTTGCAGGACCTATCATCAGCTTTCCCATCACCTTCGACTCACCAAGTGCCCAGCCTCCATCAGCCTCTCATTCCTGCTCCGGGGCGCACGCCAGGGGATCTCGGCAGCGACCTTTGGGCCACCCAGCCACATGGGGTTCCCTGCCATGATAAAGCCTGCCGGAACTGTGACCTCGGGTAGCTTGTCCCAACCTCTCTGAGGGGCAGACGGGTCCGAGAATGCTGCTGCCTCTGCCCATGATGGTGTAGCCAGCTGGACTCCGTTAGGGGACGGTACCAGCCCGTGACTGAGCCAGAGGGCCCAGACATCGTCATCCCAGAGCTTGAAGAGAGGCTTGGTGCGCTGCTTCGCTGCCTCCTCGATGGACTCCCACTCTCCCCGGCGCTTGACAGCCCCGAGGACAATCGGGTTTCCAGCCTTCTGTTGCACGTTGCCCAGAGCTGGTTGAGTCTGAAGATCAGTCAGGAACTGGGGTAGGACGTACCATTGGCTCGACAAGGAAGATTGCGGCAAAGAGGTCAGGGCGGACACACGATGCCTGGACCAACGAGTTCCCAGTAAGAGAGTGGCCCAAGCCGATGACTTTGGGTCCCGGCAAACTGTCCTCCCATCCGAGGGCGTACTTGTCCTGATCGCGCACAGTCGGCAGCACGTTCTGAACAAAGTTGAGGAGGTCTCGTGCAGTGTCTGACCATGCGTAAATGCCCGGCAACTTCCCGGCATTGAGATCGACAGAGACACCATGGTGGGCGTCGTCGACGAGCCAGATGTCGTTGATCACGACGTGGGCGGGGCGCGACAAGTCGGCTCCCGATCCAAACAGGCTTCCTGGTTCTCCCTTGGCTGATGCTTCTATTACACGCCTCAAGACGGGATGCCAGTGCTTCCGTCAGCCATGCACCTTTCGATATTCGCTCACCTCCTTCGGCAGCCCGTTGGCGTGCGAAGCCACAAGAGTCACGCCGTTGGGGTCTTGTTCGTCCCTGCGCCAGCGTTCAACCCCGAGCCAGAGAGGCGGCTGTCCGCCCTTCTCTGCTTCGGCAATGCCCCATTCCTCGGCGCCATGTCTGGTAGCTATTCCTGCATTCTTGACAGCCTGCACACGCGCGTTGCGTTCTTCTTTCGTGCCGCCATTCAGCTCACCGTGCGGATGCGACTCGCGTCTGTGATTGCCTTTGGTCTTCAGCTGGCGAGGCCATGCTGCCGGCGCTGCGTGAAGCGACCTAGTGTATCCCCTGGGTACTGGGGACGGCAGCTCAGGCCGATGGGGGTGCAGCGGTGGAAGCGAACTTGCTGGCGGGCGCCGAAGTTCCAGCAGCGGTCGGTACTCTACTACCGGCGACTCTGCATTAGAAGGCTTGGTCCAGCGAGGATACGAGACAATGGGGGC
This sequence comes from Cutaneotrichosporon curvatum, assembly GCA_001600275.1. Classification (NCBI taxonomy): domain Eukaryota; kingdom Fungi; phylum Basidiomycota; class Tremellomycetes; order Trichosporonales; family Trichosporonaceae; genus Cutaneotrichosporon; species Cutaneotrichosporon curvatum. The sequence goes on along the minus strand of BCJH01000018.1, from coordinate 204,255 downwards.
CATGCTTTAGTGCGGACGAGCCATGTGACGGGGATGACAGAGTAGGCTAAACAGAGGAATTCGGCAAGTTGTTATATATGAGGAGGCTCGAGCTGCGCCCACTAGACACCGATATCGGGAATGATGGTTGCCGGGTGTGGCACCGGCGATCAGTGACCCCCCAGCAGCGCAGCATTTGCTTGCACAACTTGAACGCGCACCACATGGCAGCCACGGGTACCTGCTGTGGTTACATGAATAAAAGTCATATACATGAAGGATATTGTCCTACTGGGTCTACGGCAGATGAGGCGCTGGATATGAGCACCGAGCTACTGTACCTCCTTACACGTGCCCGCTTTAGTGACGCAACCCATTCTTTGCCGCCCCTATGTCGGTTCGTCAAAGTCGCCGTAGTCGTCATCAAACTCCTCGCAGAAGTACTCCTCCTCTTCCCTCTCCTCCTCGTCTTCGCCCTCGCTGGGGATGTTGTCGTAGTCGACCTCATCATCGTCCTCTTCGTACTCCTCGTCGTCAAAGTCCCATTCCTCCTCCTCCTCGCTGTCGTCTTCGGTCTCGAACACCACTTCCTCCTCGCTATCGTCCTCTACATTCTCAATGTAGTCATCGGTCTCCTTGTCCGAGACGCAGGTACGCGCTCGTGCTTTGTTGGCCTTGGATTGGCAGCGAACGCGCTGAAGGATATCAGGTTTGGACATGATCTGGGTCAAGATGTCCATCAAGGGTTTCACGTCGTGACGCGGCCTACGCAAGGCTTGGTGAAGTTCGACCAATACCTTGGCATCGCCAACCTGCGACGTTAGTGGCGTGTGAAAGATAGGACGCACAGGAGGTTGGTCGAGGGCGTTGTCAGCCGCATCGGAGGAAACACCCGCTAGCACAAGCTGGCCGCTTTTCTTGGCTTCGGAGTGCTCTTTCTTGCGCTCCACCAGTAGACGCCGCTGAGCGTTGTTCTCACGCTGCTTGAAGCCGGCTTTGGCCCTTTGCACGTCTGAAGTTGATGCTCCATCCATCATGAGCTGATCGACATCGTTGGCGGCTTGTACGACTGCAGGTCAGCAACTTTGGAAAGAAATCTTGCTAAACGACTCCAAGAGGACCAGTGCGCTGACACCGGACCGACTCTAGCGACAACGACCAGCTGCAATGACAGCCAACTGTGACACAGTCTACCCTCCAAGGTAACAGTCTTGGCTGTGAGCGCTTACTCACTCGCTGGCTGTGAGCGGACAATGTTTCGGTCCAACTCTCCCAAGATGCGCGGGGCGCGGGGGTCTGGCCGTTCTGCGTTTCGCATGGCTCTCGCCATGCCCCTGCTGTCCTTATCCTGTTCCTGGCCAGCGTCTTGCAAACTGGTAATAAAGTCAGTGGCGCTTCGACCTGCCTGGGAATACTTAGAACTCACACTTTCCTGGAGAGATAATGCTTCGTTGCCTTCGAATGTGGCAGATGTGTGAGAGCCTCTCGAATGTCCGAGAGGGAGTCTGGTGCCATCAGAATACAGTTGCCGTGGCTGGTTCACTTACACTTCTGGGCATCCATTGCTTGGGCTCCAGCATAGCGGAAAGTGGTGCCCCTGACGAGATTGTCGAAACCCAGAGCGATCGACAGCTCACCAAGATGCGCCGAAAGCAAAGACACGGTCATAGGTCGACTATGGGTCGTCTCAAACACCAATCGTTTCCTCCTGCAAAGTAAGCATGCGGTGTTCATATACACACTCACCATTCAGGCTTAAAGATGATGCGTCGAGGTGTACCAAGATGCGTGTAACTGGATTCGAAGAAGCTGGCGAAGTCCTGAACCGACATACACCCGTCCAGGACCAACTTGACGAGGACAAGGATGCTCGGCTGCATCAACATTGTTTCCCCACCAAACGGCAAAGGGTAAGCTTGGTCCCGTGCAGCCGATGTCTTGCCCCAAGATGGGCTGTAGTAGCCACCAATATCGTTGCCAGCATTGCCATCCTTTCGAGGAATGGCCCAGAGAGAGAAGTTGCCGTAACGCGCTCCTTGCCGCTCGGCCACCGTACCGCTATTCGCAGGTTTTACAAACGTACTAGGCCGGGCGAAAGTGACGCTGAGAAGAGCTGTGACGGCGACTAGGCCCAAACGGTCCTTCAGACCCATCTGACCGAGTATGCCGGGGTCCAGCATGCCGCTCTGGAGGGCGCTGATTGATGTGGAATCAAGCAACGGCTGTTGAACCGGTTCGTCTGCAAAGCCGTACCTTTTGGCAATGCTTAGGGCTGCATCCTTGCCCAAACGCTGGTCTACATCACACACCTTACGGCCAGTGCGATGGCTAAAAGCGGCGCAGAAAGCAGCGAACAGTTTAACGGCGGCCTTCTGCTGCGGCAGGCCGCTCTGGCTCTTACGGCCTCCGCACTTCTTGCTCTTAAAGCTGTCGCAATAGGCTGCAATGAACGCCTCCACAACCTTGGGCTTGGGGAAAGGAAGTTGCAAATCCACAAAGTCCTGGAAGCACCGAGCTGAACTCCCCTGGACTGTTAGGCTTCCTTTGGGAAGCAACGCAATCATCTTGTCGAACTGGTCGATAGCAAACTCGTGTTGTTTCGTGACGCTACGGGAAAGGCCTTTCTTGGTGGGGGCCAAGTCCTTGATATGTCTGGCTAGCTCATACGGAGAGTAGCCATTTTGTTCTCGTCGACGTTTCCTCTCAGAGGCCCCGTGGTCTGTCGTGCGTGGCATCCTGAGCGGCGGTGACACCGACACCCACAAGGCGCGCAAGGGTGGGGTCGGGGGGATCGGGGGGATGGGGGGGGGGGGGGGRGGGGAGTGGGGGAAGTCTCTTCTGGTGGCGAGTTGCCGAAGGGAAGTCGAGCGAGCAGTCGTTCTGTCGCCTTAGAAGCCAGATGAGGCAAGGAAGGTCCAAAAGCTACAGCAAGTGCCAGGATGCCGATAGGCGAACGTTGTGGATTGGGATGGGGACAGGACGTCGACTGGCGGCTCCGATGGGAGTGAAGGAAGACAGCTGTCTGCGATGGGAGATGCTTGAGTGCTGACCAGGCGGCGAGTTGGAAGTCAAGACTAGAACAAGAGGAAGGTGAACTTTTGCCAGGGCCAGGTGCTCACGGCATGCAAACGACGATCCTCCTTCGCGCGGAATCGTTTTCAGCTGACGCGATCGACCGACGGGTGTGCCCTGCGGCTTCACGGGGACGTGCAGAACACGCTATCATATGCACCCATAGTCTGCAACTTGAGCATTGCTTGCCTGTCTTGCTGGCAACTCGACTTCAAGCTGCTGAGATTGCCAAATGCAAAGTAAGGCTCTATGGAGTGGCAGCCGGACGGCCACCAGGGTGCGTACGATAAGCACGCATAGTACAACTCTTCCACAACGTCGTTCTTCGCACATTGCTCAACGCAACGACTACAACTCACGACCTTCCTTGGTATAAGTTCAGCAGGGTCATAACGAGTAGGGCGTGCAAATGCATTATCTCTCCGTCAGCTGTCGGTCATGTCATGCTTCCTCTCCCCCGCAAGATGACATGTATGTGGACCTCCGAAGTGGAGGTTTAAGGTGGAGGTCCAATGTGGAGGCCGATCTCGAGGCTTCGGAGATCGAGTATTGACCCCGGTTCCCGCACGACATGCGTCTTTGTGGGTGTGGCGCTTGGCGAGCGCTCGGCTCTCTATGCGATTTCGTAGGTAGCTCGTGAGCAGCGGATACGTCTTCAACAGAAGTCTTATCGTGCAGCTGAGCCATATTGTGCATAGCCGGACGATTGAGGTCAGCAGATCAGATAGGTCTCCGGATGACCTTAGGTTCTGTAAGTACCTGGTCATCAACAGCTACATCAGCTATGGCGTCTGGCGTCCTGCATCGGGACGCATTGGCATCAGTCCACATCCATTCTATACAGATGCTTCTCAAAGTGGCAGGCTTGCTGAAACGGTACCACCTTTGTCTGCTCAGCTGCTCAGCGCAGAACCCATGGACGGAGGAAGAGGAAGCGGTCGAGCGATCGGTTTGATACAGTACATCCAATAGGACTTCACCCAACGGCAGTCTGGCCAGCGGGCGCCATTCCAGTATGCATAGTCTTGGCCCTGAACATGACTGCATTGCCCCAACGACAAAATACCAAGTGTAACTGCAACATGCTGCCGTCCGGGCGCGGCGCATCCGCCTGTCGGCAACCACTGATTGTGCGGCCTGAGAACTACTGATGACGACTATCTGGATGCGCAGTTGACAATCAAGCCAAACATCAACGGAACATCGAGATAAGTAGATCGCCTTCCTGCTGACGCGCGCTCGGGCACAAGTGACTATGGAACCGTGTCTAGTCGATCGTCAGAACGACAGCAACTGTCTTTGCCAAATCGGCCTTCGGACGATACAGTACAGAGGTCGGAGCAAATGAGTCGGGTGGATGGCTGACTTCCAGGAAGCGAGTGGGATGAATGTATGATAGTCATGTAGGTTGACCTGCAGGCTTTCATGTCCAGCAACTGCTAGACCGAGCGCGCGACTTCGTGCGGACACACAAGTCTCAACGGCAGACCTCGATTTACGCCATGGCAGCTTGAACAGAACTGGTACGTCACATGATATGTACAATGCATCCACAAGTTCTGTACAAAGCAGGCAACTCCTCGGGCTTGTCTTAATCCCTCTTACGCTTCGCGCTTGCCTTCTTTTCCTTTGTCTTGGATGACTCAATGGCATTCACAGCTTCGACGGTATTGGGACAAACGTCGTCGAGGTTGATGGCCTTGCAATGCGCCTTGGACAAGTCGCAACCGATAAAAGAAAACTCGTGTACGGCGACCAGATGGCGTAGCAGCTCACACACATCAACAAGGATACGACCATGGCGTTGGCAAGCCTGGTCGGGGCACTGAATCTTGCCGGCATCCGTGACGAGATATGACCCCCGAGGCGGCACAGGTTTGCCTGGGTTCTTGTCCAGGTACGTCAAAGTCTCGGCGATATCACGCAGGCGCTGGACGAGACAGTTGAGCTTGTGAGTGATTGGCACGGCGCCGGTGCAGACGCGGGAGCGAGCTGACAGACGTTCGTCATTCGCACAGAAGATGCAAAGAGCTTCGCGAAGAACAAGCCCACCTCGCCCAGACCTTTGGGAGTATTTGGTGTCCACAGAGGTGCCATGTCGGTCGTTGGTGAGGATCTCAGGGTTGATCCTGATATCAGAGCGAAGGGAGTATGGCTCGAGCCGTTGGGCTGCGGGTGTCAGGACCCGATCCTGAAGGATAGTCCTTGAGAACGATTCCGCCTCGCAAGGGTCCGCATGATAGGACGAGTCGGTAGTGAAGTACAAGGGCGAAGGAAACTTGGCGGTTTCGCTGGTAAGGGGACCCGTTACCTTGTTCTGTACAGACGGAACCCAGACACCGTGCTCGACAAGCAGGTGTGCGCAAGCGAGATCGTGCGAATACATCACAGGTTTTTCGGGGCACTCCTCGCAGAGGGGGAACGGCGTGGAGATGTCCCACTTGCTGGGCTTGATGAGCCTGGTAATAACCGGCGTAAGCCGAGTAACGTGCAAGCGGTCGCCTTGGAAAAGGTTACCCGTGAAGGGGTTGCGCGCCAACTGATGAGGATAGCGCTGGAGTAGAGTTGGCTCGATCTCCGCCAAGGCTGAACTGGCAGCACAGTGGTCGATGTGCGCGCGACATCTGCGTCTGCGCATGTGGTTGTACATGTCGTCTTTTGGAGGCTCTTCGATGAGCTCGGCCATCGCCTTGTTGCACACGGGACAGTGGTCGTCAACGGGAGCGTACCCTGGACGGTAACCAAACAGGACATGGTCGTATCGGGGAATCTTTGTGCACAGATCGAACACCCGCAGGACGTCATCAAGGTTGGCGGGAGTCGTGCAGAGGCCTTCCCAAGCCTTTGACAAGGGAGAAAAGTCAATGGCAAAGTCGTTGTCGTCACCAGGGCCCTCTGGCTGCGGGAGAGATGGCTCTGCTCCTTGGGCAGGCACATCTGTCTGAGGCTGATCGGGGGCAGAGGGGGCGGAGGGCTCAGGAGCAGGAGCTGCGCTGGCAGAACTTTGCGCGACCGGCGGAGGGTTTGCACGCGATCCTTCGTCTGCGTGGCTTCCAAACTGATCGCGGAGACGGTCAAGATCCTCTGCGGTCGCCGAGATCGCACCAGAGTTTACAGCGTTCACCAGGGCGGCTGTGCCGGAGCTAAGGTCTGCCGTGGTGAGAAACTGATGCAAGTTAGCGTGTTGAGAACGGAATAAGCCTTACCTCTTCGGCAACGTCGACGTCAAAGTCGACGTCCTCGCCCGCGGGGTAGTCGTCGGGGTAGTCCTCGCCCGCGGGATAGTTGTCAACCTCGTGGTTGACGACTTGTGCCCACTTTTGAGCAACAACTCTCTTCTTCGATCTTTTGTAGAGAGCTCGGACCTTGCCCCATGCTAGGTCTAGCTGGTGGTATGCCTCACTTGGAAGCTGTCCGGTGGAGGATACGCCGTGCTCCTCGAAGAGGAGTTGCTTGAGATCACTCACGTGGTCTCGAGCGGCGATGACTAAGTGTCAGACGCTTTGGAGACAGACTTCTATCCGAAACAGAAACTCACGGGATGGTTCTTCGAGAATATCGGCACGGTCATCGAGGTCTAGAAGCTTGGGATACCAGCTCTCAGACCTGATCTTGTCTGGGTGAAGGTCGAGCAGCTCACCCAGGGTACGCGAGCCGCCCATCACCTCAACACCATCCACCATTCTCATCCGTCAGCACACCAACGAAAAGCAACTCACAGGACTCGGGCCGTATAGAACTTGAGGGTGAATCCCCCCCACTTGTGAGTGAGCTGCCTTGTGAGCTCCTCGCTTGACATCCCCGCTTCCTTGAGCCACACAGCCCCGGTTCTACGAAGGGTATGACATGTTGGAGGCGGGCAGAGGTTGGCTACCGGTGCCGCCACGTCCAGGTAATGATTCACACGCGCTCCACACCAAGGTACGAGCTCGTTGCTTTCGTCCAGCCCAGACCGGCCGCAGAGGAGAGGATCGTTAGGTGACTTGGCCTTCAGGCGCAAGGTTTGCGCAGGCGTTGCTGGGTCCAAAATGCGGGCTACGGTCCAACCTTCGGGCAAGATCTCGCTAATCTCCGCGAGTACGAGCAGGAGAAAGGGGGCATTGCAGTATAGTGGACCATCTGTCCAGTCGACGTCGACGATAAGATGCGCGCTGTCCCGCGTCTTGCCGTTCGCAGCAGGGAATGAGAAGGAGATACGATTGAAGTCTGACCCCTGAGCATCGTTGATCGTGACGGTGATGTCTTCGACCTTCAAATGATTCTGATCTTTCACCTTGTTCGAAACAGGCAGAAACGCTCCCCGGCGGAGAGTTTGAACTGTGGCGGTCACGGTGAACCACATCATCTGGAATCGAGTCCTAACACCGAAGCAGGTGAACTCTGGGGCGAGGAAGGCGCCAAGAAGAGCTTTAAAAGCATCCTTCGTGAGGATGAGGCGGGKTTTYGTGGGGGTCGCCAAGGAGAACTCGTCCTTCACTGTCGTCTTGATGTAGCGAATGACTTCGTCCGAGAGTTCATTGGACACAATCGTTGCCGTCTGCTGTAGGTAGAGAAACTTGAAGGTTGTCAACGCTCCCAGAACAGTATTCAGATGAGGCCGACGGCCGAAGTTGCCAGACAAGCCCATGGCGAAGAACCGCACGAAGCCACACAAGATCGAAAAGGTGATGGTGTCTTCTCCGCCTTGAATGAGAGCGTTTGCGGGGTCGGCATAGTTGGAGAACGGTTCTGCTTCGGATTGCTTCATATCCTCGCAGTATTCGGTCCAGACTGTCTGGATATGTTTGGTGTGGGCGCGTCTGCTCTCTGTGGTGTGGAAGTCTTCTACGTTTCTCGGTGCATCGTCCTCGATACCTTCGAGGAAGCCAGCGAGTAGACTCATTGTCGAAGAGAATGAAGGTTGTCGGACTGGGTGGCAGAAGTGAAGAGTTTGAAAGTTAGAGAGTGCAGAATACCTCGGTGTCAGGAGGGCCAGGGAACGCTGACGCGAGTGCGCAAGTACGCTCAGACGAGGAAGGCATGTTGGGAGGGGAACGCCCATCGTCAGCGCGCCTAGCATCGCAACGGTTGCTTCTGTCAAGCGCGAATCAGTGCAAATCGCGGGCCGCGGCGCCCAAGTGATCAGCTGTGCAGTGCTGCTGTTGGGGATTTCCACCTAGCGGCTGCTGCCCGCAGCTCACATCTCACATAAGGCTCCACCATGCAGATCAGTATGCGACAGAGACTGATACCGATCGCAGTGAGTGATTGTGACTCGGCGGCAGTGAGGGAAGGAGATTAGTATCTGCATCTCACTGTTGCAGCCTGGTAAGCTACAGTACGTGTTGCGCATGCTCGCAAGTTCGACCGCCTCTGCACAGGATGTCACACCTGGCGGGTGGAATACTGATTGCGACCGAGTTCTCTGTACTGGAAGTACAATCTTATGGGGCCGATCACCATTGGCATTAATGTCAGAAAGGCATCCATCTGCCCTGAGAGGGGGATCCGCGTGAAAGCGCGTGCGGTGCCTTTGGGTCGAGACTGAATGTGAGTACTGCTTGTGGCCATTAGAGGTGGTCTGATGGCGGGTGGAGTCGAACGTGAATCCGGTCGTTGGTAGATAGAAGAGCAAGCAGATACATTGCCTGGACATCAGGTTTATCGATCAGTCGGTTGCGTCTGGGTCGAGAGCACTCTTGAGTCATAGGTGACGCTGGTGGCGCCGACGGGACCCCAGCGCCCACTATCAGACTCAGTTACGATAGTTACGTCACATTCCTCGAAACAGATACATCCGCCACACTGACTCTGCTTCACCGCTGGTGTGGCACACAGCTGCTGTATACTGCAGCATCGCATGTAACAAGTCGTTTGGGCCACATTTCTTAATGATTTCAGAAACAAACTTGCGCATGGTCTTGGACGATACGCGTGTGAAGAGATATATCGGTTCTTCGGAGAAGCAGGACAGACTGGCTAGTACCAGTTCAGGCCAGCGTGTGGTGGCCAGCCGAGTGTTTGGGAGGCGTTGCATGCGAAATCAGGCCTATCATGGACCCGTCCTCCTTACTCACGCATTCAAAACGACGAGCCCATGTCAACGCTACTTTTTGGGTATCTAAATGACCTGAGAAGCTGCTGCAGGCTACTGTCACTGACAAACGGGGCGTGCGGCCAGACGCCGTCATTCTGACACGCAAACGTCATCTGACATTCTTGTGCCCTACCCCGTTGTAGCCGATGACTTCGCTTCAGCAAAAGATATGATCAACCTGCCTTTGTGTTATGGTGGGAAAGCAACCTCTCTGGGCGACTGGGAAATGTGTTCACAGGGAAGTGGTTCATCGTTTTGTACATACGCTATATACAGTACTTTCTCTCTCTCGGCATGGCATTCTCAGATATCACAGACGCCATTCTTCAATCCTAGCTGTCCACATCGACGTCCATGACGTCCACGTCGTCATGGTCGTCATCATCGGACTCGTTCATGATGATGTTGGGCTCGAGCCCGTCACTGCATCCGCCTGTCTCGGGGTCCGTCTCCTCCACAGCGTTCATCCCCTCCGTTTCCGCCTCGACAGCCATTCCCGCCTGGTCCGCTTCCTCCACCTCGCCCGCCTCGCCCACTTCGCCGGTCGTGTCTGGCACATGCGCCTCATTGCCAGTACCGCTGTTCTGCGTCCCACCTATCCCCGCCGTCATAGCATTTGCCTCTCGGCAACTCAATCGCTTGTTCTTGTATCTGGGATGCTTCCACACGGGAAGGTCTTCGATAGAGATGTTGACGCGGGACGCCAGTTGTGCGACTGTCCCTGAGTTGCGCATCCGCAGCCTAACGGCCTCCTTCTTAAGGAACTGAATAAGCTCAGCCCGTGGAGCAGGCTCCTGTCGTCAGGCGTGTTGACACTATTGTTGACTCACCAAAACCCCAAGATTACCGCACAGCTTTGTTACGCTCTTCGTCTGCCGACCCTTGAACGAAGATACGCCTTTACTCTTCGCGATCTGTTGAAGGCCTTTGACAGTGAAATTTGTAACCACAAGGCCAGGGTACTTGGTACTCTCTGCCAAGGTTAGTGACCAATGGCTGTCTGCTGCTCACCGCAAGAATACACGTCTGAGTGTCCAATCGTACGCAGACCTTCGGGAACGGGCGAAGAACCCTTGTGAAAGATGGCGGGGGCGTGAGGGAGATTCGAGCAGTCCCCAGCTACTACCTGGGGCTGAGTGCCGCGATTCGAACCAGAGCCGAGCATGGGAAGTCCGTGGGCATCGATAAGGTGTTGCGCGAGGTCGGCTTTGCCTCTGCCCTCGGCTCCTGCACAAATGGGATGAGGGCAAGTGATGAGGCTTCCTGTCGGCATATCGTGGATATGCCGAGCCAGATGTTGCGTAAACCAGTTGAGGGGCCTGGGAGTCAGCACTGCAACCCCCATGATCAGGCTACTCACATTCCCATGCAGCGTTCTTTGGCACTCTTAGTGCGGTCGTAGTAGCAAAACGGGCAACGGCACCAGATCATCCGCTCCGACTGTCCCTCGGGCGGCCTGAAAGCCATGGCATCCACAGAAAGAGTGTGCTCGTCGTCTTTCAAATGACCTTCAAAATGGTCCAGCTGGGTGCCGCGACCCACCAGCCACACGTGACAAGTCTCACAATACTCAACAAGACCACTCCGAATGACGGTTTTAGTGCTTGGGGGAGCGGCATAGCACAGGTAGCCATGGGCGACCTCAAAGTGCAGCTCGAGTCCAGTGGTCTCGGAGAATGTTCCACATGTGGCGCCTCCGATGAAGCATGGGAAGCTTGCGTGATTCAGCCGTCTGGCGTGCTTCAAGGTCAAGTGACTCATGGCGTCCTTGATGGATGTCGCAACGTTGTCGCACCCTTGGCATGGGCAAGCAAACGGGTTGGTCGCCGCGTACGCTTCTGCGAGCTTCTGGACTAGTTGCTGATGGCGGCACGTGTGGACGTGTTGATATGCCGCAGTTCTGCTGATCTCTTTGTCACAAACGGGGCATTTCCCGTTTACAAGAGCTTCTCCCGGGCGGGCCTTGGGTGCCGATGGGTCGGTGTCGTTATTCACCTCGATGCCATCCACGACGGACTGACACGCAGCTCTAAAGCGGTCGAGCTGGGTCTGTTGGTCGCCACTCATTTCGAGGGTCGGAGTCGTCAGGGTGTCTGCTGATGTCAGTATCGTCAGCAGAAGAAAACTCACCACAGCGAGACGGGGATGACGAGAACGATACTGAACGTGCGGCGAATGAGCGATGTCGGTTCGTGTGGGGCGAGCGATGAGCAGCGGTTTTGAGATAGAGTGAGGAGAGAAGGAAACGAAGGGGAGAAGGAAGGGAAGAAAGATAGTATCAACTGGGTGATGTACAGTATGTTAAGAAGCAGAGAGAAAAACCGTCTGCCAGACCAGAGGAGGAAGGAGGAAGGTCGGACAAGGGTGCTCGTGCGGGCAAAGACGCGGATCCATCTACGGTCAGATCAGCTCACCGCATGTCCGCGTCAGCTTGGAGGTTTGTATGGGATGCATGTGCATGGGTCTTTCAATCCGCAGCTTTCAGTAGAAGTGCCACTCGAAGCTCTGAAGCATGTCTTCACGACTCCCGGTCTGACTTGGCCACCTGCTGCATATTATCCGTACCATGACTGCTACTGTACTGTATATGAGCAAGGGCGAGCGCACGGGACTTGTCCTACATGTGACAGACCACCTTCAGGCATGGCCGAAGATGGTCCAGTCGCCCGGAACACGCTGATCAGCGACTGCTGCGCACTTCACGTTGGTAGCACGCACAATCAGCGAACACCCAAGCGGACGGTCGAGACGCATTGCGAGGAAGGTTGAGAGGACCTGCCTGAATCACGAAGACAGCAAACCAGCATGCTTTCAGTCAAAGACAATGCTGACCAAAGCAAACTTTGTCTGCCTCTTATCTGACGTCGACGACTTGAGCACACACGACGCGCACGACAGCCAATCCCCAGCGCAGCCAGAAATTGACATGTCAGCGAGGCTTTCCGCTCCACGCTCCGAGATATCGAGTAACCCCGTGGTATCTGCGAGAAATGCTGGACCCCACATGACAATTGCAGATGCTCATCTGTCGACACTGGTCAGCGACCGCAACGAGCACGAACGCGATCCCGACGCGCCCGGCATTTTCATGAGTCGCAAACAGGTGGACACAGAAAGTGGAGGTCGTTATGGTGCAATGACGTAAGTGGCCCTGCGGACCGCACTGCACGCGCGATCGCGCGCCCGCATGAGCAGTGTGCTTGTGCAATGCATGTACGACTTAGAAATCGGGGCGACTACAAAGCACACGTTCAAGCTCATATGCATGCCCCATGGTCGAGAAGAACACAGCGGACACCTCTATCTTGCTGTGACAGTGACTAGAGCAACGATCAACTGTCCGAGGGCCCGCTGTGAGGGCCAAACCACCCACTCTGCATGAAGCCGCTACCTCACTGACAATGTAAACACTGCCACACCATGCTCGCACCATCTACTGGACGCGGCGAGCCCTCATCAAGGCAGGAGACACTAGCGCCCCGCGTCCAGCAAGCTAACGCGAGGCATTCGGCAAGTGGAAAGATGTACGAGGCAGTCAGCTGTTCGGTAACCAAATCGGCAAACTCGGTTGCCGGGAGAGACGGCCATGAGCGACGTCCGTCACCATGCAAGCATGTGTCTCTGGCAGCTCACGACTACTTGAGAACGGACCTCGATCTTTTCTGGTTCGCATCGTTTGCAAAAGTTGTGCAAGCTGCCTACCTCGTTGGATCTTTTCTCAATTGTCAAACCATGTCGGTAATCAAGACACCCCTTACGGAGCTTCGTGCGTAGCTTTCAAAGCCCAATCCCTCGCTGACTCCAGTCGGTATCCAGCACCCCATCGTGCTCGCTGGAATGTTCGTGGCCTCTGGGCCGCGTCTTGCAGCAGAGTGCTCAAATAGCGGAAGTATTGGAACTATAGGTGCAATTACGACGGTTAGTGGCTCTACAGGTAGCTCTTGGTTCGCGCTACACGATGGAGAAGAGATGGTGACGATATGTTGAGAATTGGGCGAGATATGGCTGAAAGAGTGGAGGATGGCGATGGGAGGCAGCTCGATGGCGAGCAGACGTGAAAAGATGGCGAGCGGAACCTTTTCAATGACATTTGAATCCGCCGTCGCGGGAGCAAATACCCGGTGTGCATTGCTGACCCATAGACTCCCAAGCAGCTTCGCATCGCCATCAAGGAGCTCAAAGCGAACCTCAAGTCACCCGACCTTCGTGAGTGCACTCCCCAGAACTGTCAGCTATTCTGCTGGTGGATAGAGCCCTGGAATTGCTTCGGTACTGACAGCAGCTTTCGCAGTTGATCTTGCTCTGCCCAAGGTTGGCGGTGGAGCCCGCAAGACTAACCACGGTGAGTAGTGGCCACGCCCCTCAGGCTCCTTGTAACTATGCTGACCGTCAGATTACACCAGGGGTCGCCTTGATGAGCTCATTGACATCATCATTGAAGAGAAGACCAAGCTCTTCGTTTGTGCCATCGGCGTGTGTCCTCCGCACATCGTCGACAGGCTTCACAAGGGCGGCGTCCTTGTTGCCAACGTGAGTCTATGGCTCCAGTCAAGCTAACGGTACAGATGATCGGCCACCCCAAGCACGTCGCCAAGGTCGTCGAGGCTGGCGTAGACATTGTTTGTGCTCAGGCTGGGGAGGGAGGCGGCCACACCGGCATCATTCCTTTCACGACTCTCATCCCGGCCGTCGTGGACGCGTGCAAGGGCTTGACCTCGAAGGCTGGCCGCCCCATCTCTGTTATGGCCGCTGGCGGAATTTTCGATGGCCGCGGTCTGGCCGCGGCACTCATGTACGGCGCCGAGGCCGTATGGGTTGGAACGCGGTTCGTCGCCTCCCAGGAGGCCAACGCGCCGATGGCCCACAAGAAGGAGATCGTCTCCACTACCTTTGATGGCACAGCCACGACTCTCATCTACTCCGGCCGTCCCATGCGCGTGAAGAAGACTCCTTACGTCGCCGAATGGAACGACACCCGCGCGGACGAGATTGCGGAGCTCACAGGCCGTGGCATTGTTCCCCACATGCACGAACTTGAGAAGAAACCCAACCGGTCTATCGAGGGCAAGCCTTGGATCATGGGAGTAGACGCCTGCATGATCAACGACATCCCCCCTGCGAAGCAGATCATCGACGATATGGTGAGAGTGGCCAAGGAGTGCATTCTCGTTGGCGCGAAGGATGTCCAGGCTGCCAAGCTGTAATATGTGCAGACACATGTGATAGTTCAGAAGTCACGACGAGCCGAAAGGGAAGTATAGACAGGAAGGGTAGATCCTAGTTAGCTGGTCACCGGTACTGGTCCCAATGACATGCATACATCAGGAGTACGACTCAGTGATGCCCATCACCGTTAGTCAGTGTCAGGCGACACAAAGCTCGCAAAAACGACGCGAAACATGCTTCATCGGTCACGAAAGCGCGCTGTTTTGGAATTATTGGACATGACTCTTGTCAAAACAGTGGAGACCCCACACATCCGGCTATCAGTGACCGCCACCGGACGTGCCCATCTTTAACTATTATATTTGTCCATGGTTTTCACGCACTTCCATCGTTCTCAACCAGAAATGCAGCTAGAGCCTTGATCTAACGCGCATCGTGACCCAGACCCTAAGCTCTATCTTTCCATACCATGCATGCATGTGGGGGAC
>BCJH01000018.1:8161-187179 GCA_001600275.1 Cutaneotrichosporon curvatum | reverse complement strand
CATTATATAACATAGTAATAGCGATAGCAATCATATAATCATCCGCAGGCATTTGATTCCGTTTGCCTACTCTGGACGGCCGCGTAGCGGCCGTTAGCTGCTAGTCCATATTACATCCACGCTCTGACCGGATCGTCCTCTCGGCCCACACCATGATCACCGCGTTCACCATCAACGCAGCTGTACATCTGTCACAGCACTCTAGTGGGCAGTGGCGAGCACTGCGCAGCCGTCGTCCAAGCACAATGCAGTTTTGCGGTCGAGATTGACCGAAACCATGTAGCCACAGATCTAGTGTTACCAGGCCGGCGGCCGACGCGTGTAGTAACCAATGGCTCCTGCAATCTCGGCGAGTCGAGCAGCACACTTGCCGTCTGGTATGCGAATGTATAGCTCGCCCGGCAGGTGCGGTGCCGCCTTGGCCGGTCCTCAATCTTTAGGACACGGTCAAAGGCAGCCCTAGCAGCCAGCGGCGAGGGCCGAGTGAAGCGATTGCGCCTGGATGGCCGGCAATCCGGCTAACGTGCTTACGCGCGGCATTCGGTCCCACCTGATATATGCTGGCTCTTTGCTGCCCACCACTCGTCGTCCACCACATTTAACGAGCGCAGTCGTCAACCAGCAGCTCTTGCTATCACACCTCACAAGCATTAATCATGGTCTACACTCCTCGCAAGGCATACGGTGAGTGGAAGACGTGATCGCGTGCGGGAGGAGCACGGCTGACTCCGCAGTCGTCGGTGTCGGTTCGACCAAGTTTGACAAGCCGCGCGGCCAGCGCGACTACGACAGCTACGGTGTCGAGGCTGCCACCAAGGCTCTCCTGGACGCGGGCATCACCTACGATGCTGTCGAGACTGCTGCCGTCGGTTACGTGTACGGCGACAGCACCTGTGGCCAGCGCACCCTGTACCACCTCGGCATGACCGGTATCCCCATCCTCAACGTCAACAACAACTGCTCCACTGGATCGTCTGCGTTTGTCAATGCAGTCACCTCGGTTCAGTCCGGACAGGTAGAGTGTGCCCTTGCCGTTGGCTTTGAGAAGATGTCGCCCGGCTCGCTCAAGTCGGCCTGGGACGACCGCACCCCTCCCATCATCGGTACCCACCTGCAGCTTATGGAGATTGAGGAGGCCAAGAACTACCCCGTCAAGGAGTCCGGCCCAGGTGCCGGCCGCATCTTTGGCGCTGCCGGTCTCGAGTACAATGAAAAGTACGGCACCTCGGTCCAGCACTGGGCCAAGATCTCGTCCAAGAACCACAAGCACAGCGCGAAGAACCCGTACTCCCAGTTCCGCTTCACCCCCTCGCCCGACGAGGTTGCCAAGTCTCGCAAGATCACTCGCGAGCTCACCCTCCCCATGTGCTCGCCTACCTCCGACGGCGGAGCCGCTGCTATTGTCGTGTCCGAGGACTTTGTCAAGGCCCACGGCCTCCAGGACCGCGCTGTTGAGGTTGCCGGCCAGGCAGTTGCCACCGACACTTCCAAGCTCTACGAGACCCGGTCGCGTATCGAGCTTGCCGGTTCCGACATGGCCCGCATTGCTTCTCGCAAGGCATACAAGCAGGCTGGTGTCACCCCCAACGACATCCAGGTCATCGAGCTCCACGACTGCTTTGCGCCCAACGAGCTGATCACCTACGACGCACTCGGTCTCTGCAAGCCTGGAGAGGCTGGCAAGCTCGTCGACGCCGGTGACAACACCTACGGCGGCAAGTGGGTCATCAACCCCTCCGGTGGCCTCGAGAGCAAGGGTCACCCTCTGGGTGCCACTGGTCTCGGCATGATCTTCTACCTTACCCTCCAGATCCGTGGAGAGGCTGGCGCCCTGCAGGTCCCCAATGTCAAGAATGCCATGGCCCACAACCTTGGTCTCGGAGGCAGCTGTGTCATTAGCATTCTGCGCAAGCCCGAGTTCTACAAGAAGGGCTCCACCGCCGCCGACCGTCTCGGCTACCCCGTCGCCGACGAGGTCCGTGGCATCACCGAGGCCGACCTTGCAAAGGTCCGTGCCAAGGAGTACTCCAACTACGTCGTGCCACAGCTTTCCGCTGCAGACCAGGCGCGTCTCTAGATCCGGGGAAGTAGCTAGTGTTGTACAGCAATGCAGAAAATAGGTATCCACCTGTCCAGCGATAGTTGCGACGCTGGCGACCGCTGCAACTTCCGCGAATAGATTTACACAGACTGCATCATACAATCGTAGACCATGGTCTCTCTATGCCTTGACGGCCGACGGCGGAGGCATCTTCACACTGTCTGCCTTCTTCTCTGCGACCTTCTTGGCAGCTTCAGCCTTCTTCACCTCGCCGTTGCCCTGCGCCGTCTTCTTCTTCTTCTTCTTCAGGAGGGCTGCGCCCACTGCGCTTCGGACACTGTCCTTGATCTCGCGGCTCTCCTCCATAAACTTGTCGTCGTCAAACTTGATCTTCTTCCTTGCGATTTCTGCGACGTCCACGTCTGCAAGGTCGGTCGATCGCTCCCCTGAGGAGACGCCCAACCTCCGCTCGATAGCCTCCAGCCTCGCCTGCTCCTCAGCCTTGGCTTGTGCTTTCAGCTCCGGCAGAGTCTCAATGAGATCCGCTTGCCTACAGTCAGCAAACTTTTCCGAATCAGAATAAACTCACTTCTGAGCCTCCCTGATAGTTCCCAACCGACGTCCCTCAAGGTCTCGGCACGAGTCAAAATTGGTGCTCTTTCCCGTGGCCATACGACCTCCCGCTGAGCGAAGGTTGGCTCCAAATCCACCCTTGCCGCCGCGAAGACGGGGTACCACATCAATATCGACCGGGAAGGATGGGTCGCGAAGCAGCGTGGAGATAGGGGCGTCGTGCGAGACAATGGACGACCGCGTCCGGAGGAAAGCGGTGGACTCCCAGCCCTCGGGCAAGAGAGCAGAGGCCAGCGTCGACTCCGGAAGACTGAGCCTCTGGACGCCGAGCGGGGAAGGGAGTCGAAGGTTGACGAGCATCATCTTTACGCAAGCTTGAGTAGTGTGCAGTTGCGAACGTTGGGTGGCAAGTTCCAGATCGATGACAGACTGATCTAAAGGAGGGACTAGATAAACTTCCAGCAATCCTACCACGTGAGGGCTGCCAAAAGTTGAACATGGAGGTTCTGAGACCTGACCACCTCCACCTTACCGTATCGCATACACTACCATGGGTCGCAAACGTTCAAGTGGAGGAGGAGAGTCCAAGGCAAAGGGAGCTCCTGGGTCTTCTGTTGACAGAATCGAGCGCTATGAGGACACCATCGAAAAGGGCGGCGTGGACGACTGTGAGTTGCGCCACTATGAGTCGTTCTGACCCGCAGTCATGTTCAAGCGCGACCAGATCATGTTCAACCCACAAGACGACTCGGATGGCGCCGACGACGTGAACGAGGGGCAAGGAGAGGCCGTACTTGGTCTTGACATGCCTGAACGGGAGGACGACGAGGAGGAGGACGAAGACGAGGGCGAGTGGCCCGAGGAGGCCACCAAGGTCCGCAAGCAGAAGTCCAAACCTGATCTGTCGACAAAGGGTCGGTTCGGAAAGGACGACGACTCAGACGACTTTGAGGAGGAGGAAGAGAATGACAGTGCTGCCGAGTCCGATGAGGACGAGGAGGGATGGGGCAGGCAGTACTACTCTCGTCCTTCTGCTCGCCGTGAGAGAGAGCGGGATGACGTCTACGATGAGAAGAGGGAGGAGGAGCGGGAGCTCGAAGAGAAGGAGGTCCGGCGTCTGCAGAGGAAGGCGAGGGAGTCCATCCGCGGTGCGGAAGACTGGGGACTGGACGACGTTGAAGTCGAGGTCGCCGCCCCAAAAGCGGACGACGATGAAGATGTGCAGGCGGAGCCTGTGCCGGCACCTCAAACTGCGGACCCGGCCGCCTTGATTCGTCACCTGCAGTTCCACGAGCCGCTGAAGCTTGCGCTTGCTCGCGATTTGCCTTTGGTCGTTCGCAAGTTGAAGAAGACGGCCCGAGGAATCCAGAAAATGGAAGCCGAAGCCACCGGCGAAGAGACATTGCACAAGGGGCTAGGGTGGCTGCACTATCAAACACTCTTGACCTACGCCACAACACTCGCATTCTACATCCATCTGTGTGCTCTTCCAGTGGACCAGCGCCCTGACATCGCCAACCACCCGATCATGGCCCGTCTCCTGCAACTAAAGGAGGGTGTGGAAGCACTGGAGAGCCTCGACTTTGCTGCTGGATCCGTCTCAGACCCTGGCGTCGAACTTTACGTTCGACCCGGGATGGATGAGCTCGACGATGAGGACGAGGCAGAGATGGAGGCAATGATGGCTGCCAAGAGGGACCTCATCGGACGCATGCTGCAAAATGGTGGCGATGCATTGGACGACGAGGACGGCAGTGACGACGACGAGGACGACGACATGGCCGACAGCATCGAGTTCAACGAGGAGGACGCACAGAACCTGTGGAATGCCGACTCCTTTGACGACAATGAGCTTGAAGATCTCCTCCAAGACCAGGAGCAGGAAGTATCTGTGCCAGTCAAGAAGCAGCAGAAGAGCGGCAAGCGCGAACGTAGTCGCAAGAGCAAGAAGTCTAGCACTGCAGAGGACGCCGACGCACCACTACCATCTGCTTCCTTCACTCCTATCGCGGAACCGACCTTTGTCGCTTCTACAAAGAAGAGGTCCAAGAACTCCAAGTCTATCGCAGAGTCGGACGAGACACTGGGCGACATGCTGGAACTGGAAGATGCGGATGCGGGTGACAAGGAGCGGCGGAAGAAGTCACTGCGGTTCCACACCTCACGCATTGCCGCCATGTCAGCACGGCGCTCAGCAGCTCGTGAGCGTAGGCTGGGAGGTGACGATGATGTTCCTTACCGTGACCGCCAAGCTGCACGGGACGCAGCGCTCCGCAAGAACGGACCCAAGGGCAACGGCGATGAGGGCGAGGACTTGGACGGGTCAGATTGGACCGAGAGTGATCGGAAACGTGCTCGTGAGGTTCGCGACGAGGCAGAGGATGATGTGCAAGAGGAGGCTCATGACGACGACGGTTACTATGACCTGGTTAAGCGTCGCAAGGTGGCGAAGGAGGAGGCCAAGGCTGCAGCACATGAAGAGTTCATGGATGACAAATTGTGGGTCATAATACAAGTCGAAGCTAACGCTAGTGCCTCGTTTGAGGACGAGACTGCTGATGGGCCGCGCGCCATCAACCGCGCAATTGAGAAGAACCGCGGTCTCACTCCCAGGAGGAGCAAGACTGGTCGCAACCCGCGTGTCAAGAAGCGCCAGGCATACGAGAAGGCCAAGCAGAAGGTCGGCTCGCAGCGCGCTGTGTTCAAGGGTGGACAGGCTGCTCTTTCCGGGTCGTACTCGGGAGAGAAGAGTGGTATTTCGACTGTGGTCAAGTCACGCAAGTTCTAGTCTGCATGTATATGTATCCATGGGAGATAGACCAGGCAAGCAGCGTGGCGCACTACTTTTTACGGCTTGATGGTGCGGGGCGACGCTTCTTGAAGAGGCTAGCGGCAGGAGCTGGTGCGGCAGCCACAGTCGAGGCTTCCGGGGCGAACGCCGCAGGCGCCGCATCCTTCGAGCGGTCTGGTATTGTACCCTCGACAGATGGCTCTAGTTTCGGCTTCACGTCGAGGTTGGCACCGGCTGCTTGTTTCGCCGCGGATGACGATGCCGGTGCCGGCTGATCCTCACGCTTCACTGTCTTGAGATCCAATGCGACGTCTGACGAGATCTCACCCTTCACACCACGAGATCCTGTAGCATCCTGTTCCTCTGATATCTCCACCTTGACTTCCGACTTGACGACCTCTTCCTTGGCCCCCGACGCGTCTTTACTGGTGTCCCTCTTCTTCAGCTTGAGGCCGCCGAGCACTGACGGGTCCCAGTCGTCGTCGTCGTAGGGGTCCAGCACCGGTCGCTTGTCCCGTTGCTCAAACTTGAAGCTCTCCACTTCATCCTCCTCGTCTTCCAACTTTCGCTTCCCACCAACGACAGGCACTCCTTCGGTGTCGACAGATTCTGACCTGGGCACGGCATCGACAGTCTCCCACACCCCTACTTTGGTATCTCTCCCCCGAATGCTCTGCTCGATCTGGAAAGCAGTCTCCTGCGATTCGTCGACATCGAATCCCATCTGCGCGGCAGTAGAGTAGTTGCTCCACTTGTCCTTACTCTCCTTCGGACGAGGACGCGAACTCGAAGCCGCCGCGGAGTGGTGGACTCGACCCGAGTAGGAACCTCCGTCTTTCGTGTGAGCCGCTTTGGCAGCCTGTTGTCAGCAAATAGAAGTCATCGGTACTCACAGCTTCAATGCGCGCATACTGCCTCGCCTCCGTCTCCTTCTCTCGCTTGGCTCTCTCGCCACCCTTGTACAGATCGCGGATGAAGCGCTCCCTCTGCCCTTGATGCTTCAGGCCCGTCTCATGTAGCCGTCTTGATGGGGCGTCATCGCGGACCCAGATGCTACAATACTTGCACCAGTACTGTTTCTTTGATACCCAGTACCTGCTGTCAGCTACCTAGTCCCCACGCTAGACGTACTCGCTCATGATGAAGGTTGGGACACAAGTAATGACTGACCGTTGTGTTCCTCTACCTGGAGACTAACCGACTTCCTGGAGTGGGGGGACCTCATAAGTGGCCACCCAAAGTGGAGGTCGTCGCCCAAGATGATGCGCCTGTACGCGCTTGTTGAGCTACGCGAGCAACAGCTGTATGTGCTGCTACCAACTTGTTCACTGCGTTCATAGCCCCGTTTACACAGAATGGTGAGCCATGATAAGGCTACGCTGACATTAGCACGGTGTCAAACGTACTCGCGTAACGCCGGAGGCTGCAGAGGCAAAGCGTCAGAAAGAGGTGTCCTCGATCCTGGCCTACCGAACATTGCAGGATGAGGTCCTCAACCTCGTGAACATCCTTCCTGTGACAACCTCTGACGACAGAAACGAGACAAGCAGTATACTCCAGAAGCACTCCAAAAGACCAACGAGCTTCTCGATGCCAACCCAGAGTTCTACACGATCTGGAACTACCGCCGCCAGATACTTCTCCAACTCTTCTCGACCTCGTCTGATGAAGACATCATTGGACTCTTGACCTCGGACTTGAGACTCACTATGGCATATCTCAAGATCCATCCAAAGGTTTACTGGATTTGGACCCACAGAAAGTGGTGCTTGGAGAAGGTGCCTCGAGGACCTGGCGATTCAGAAAGCTGGCGTAACGGTTTCTGGAAGACCGAGCTTATGGTGGTAGAGAAGATTCTGAGTGCAGATGCCCGAAACTGTGAGTAGAAGCTTCCAAGCTCCTGAACGTACAACTCTGACTTCAGTTCACGCCTGGAGCTACAGGCGGTACGTATTGGCGTCTCTCCCAGCAAGTTTCGAGCCCATCCCCACGCCCAGCGACGAGCTTCGCTACACAACCAAGAAGATAGAGGCCAACTTCTCCAACTTCTCAGCTTGGCACTACAGGACTAAGCTTCTGCCGAAAGCCTGGAGTTCTTTGTCAGAGGAGGAAGTTGCAGCTGAGAAAGACGCAGGTGAGTTGCGTCGTAGACTTCCCTCACCCTCAGAATTTGAACTCGTAACCCAGGCATTGTGGACTGATCCCGCCGATCAGTCTGGATGGCTTTATCATCGATGGCTCATCGGAACAGGTATGCTCATGTTACGACTTCGACTGACGTGGAAATAGCACCATCGGCGCAGGTCCTCAAACGTGAAATGAGTCAAATAGGCGAACTTAACAATGAAGAGCCCGATTCCAAATGTGCTTCGATGGCAGCAGAGCTAGCTGACCTCCAGGGTGTTTGAACGCTCTCGCGCACTATCATTCATTAGCTGCCAAACTGCCATCGACCTCGACTGAAGATGCCCATCAGCACCGCGCAGACGCCAAGGCTTTGTTGAATCGCCTGGCAATCATTGACGAGGACAGGAAGGAACGGTACCGCGAGCTGGGTAAGAGTTGCCCACCAACGAAACTGACAGATAGCGGAGCTGTACTGAAGGACGATTTCTCTATATTACTAATGCATATGTATATGAAGACCTATGCTGGTGAGCCCGCTTGGAATAAACCCCTTCCATATGCGCCCGCGACGACTGCGAACCCGTCATCGGCTTCATGCACCTCTCCGAGGAAGAGATCGTGCCGATCAGCCAAACGAGTTTGGCTGTTGCGGATCTCCCGAACCATAGCGTGCTGTTGAGCACAAAGTATGCACTCAGGCTCAGCATCAGACAGACATCGCTGGTGAAAGCTGTGCTTGCACATGAAGTGTACTGCTGGGAGATCGAGCTGACCACCGCAAGCAGCGCACTGTGTCACCTGGAAGACTTCGGGTTGGCGAACGTTTGTCAGGTCGGCAATCTGCTTCTCCTTCACGGCCGTCTCTGTTCGGTACGATTGGACCAAAGCCTTGTCCTGCTAGTCAGCATTCTCCGCCCAACAGCCTGCATATACACAGAAACTCACGGCATCAGTTTCTTGGCGAGTTTCCTCGACCTTTGAGCGCAGCCAACTCTTCACCGTGCCAACGGACGCGACTCCATTTCTGCTCAACAATTGCACGACAGCCAGTGGTGGCATGATACGCTCCGTGTCGATCGTCTCCAGAATCCCGGGTACTGCCTCCTGGTGTCGCGAGAGAACGGCAGCCGATGATGTGAGGTATCGAAGGACCATGGGATATAGACTGGGATTCTCTGGGCCGTACAAGTCGAGATACCGCATAACCTCGTCTGAAGGTTTGGGGCCTTCGGTGCTGTCGCCCTTGCCTTCCACGGAGGCGACGTCCTTTTCCATCCAATAACGCAGCACATCTTCGTACATTCCCAGACTCTCCCACAAACCCACGAGGCCGTCGGTGAATCCAGAGAAACTGCAGAGCACGAGGGCGTGCATGGGATCATAGGGAATGACGTCCGCAGCTCCCAGCAAGGCTAGGGCCTTCCCTTTGGCAGCGAGATCTCCTGTCGCAGTAGAATCCAGATAGAGTTCCAGCAAAGTGTTCCACACGGCTCGCTGATCCATGTGCTCATCATCCAAGGACGTAGAACCATCATCGTGGCGACGGGGGATAGTCCCACTCGTTCGTGGCGCTGCGCCGTCGACCTTCTGGCCCCACAGAGCAAAAGCAACGTCTTCTAGAAAGTGCACGAAGAGCTCACGATGATCGACGAAATGAGCAAAGAATTGGCGCGGCGATGGTGGGATATAAGAAGGACCTTGCTCTGCTTCCACGGGAGCGTCTTTGACTTCGACATCCGCTGTCGCTAAGGCCGGAGACGGCGTTTCGCGTCCATCTGTGCCAAACAATCGGTTGACCCCTGGCAGATATGACAAGACGGCGCCTCCAGTGCCACCTCCTCCTCCATTTGGCGTTCTAGACTCTTCGAGGCTGCTGTGGATGTACGCGTGGCCCGAGGTTCTTCCCAACGTTCCAGAGCACAAATCGATCAACAGTTCAGTTGTCGCTTGCGGTGCGTGTTGAAGCAGGCTGCGGCCGTATCGCAGAAGATTCTCCTCGCATGCTTCTGGGCCCAGAGAGCGCAGGTACAGGATGGCATCGTCGTATTCCTCTGCGTTCTCAATCTGAATGCGGAGGTAATCCTCATGTCGGTTGAACTTCCGCGCCAGATAAGTGGCATGTTCGTAGAATCCTGCCTGTCGGCAAACTTGGATAGCCGTCTCGAGATCAAAAGGTAGTGTTTCGCCGTCTTGTCGCCTGACTTCTGTTTTGATGAAGCTATCAAGACGCGCGCGGTCCGACGTCTTGGTGTAACAGTTGAGCAGCAATGTTGTGTGATCTGGATTTGCCAGTCCCCTTGCATGAAGCTCCTGCAGGAAGGTGGTGAGATTGTTGATGCGCTGGGCGTCTAGAAACTGCATGTCAGAATCCTGCACCGTTGTAACTCACCTTGCGGATAACATAACTAGGCTGGATATAGCCTAGTGTATTGACGAATTGAGCCATAGCACCATCAAAATCGCCCTTGCCGTAAAGATAGTCACCGTACTGCCGATGTATCTCTGCGATGGTAGCTGGTACCACTGCTTGTGACTGGGCAAGGCTCATCGCCTGAGTGAAAAGATTACGCTTGTAGAGTACTTCGAGTTTTGCAGATGTACTATGCTCCTCGAGCTTGGACATCTGGCCGTCGCCCTCGTAGATGTAAATATTACCCCATTGCGCGAAGACGGCTCGTATGCCGTGACGGAATGCGCCAGTGAAAGACACAAGCTTGTTCTCCAAGTCGAGGATTGTGACTTTAGCCGTATCTGCAGTAGTTCCCGCACCTGAACCCGCAAGCATTTGCCGCCTGGCTGCTGGTGTGGGTGCGTGTATGCCAGGCGAAACAATAATGAGATTTTGTCTCGAGACAGAGATCGATGATTTCGGCCCCTCGTAGGCGTAGCATACCCCGCGGCTCTCTGGTGCAAAAAGCTGGATGGCTTCATCACGAGCCACGATCATTTCGTCGCGATTTGCATCCATCACGGCGCATCCAAGTCCCGATCCTGTCTCGTCGAGTGTCCTTGCTTCTCCTCCTTTCGCCGAAACAGACGTGGAAAGTACGCGGTTGGTGGTCACGATATAAAGCGTCGTTGCAGTGGTATTTCCCTTCTCTGCCCGCACCTCGCGGAAGCCCAAGCCCGTAATCGCCTCCGGAGCCCGCTCGTTGGCTTCCAGAGCAACGCGCGCCTTGGGCAAGGAGGTAAGGGAGGTCGGGGCAGACGTAAGCGCTTGCAAAAGGTGGCGGTATAGAAGGACCGTCCCATCATCCAGTCCGATTGCAAGATGTGAGAGATTTGAGGTAAGAGCCACTGCCGATACCTTCCAGTCAGTGTGATTGCTCCCAGCGCAACATTACCGGATGAGGCCGTCCCGATGTATGTTGGATGCGTACGTTCCGCATCAGAACTGGTCCACTTCCCCCGGCCTTCTTGGCTTCCCGAGTGAGGTCCCACACCTTCAGCACAGGTAACCTGCTGCCTTCATCTTCACCAACAGCGAGTAGTAGCCCGCCAGCCTCAACCAGTGCAGTCGCGCGGCCGGTGCCTTCCCAGGCTGTGAAGGAGCGAATGACAGTGAAGTGTCGATCAAATAATGTGATAGAGTTACCAGAAGATATAATGACAGCTGGCTGCAATGGGGAAGCTTCAGATGTCGGACATACAACAACTGGAGGTTTGAGGTCACGCAACCCCTTCGGTGATGCTGCCAAGTCCTCTGGGTCCTTGATCGAATCCAAGTCAAAGAAGTTGAACTGGCGCCATTGAGGGGCGGACAGCGCGTCTGTCCCTCGCGATGGGCCGGCCATCACAGCGTTATCGGCAGTGTCAATGGAGTGTGGGATGACTGGCAATGCTACGAGACAGCTTGCTCGCTGCCTGCGCCTCCATACGGCTCGACCAACTGGTGCGTCACTGCTTGCCCCGCAAAATATTACGTGTGTTTTCTCAGGGGTGGCTTATCAAGGGCAGTGTGGTAATGTGGAGGTCGACCATGTTGTTACGCGCTGCAAGCATGACAGCGTACATCAGCAGTCACCAACAGTCCAAGCGGGAGCGGCAGTCAGCCGAAATCGTTTCTACTCACGTCGACAATGGGTAGTGATGAGAACGTTGACGCTCGAGCTGCTTTGGGAGTCCGTCCTGGACATCGTCCGGGGCACCTGAAGGTAGGTCCGCCTCGTCCGTTATCTGCTAATCCGGTCAGCTTCAGATCGATCCGACTCCTAAGCTGTCTACCTCCAGCCGTCACCCCGGGAACGACTCGATATCTCCGTCCATTGCTAATGCCTTCTCTTCGCATGGATTGTCCGGTGGGCGACACGGGTACAACGCGAAGGCGTCGAATGCAGATGCGTCGACTTCGAAAGCAGGATTTAGACGCATGCGCCGCCCTACTCTAGCACGGAGAGCCAACGCAATGGGGTCGACAAGCAGTCGCGGCCAGTATGAAACGCAGAAGCTTTTGTCACATCTGCTAGACCGTCTGGAGTCTCGCGCGTCGCCCCCAGATTTGCTGGATCGCGCTGCGGTAGCCTCTCGGTATTCTACTGGGAAGGTCAAAGTGAAGGGAAAACGTCACGTTGTTCAGATCGGGAAAGCTATCGCGTCGGTGACGCATATCCCTGTGAATGAACATCACACAAGTCATGGCACAAACTCCTTGCCAGTAGCTTCAGCTGCAGGTGTGGCCAACTACCACCTCCTCGACGAAGGGGAATGGTATACGGACGACGCTTGTGACTTGGTCGAGCAGGTGCGCGATATTCTCAATCTCGCCGAAAAACAGCATCTCGATATCTTTGGACTGTCTCATCTTGCCGCCGTAGAGGCTGCATCATCGTCGTCCCACAAGCCCCCAAGCAGTCTTCCATCGCCAAGCACTGCCGCGCCGCGGAATACCGCCGATCTTTTCGACAGCACTGTCACAGTATCTGGACCAACCTTGCTAAAGCGCCTGGTCGACATGATCACGTCTCTTCTGAACGACGACTGCATCCATACTACTGTTCGGTTCAGCCTCCTGCGCCCACCATATGCGCTGCAAGCGTTGTGTCTGGATGTAGCAACCATACTGTATCACAAAGGTGATACAGATACCCAAGTCACTCTCATGGATTCCGTGGCTATGAGCTTGTATGGGCTGGGTGACGCGTTTCAACAAAGAGTCTGCGAGTGGCTGGAAGGAAGAGTGAGCGAGCAGTTGAAACAGCTGGCAGAGGAGCGCAGTGCAGCCAAGACGATAAGCTCTCCTGCGGTAGAATGGAATGGTGAGTGCTGTCTGCGCAACGCTTGCTGACGTCGTCCAGACCCGTTTAAGAGCCAGACTGAGGCCGTCTCACCGGCAGTACCGACCTTTGCTATCTCAGCCGACCCTGAAGATGGCGAGTCAACTCAACCACAGAGCAGCGGCTGGATAAGGTTCTCGCCCACTGGCCGAGCTTTCACGACATCTGTGGCTGAAGAAGTATCCGGGATCCTCTCAACTCACGATGTAGCAGGCGAGGCGTCGTCAACGGCTTTGCGGATTGCCGCTGTCATTTCCCGCATCCTTGTCGTCCTCGCTGCCACGATCGACCCCATAAACGCAACTTTGACGACGGTGTACAGAGTTCACCGTCTGCTATCCTTGATCTTAACTGCCAAACCTGACATGAGCCTTGATCTCCTGGAGATGGTTGCAATAGGCCCAAGCACGATTGCCAAACGGGGACTGGAGATTCTTACTTCCTTCTATCCAGAAGCAATGGGTCACAACTCTATCGCTCGCCGGCCTGCACTCTCGACGTACTCGAGTCATCTTTCAAAGTGGGAGACAGGGCAGGAGCGCGTGCTGGCTCGAGACGACACCGAAGGGCACAGCTGGATACCATGGAAGGCTGATGAAAGGCAACCACCGATCTGTTACAGCTGCCATCAAGAATGCCTGGCGTTTTGCGTTCGGTGTTCAATGTGTGGGGATACCAAACACGTCGATTGTCTCAAGCTATACCGAGATGAGCTTATGGAATGCCACGTCATGGATTCCTACACTGGTACGAGGCAATCAACTCGCCTGCTGTTCTCCAAACGAGTCTGCAGGGTTGACGAACTGGTACTGGGTGGCGGCTCGGCGAACGGGACCGCGGAATCGACGTCGCGAAAAGTTGGGAAGCATAGGCTTCACCTGGTGAACCTTTTCACCCTCACTCTCTGCGCCGAGTGCAAAGACCCTCTGTGGGGGACAACGTCGCAAGGCTACGCATGCATGGGGCTCTGTCAACAATTCTTCCACTCCGCGTGCGTTGAGTCACTTGCATCCCGTGTAGCCCAACCTGGGAGTTCGGCTGGCCTGTGCCTGCCAGGGTTCGACATCCAAGTGGACACAGCCGATCCAACAAAACGTGACAGGTTTGTGATCACTATCGACGACTTGAGCGCCTCGCTGGAGCGATCGGCATCCCATTCGCGTCTCGACGACGAGAGTATCCGACGTCTTTCTTACGATGAGGCGACATTGGTTTATTCTCAGCTGTGGATACAACGGGAGATACTCCTGAAGGGGATCGCAAACAAGTCTGTCAAATTCAACACCACAGTCGACATCAGAATGAAGGACCCCAGCGGGTTGAGTGAGACATTGCTGAAGGTGAGGGAACACCTGCACCACAGCAATCTCAGTGCATCTTCGGCGCTTCAAAACTTTGCCCGTGTGGAAAGGCATTCCGGGGAGCAGAACCATGACTGGCTTTGGTCGCCACGGTATCTGCAATACTGTGCAAGCTTGCTGAGGTCACCTGCTTCAACTCCAGGTAGAGGGTCTGCAGCGCCACCTCCCTTATTGACAGTGCAGAGTTTGACACAAAACTCTGCCTCTTCTGAGAGTGATCCGCCGGGTATGACCTACGAGGCCTTGGACATGCCGACCATTCGCAAAGTTCTGGCAAGCGATTTCCAACTGAGAAATCAATCGGCTGCCTCATTGCTGCTCGAGCAATTGCGCTTGCTCGGCTTGTGTGGAGTGCCATACTGCAAAACCGTTGATGACCACGCCTTGGGCAGCGACCATCGTCTTGTGACGTTCGCTCTGCCCAACCTTATGGACAGCTCTCCGGCCGCAGAAATTCTCATATTGGCCATTGAGCAGCTCCTCGACGACATTGACTTGTCAGCCAATGAGCAGGGATTGAGACTCCTCTGCAAGCAAGCCTGGCCAAGTAGTATGTGCTCATCGCACTACCTGGAGCGCCTAGGAGGAGCTGTAATGTCTTGGATTATGGCTGAGGTAAGGAGAGCTTAGAGTGCGACTAACTGTCCCAGGATGACGTTCTACATCACATTGTGAAAAACTACGCAAGCAAGGGCAAGCGGCTGCCTGGGGTCAGGAGCAGCGCGAAAGACACGGCAGCCGTCGCCACTTACAAGGACGATCGGTCACTTTTACTTATGCGCCATGCTCACGCATGGCTCGAAGCCTTGCATAACCTGGATGCTGCTGCATACGCGAAGCTCGCATATGAGAGAAGCAAGATTATTGACGATCGATGGGAAGTTGTGGAATTGGCTCAGGGCGAGGAGGTACGTGCCTCAATGGGATAATAAGCTGATAGTGTAGGCCGGACCGCAAGCTGCGAACCTTGCCCTTGAACGCCTTACCTCTTTGGCGGACGCCCATGTGTCCTTCTCAGTGGCGCTCGACCTCGTCATTGCCTGGCTCGACGACGTTGGCGGAATCGCTCGCGAGGTGCGCCATGTCTCGATGGGTACTGACAGACGCAGGATGTTGTCTACAAGTCGCTCCCTCGTCTTCTTCGCCATACTGAAGACGTACTCCATACGCAGCGCGATCTCTGGGAACACGCTCAAGGTACAAGCGCACAGAACGAGGACGGCGTCCGACGGGTCTGTCGCTGGCTTCGTGTCGCGGCGTGTTCAGGCGTCGAGGTGCCTTGGGTGGTTATTACCAACCTTCTCAGTCCGTCCGGGATCATCGAGGCTTCCAATGAAGCATGCTCCGACCTTGTTACCGCCATTAGCATGAACGCAACCACCATTGATCACGCAGACCTGATATCCACGTGCAATTTGGTATTGACGAGGACAATCTCCTCTACCGTCGAGCGAAATGAACCAGCAAAACAGAGCCAAGCACCCCAAGACGAAAGAACACAGCTCCTGAAGAAGTGCATGATAATGGTCCTTCAAGCTTACGGTACTCTCGCAGAAGAAATAGACACGACATCTCTGGCAACGGCAGATTACAGAAGGCAAGCCAAAATCCATGCCAAACGGAACCCCAGCTCTATCACACGTTACACGAAGGTCTCCTTGAGTGTCGATGCTGTGGTTTCGGCTGCAGCTCTACTTCGCAGCTCTGACTATCCCGCACAAATGACACTGGATTTCCTGTGGCTACTATTCGCCAAGACTCCCAGAGCGGATAACGTGGACGGATTCGTAAGTGGAGGGGATAATCAGCTGATGTTAAAGCTTCACCACGTTTGTCCGGAGCTCTATGAGGCGTAAGTTGGAGATCGCGATGTGCCTGATAGCCAGCATATGGCCGTTGTACGATGAGCGTCTCGATAGGCGCAGTCGAGCACGCGTCTTCTTGAAGTTGGTGACTATCAACGTTATCCCTATCGAACGCATGGTTTCCAGACAGATGGAATCTGATCGGTGAGCATCGCGCGAATGGCAGTCAAGTTGACAGGCAGGGAAGTTGTTCGGGAACGGTTACTTACTTTCTCCCTGGAGCTAGCCGACAATTCTGTGACATGCGATGTGACGGGGTGGAAACGTTCGTGCACTGGGCTCCTTCTACGACTTCTCAGCCACATATTGGACCCCTCGGTATACGACGCTCAGAACCTCGTAGCTTGGCGAGCTCTGCTTCCATCTCCGTTGCAATCGATTTCGCTCTGCTTTGAAGATCTTTTACTGTTCGGCAGTGATGAACAACGCATGGTTCTCCTTGCGCAACTATTGCACCTGCAGCAGTTTCGCCCATCGTGGCGAAGTAGGTTGAGCGCGAGTCTACCGCTGATTCCAGTTATTGGGTGGAACGTAGTGGAAGAGATTGTTACCGAGCAGCTTTCTACAATTCAGCAGTTCGAGGCGACCAAGAACAAGCAGGCTCAGACTGCATACTCTGATGCCTGGTCTGTACGCGCCTCGACCCTTGCCCTGGGGCTTTACATGCTCGCAGCAGGCGTTTCGTGCGAGTGGAAGGTCGTTCAGCGCTTCCAACAGCATGTTGCAGCAGCTTGTGCCCTGCCGTGGCCAACGCCGCATCATGCGATCACCGGAGTACTTCTACCGGCGCTGAGACAGGTCCTGGATTCTGTCAGTCGTGTGACCATTCACAACGCTCAAGTAGAGGACAGGAGGAGCACGCGGACTGCTCTTATCGGATCGCAGTTTGTCCCCGTAGTAATGAGCTTTGCGGCCGAGTTGCCAAAACGAGACACCATGGTCCAGCGCCTCATCCTGGACGTATTCTTGGTGGTATTCTACAAGGTAGCTTTCTCACCGTGGGTACGCTGACCGACAGCACAACGTGCACGCTGTTGAGCTCGCTGCTCTGAGTGCTCTCGAATCAGTGGCCCTATATGCGCTGCATTGTCCGAATGTTCAAAACGCTATCATGGCTCTGCAAGTTCTTCGGACAGCACAGAACCGCATGGCAGCAGATCGCTTCTCGCGCGTACTGCCACAGCTGTTTGTTCTAGTGGCGGACATTCTTGTGCAGGCTCTGGACAATGATGGGGACTCCGCGCTCATTGAATCAGGTATCTGCCGCGTGACGTCCAGCGCTCACCACCGCAGCTCGGACGTTCTTGCAGGATTCCCTTCACAACTTTGGTAAACTTGGGCTAGTCTTGCAGGTTCTACGAGTCAACGGGCTGCATTCCGAGAGACAACGCCCTCCAGACTCTGTCGCAAGGGCTCTATCGGCTGCTGAGTGTGGCTCCTCTGACGACGAGACATCCCCCTCGTGGCTTGACTTGCTGTTCCATGACCTGTGAGCTCCTGACGCATCCTGTGTATCTGTTCGAAGCTTACGGAAGATCTGACATTCCGCGTTGGAATCGCGAAAGAGTTGGACACGTACTTGTGTCACTTGACAGCCTGGCTTCCCGCCGCAGAGAACCGATATCTGTGGAGAATGCGACAGGTTTGCGTCCTATTGATGACTAGCTGACTTTCAACAGCCTTTGGTACCTTCCTCTCCCGACTGGCCAAGCAAGCTGGGGAGTGGGATTCGCCCTCAAGCTTTGATCCCAAATACACTCTGCATATCAGCGCTATGCTTCTGGAGCTGTGTCCGCCCGAGTCGCTGGGAACACTACTCCACCAAGTGGCCATCTTCTTGCAACTAGTACTCAGTCGTTTCGAAGTCGGACTGGAAAGCCTCGACACCCTAGTCGCAGTCTCGCTCCGTCTAGGTCAAATTCATCAAGGGAATGGCATTGTGACGCAAATATTCGAGACTGCCAGCGCTGGCTTGGGTGGACTGCCGATTCCGCCTGTCAGCATGACCACTCTGCTCTGGGTAGGTGACCATCGCACAATGCCGCTAACACGTAGTTTATCAGCGGGAGCAAGGCTGCCAAGCCTTTCCCTTCTTTGGAAAAGGACCGAGACGACATCGCTTTGGACGCTTCGAGCGGATGCTTTGGCATCCTGACGCGGTCGCATCCTGTTGCCGTAGCTGCTATGAGCAGTGCCGACTCGACAATGGAACTGTTGAATGCGGCGGCGACGGTCATCATCCGCGCCGAGGTTGCCTCGTCTGGGGACCTGGGTTTGGCGTTGCGGACTCTGCCCTCTGAAGCCAGTATCACCCAACTCGAAGTTCTCAACCACGTATTGTACGCGTCCTTGGAGACGACTCTCGGTCTAGGGCGCAGCAATCTCATCTCCCTTTACCCTATCATGGCCAGAGCTGCTTCTCTGAGCATGTTTGCATGCTCTGACCTGCTGTCGGCGGCCGAAACGAAGAACGACGGGGCGTACTTCGCTCAGACTGTATCTGTCGCCCTGCGGTTGTCGATTCTGGCTGCGCGCGACCCAGAAGAACCCCAGGACAGCACTCAGTTCTTCCATGAGGGGCTCGCCAGTTTCTGGCGTCGTGTCTGGCCAGACTGGGACCGCCTTGTTCGATTGGCCGTCGCACCAAGCTGCGTCAACTTCGTGCGTTCGCATCAACGGGGTTGCTGACAAACAGTCTCTGCAGGCAGTGGTGCTCCGGGTGGCCGAAGACACGGTCACTTTTGTGTCACAAACTTGGCCGCTCTTGCTGGTGGAGTCTGCGCCACTCATAAACCGCGGACTTCAGCTTATCGAAGAGTTCCGCCAGTCCCGCGATGCCACGAGACGCCCTCCCACTAGCATGCCTGACAAGGCTTACCACAAACCAGTCTCATCCTCGGGTAGACCAGGATTGACCAGCGGCGTCAGCGCCGTATCAAAGCCAGGCAACTACTGGCGGGGCGCCGTCCAGACTGTCTGGAATGACATCACAGCAGCTGAGCGGCAGCTAGCTGCCAGTCGCCGGCGTAACGGACGCGACACAGATCACGATCGCGACCGCGATGCAGCGCACACTCGCATCCCCTTCCGAGCCTGAGCAGACGGATGACGCCAAGTTGTATCCTATGATATAAATGTACTGTATATACTGACTGATACATGCAATGTGTCTATGACTCTACTCGCGCCTCGGCTTCTTGCGCTTCCCTGCGCCACCAGCCGCACCATTACTCTCCCTTCGCTTCCCCTTGACCTCGCTCTTCTTCTCCTTCTCCGCAGGCTGCGCATCCTTCTCCTTTTGGGCACCCTTGATGCTGATGGTACTGCTCAGCCTCGACTTCACGGCTTCCGGTGCCTCGGCCAAGGCTTTCACCTGCTTCTGCGCAGCATCAAAGTCGACATCTCCAATAGCGTACTCGCTCATATCGATGGACTCGAGCAGCTCCCGCTGTTCGCGGCGAGCCTTGCTCTCCTCCTTGACTGCGTCGGCGATGTCTTGCGCGACGCTCTGGGCAGCTGGCACAAGCTGAATGTCGGTCTTTGCCTCTGGCATCTCGGAAGCCACGGCTTCCTTCTGAACGCTCAAGAGATGGTTCGTGGCCCGACGAACGATCTTGCCAAACAGAGCCAGCACTTGGTGCCCTGGTGCACCGAGTTCGGTCTCGAGAGCTTCCAATGGCTTCCTCTGCAGTCCCATAGCCAGCAAGATAGCCTGCTGTGCAGCGGAGAGTGAGAAGTCTCCCAGCTTGCGGGAGAAGAACAGTGACGCTAGTGTCGGCACGAGGTCCAGAACAAGGTGGTAGTCGACCATCTGGTCTGCGTACGACTCGAGTCGCTTCATGTCGAATGGAGTCAGGAGCGCCGACAGCTCATCCGCGGTAGCCGTGGTATCGTCGTTGCGCTTGGTGGCGGCGGCGATCACCGAGAGAGCGGTCTCAGAGCGGAACTTCTTGAAGCAGTCGTACGAGAGGAGCTGCATGAAGCGGGTGCGGAAGTCATGAGCGAAGGCGTTCAGCCATCCCTCCGCTTGGGCGATGGTGCTGTTCAAAGCGCGCAGCATGACAAAGGTGAATTCTCCGGTCAAGGGGTTCTCCTTCTGGGAAGCATAGAGTGGGGTGTAGCCTGCCTTCTTCCAGAAACGAAGAAGTTCAGGAGTGAGGCCGAATGACACGCCAAGGTAGTCCAGAGCTTCCGGTTTGCGTTCGTTGAGGCGCTGAAGCAATGGAGGCATGCGGGCTGCGTCACGAACGGCGATGGTGTCGGTAGCAAGCGACGCATCAGGCGATGTGCGCGCATTGTCAGCCAGATCGGTAGATTCTGGCAGCACGGCGTCTGCGTCCGTAACCTCGCCGGAATAGAATGCGTTCAGAGCGTCGAGAGCGCGCGCGCCGTAACCCATGCGAGCGTAGTCAGGGTGAGTGGCAATGCGCACAACACGTGCACCGGACAGCATCGCAAAGTCGTTGTCCTGGAATTGTTGCGAGATGACCCAAGGGATCATGTCGCCTGAAGAGCGGGTGCCGCTGTGCGCGAGCTCCTTGAGGATCACGTCGCGAGAGATGTTGCCTTCTAGAGCGACTTGCAACACCACTAGAGGGTCGGGAAGAGAGTTGTCGTCCTCCTTCAGTGGAGGCAGAAGAACGAACAGATGATGTGCTGGAGCATCGGACAACATTTGCAGGTCATTGGGCGAGTTCTTGTAGTGGCTCGCGACGTAGAGAGCCATCATGCGCTGCAGGAACACCTCCGATGCCGGGTGGTAGCTGAACAGGGTATCCCGGTTGACGTAGTAAAGTTCGCACTGGGATGGGTGAGGGCATCCCTGCGCTGCCTTCGAGACGACAGTTGCGTCCAAGCACAGCAGATGGTTGAGCCACTTCTCGACCTCATCACCGGGTGCGTATCTGATAGGCTCGTCGAGCTTAATCTCGCGCAGACTTCGCACAAGGCCCTGTCCCGCGCGTCCAGCGGAGCCCGCCTTGCTCTCCTTCTCCTTGCTCGTTGAAGCCTTGCCGATCGTCGGTCGAGTCTGTTCGCGCAATTGCTGGATGAGTTTGATGCTGAGCGAGCGCCCAGTTCCCTCGTAGCCGTTGATGGTGGACGCCATGAAGACAAGGTAAGGGCCAATGAGTTTGCGGACAAGAGGGAGAGGAATGGCTGCAGCCTCGTCGATGATCACGAGTTCAGCCTGACCCAGGACGTGAGAGTCCTCAGGGGAGATGTATTGGATGGTCTGGCGGTGGCCACGGAAGATGTTCACGCGCACGATAGCCTTCTTGAACTCGGGGTTGGTACTCTGCACAACATCATAGTCGATGTGCTCTTCGTATCCAAGGGCATCGAGCGCCTTGAACACAAACTCGAAAAGCGTCCTCAGGTTCTCAGGGTCTGGCGAGGTCACAAAGATGTTGCTGTAGTCATGTGCCAGGGCCGCACCAATGGCCAGACCAAGAGCTGCAGACTTGCCTCGACCACGGCCTGCGGTCAATGTAACAGTTGAGCTGAGAGTCTTCTCGGAGATAGCCTCAACAAACGTAAGGAGGGCCTTGGCCTGATCCACAGTCTTAGAGAGCTTGGCAAGCGGTCCAACGATATCCACGCCGTCCAAACTCTCCTTCATCTCCTTCAGCTCTTCCGCCTTGCGTTTTCGTCCTCGGTCGTCCTCTCCTTCCTTGATAAGGCTGATGTCCTTCCCCTTGTTCAGGGGAAGTACGTTGAGCTCGTCGTCCAGGACAAGGCAATCGGGATTGGAGCCCAGCGAGAGGATGAAGCGCTCGTTGAAACGCGGCTGCACGAATTGGTGCGCATCAGTTCGATAGCGGTTGTGGACATCCTGCGCGGTCAGTTGTCTGGCGGATACCATGCGCTCACCATGGTCATAGTGTACAGCTGCTTCAAGCTGGACATGGTCTTCAGGAGAAGGACAACAATTCCTCCGCCCTCGACAGTCTCGATAGTCCTCGCCAGCAGATTAGGTGTGATTGCTTCATAGTCTTGCAAGACTAGCATGCCAAAGGTTTGACCGAGAATCTTCGCAGAGTCCTTGTAGTACGCATATCGGATGTCGGTCACAGCCACGAACAGCTCAAAGGGGTCTTGCTCGTTCGCCTCGCGGATTCCGCGCTTGATGTCGCGCTTGATCTTCGCCTCACGCTTCTTACGATGCCTATGGTCAGCCAGAAACCATAGACAACTCACGTCGTGAAACCGAGGTCCTTCTTGTAACACCAAAGAACATTGGGACGGGCAGAGACACGCGCCTGGGAGAGCAGGAAGTGGAGGTTGACGATCTGCGGTAAGTGCCTGTCGTAGAAGAAGTGCCTACCTGGTCACGGCCGCGGTCTCCAACTAGAACAAAGAAGGACCGGTGGTTCGACCTGACCCCATTGTTGATCAACGCCGGGATTCTTGGGTCGAGCTGCTTCCTCATGACGGATGGTATGAACAGCAAGACTCCCTACATTGGCAGCTGTCCAGAAATCCTCAACTTCTCCACCTCCACCTCTGGGATAAACGAGAAAAAATAATACCGGGGATTAATTTGGTTCGGGGGCCCAGCCCCAGGGCAAATCACTATATATTACTCAGCGTCTGACATCGTTCTCGATACCCACCCTCCCACAATCATCCACGCCCGCCCCCATCACTTTGCGGTGACAGCGCCTGACTCGGGGTTCATCAACAGCGTCTCCTACGGCCTGTAGCGTCGGCTCGACGATACACGCGTTTGGAGGAACTCCTCGTACACAACCAGAGCGACCTACCCTGCTTCTATCATGTATGTATGCTCTGTTCCTTGTGACTTCAGCCACTTGCTGACACTTGAAGGTCGAACAAGATAGTGGTGTGTACCCACGGCGATCTGCTAGCCATTCATGCTGACATTATTTCTTTTGCTGTCTTGTTGCTCCCTACCTGTGTTCACTCGTCCGCTCACGCTCATCGATCCTTGCGGCACATAAACGCTTCCCGTTAACGTGTTACACACCCAGCCGCAGATCTACAGGGCCATCATCGACGATGTCATAGCCAACGTCGCTGTTGACTTTGAGGAGTATGGCATGGACGATGATCTCTTGCCCATGCTTCAGTCGGTAGGTTTCCAAAGGTCACAGGTGATGTGGAGCTTACAGCAGAAATGGGAGGGCAAACTCTTGGAAACCCGCGTAGCCGAGTTCGCTCGCGCTCCAGGAGCAGACGAGCCGCCATCAGCATCTCAACCCCACACAACGCCCTCGAATGGCCACGGACAGAACGCTGGTCCTAATACGGGTGCCCCGAGCCTGCCTGCGGCCCCGGGCTACGATGGAGTCAACGTCAAAGCCGAGCCTGATGACCCTCTGCGACTGCGTGGAGGAGCTGTATGTTTCATACCAGCGTAGCACTGACAACAGGCGGACGACCGCGAAGGATCTCTGGGCGAAGTGCCACAGCCTAAGCCAGAGCCGAATGCCGCGGGCCTTCTTCCCGGCGACGAGGTCATCGATAGCGACCTGGACGACAGTGACGACGACCTGGCCGGGAACTCTGACGACGAGGAGAGTGGCGGAGATATAGATATCGTCTTCTGCGTGTACGACAAGGTCCAGCGGGTCAAGAACAAGTGGAAGACGGTCTTTAAGGACGGTATGATCCACGTCAACGGGAAGGACTACCTGTTCGCCAAGTGTCAGGGGTGAGTCGGTCTGCGGGACATTTGTTGTTGCATCTTACTGACAACCGCAGCGAGTTTGAGTGGTAACCATCTCATCAACTTCGACGCACCCGGCCAGGAGGCTCCCTTCATCCACCACCTCACATGCGTTCACGTCTCGTGACTGCTTCCCGTTAGCCCTAGTAAAACAACATAACAACGACACACTTATCCTCACCATTCTGTACCAGTAGAAACTTGCATGCATCCGGCCGCTAATGGCCAAACCATAACATTACAAGGGTTGTATGGATAGTGCACGCGACAAGAGTGGAGGTGTCTGTTGAATTTGCTCCCGTACCACCGTTTTCCACCGAAACTTCAATTCCACCACCTGCAATCTCGATACACCTGATACGACACGCATCCAGCTCAACATAGGCAGGATGAAGAACGCCGCGACCTCGTCCCTTCGTGCCCTTAGGAGTAGCGGCTCGCTGTTTCGTGAGTAGCTCTTGCCTAGGAAGAGCCAGCAACTAACAACAGCGGCAGCGACTCGCTCCTTCTCGTCTTCGGCTAGCTGCAGCGTCGACAGACATGCGCCTCAGCTTGGAGATCGGAGGGAACCCAAGTTCCAGCAACGACCGGATGAGGACGCGGAAGAGGCATGGTTGCGGAACATCAAGGAGGTGCGCGAGTTCCGTCGCCGGCAGGAGGGTTTGAGTAAGTACTATGAGGAGATATGTTGTCATGTGTCGCGCTGACATCTTCAGAGCAGCAGGTCTCGCTGTACCTTCCACCTGGCGTGGAGGGAGCTGCTCCCAAGAACGTTCCATTGCCGCCAAAGGAGGCTTCCCTGTCCACTCTCCTGGCCTCCGGTGCTGCCCTCGGCCACGCAAAGGAGCTCTTGATGCCGTCGTTCACCCCGTATGTTTACGGCGATCGGTCCGGAATCAGCATTATCGACTTGGAGCAAACGCTTCCTATGCTCCGACGAGCTGCAGCCCTCTTCCGCGATGTTGTCAAAGCCGACGGCAAGGTGCTGTTCGTCGCTCGGAATGGCAAAGCCCTGGCAAAGGTCAAGGAGCGGCTCGATGACAACGCGTACACCGTCGGCCAGTGGCTGCCGGGTCTTCTGACGAACGCGGAGTCTCAGTACGTCTCAGCATAGGGACCCAACTGACAATGCAGCTTTGGACGGGAAAACCTGCAGGGCAACGTGCACATCCCAGACCTGGTGTTCTTCACCAACCCCCGCCGTCATCTCTCCGCCATCCGCGAGTGCAACTTGCGCAACGTGCCCACTGTTGGTCTCATCGACAGCGACACCGACCCTCGTATCGTGACCTACGCTATCCCAGCGAACGCTAGCTCCCCGCGCACGGCCGAGTTGGTGTTGGGTACCCTTAGCATTGCTGGGCAGGAGGGCCGCCGCCTTCGTCTCCTTGAGGCTGCCAAGCTCGAGGAGAGGCAGCGCCGTGACAATGAGTGGCGCCGCTCCTTCAGCTCGCGCCACCGCGACGAGACAACCGGACAGGAGGCAGAGCAATAGTGCCGTGCTCGAGTGCAGTAAGAGAAGTGGAGGAAGGCAGGCGCCTAGCATATGCATTGTTTGACATGTTTTCTGAAGGGGTAGGAGAGGGAGCCCTGCTGTGCGTTCAGTAGTGTGCGCTGGCTCGCCCTCGTCCGGCGACCGCGCTATGCAGAGCTCAGCTCGTTCATCGTGCTTCCGTTCGTTTGTTGCGTGTACTGCAGCTCGGCCGGCCACAGCCACAGTCGCAGTCACAGTCACGACTAGGTTGTGGTCATGTCAGTAGACCAGGAAGACTGTACACGATTTCCCAAGTGCCACGCAATCATGTTGTAGTCGTAATACCTCCCTTCGTGGGGTTGACTAGCGTATGGCTGCTGGCCAAGCCCCTCTTCCGATAAAGTGGACAGGGGCATGTAGAGCTCGCATTCCCTCCCAAGCGTGCGGACTGGCCGGTCTCAAACTCGGGGCACTGTGCACGGTGTTCGTTTGAAAGAATCTTCGTCCTGCAGGTGTATGGCTCAAGAGCATGAGGGAATGAGTGTTATGAAATGCAGAGAGTAACTTGAATGGATGTAGGATGAGTGATGAACAGCAATGGCGGATGACGAAAGGAGCAATATGCACGCGAACTTGGGTGGGTACGCGCGAAGGCGGAGCGCGTCATGCAGTGTGTTCCACCAAGCAATATCCGCTGGTGGTAGGCTGCAGGAGGGTCACTTCCCCTTATGCTCCGACAGCAGTAGGTAAGCTATCACCCTCTACTCTCTCACATCTCTTCGACATTTCTATCTCGGTCCCACCTCGCGACTCCTCTCTCGCACGCCCACACGCATACCCTCTGTATCGTCAGAGCCTCTGCACACACCCGACGCGCAGTGACACAGTGCATCTTCGCTCCACCGCCCCCTCGGTCGATTCATAATCACACCCTCGAAGGGATCTTCAGGCCGTTCGCGACCATCAACGCATAGGATACACCTGCTTGCTTCTCCACAGTGGCCAGCGCGCGACTAACATCATCTGTATTGGCCTCTCACGAGTCGGCTCCTCGCCGGCGCCTAACTCTTCTGGCCGCCGGCGACGACTACCACTATGGCGGTGACCAACAAAACGGCCCCAGGTTCTAGGCAGAACCACAGCTACTCGAGCAACCAAGCCAATACTCGGCAAGCACAGGTTAGTACTGAGCTGCTCGCACTTGCTGACTTGCAGCTCGCCAATGCCTACTCCTCACTAGCGGCTGAGCTCGCCAGCGACCAGATCAAGGTCGTCGGCGGGTATACTCTTGGCAAGGTCATCGGCGAAGGTGCGTAGTAATTATGAGGTTGAGCTAAGTCGCTCAGGAACGTTTGGTTGCGTGCACATCGCGTCGCACAGGTTGACTGGCATGCGATGCGCCATCAAGAAAGTCGCAAAGACCGCGACTCCTCAGCTTACCCGCGAGCTGCACCACCATCGGAGGCTACACCACCCCAATATCGTCCACCTGCACGAAATCATTGCCACCGAATCCTACATTTGGCTGGTGTCTGAACTGTGTCCTGGTGGTGAGCTGTTCGACTATCTCGTGGAGCGAGGTCGCATCCTGGAGGGAGAGGCGAGGCGGCTCTTTGGTGAGCTGTGCATTGCTGTCGGATGGCTCCATCGGCAAGGCATCGTGCATCGTGATCTCAAGCTCGAGAACATCCTGCTGGATGGAGAGTTGCACATCAAGCTGGCTGATCTCGGCTTTGCGCGTGAATACCAGAAGGGCAGATTGTGAGTCGCACAACCCAGATCGAGCTTACAGGACAGCATGGAGACGCATTGCGGAACGACTGGGTATGCAAGTCCAGAGATGCTGCAGTGCAAGAAGTATCAGGGAGTCGAGACCGACGTCTGGTCTCTTGGTATCATACTGTACTCCCTGCTATGCGGTGGCCTCCCTTTCGACCACGACGACGAGCGAGTGATGACAGCCCTCATCATCAAGGGGCAATATGAGGAGCCAGACTGGTTGACAGAAGGTGAGTCTCGCACGCAACACAGCCTGCTGACAGCAGACGCGAGATCACTTATTCGCGGGATGTTGCAAACCGATCCGGCAAAGCGCTTGACAATAGAAGGCATCTTGACACACCCTTGGTTCCAGAAGACTATTTACGACAACATTCACAACGCATCCAGCACACTATCCATCCCTTCATCGCCGATTGGCCTTCCGCCCGTGGCTTCTAGCGACTCGTTACACCGATCACGGCCCCTATCAACGTCGTCGGCTACATCATTCCCCTTCACTCCTCGAACTTCGAGCAGATCGCTGGTGGTGCCCCCACCAATCTCCACATCGCCCGACGACTCGGTCCCGTCTGAACCCTCACTTCTCACGAGTGGCGACACCTCGCCTACCACAGCAGAACCAGAAGAGGAAGGTGATATCAAACGCGCCATGAGTGGGGAGTTCAGTCATACGGAGCGTGCATTGGAGCTCGCTCACAAGAATCCTAGCGAGGCCACCATCCGACGATCAAGCGACGGCCTGCGAGAACGCATCGCGAGGCTCAGCCTTGAGGGTCAACGAGAGGACGATGAGTCTGACGGAGGAGGAGGGCCACCCTCCCGCATGGACAAGCGGACGAGTTCGACAAGCTTGCCCATGATCGACGAGCACTCCTTGACTCTTCCTCTGGCCGACCACTCGCGTACCCCGATCCGGACCAAACGGCGGTCGCTCTCATCTCAGTTCCCACTGGAGCGCAAGCCATCGCACCACAGCACATCGAGCCAGTGGCAGTCACATGCGCCTGACGACTATCTTGCACTCTTGAACGCCGATCTGCCACCTCTCTTCTCCACACCATCAGAAAAGGTCCTGCTCGACCGCCTGTCAGGGCTTGGGGTTGACACTGGCCAACTGATCCACTCTGTCAAGAACGATGCCTGCGACACATCAAGTGCGACATGGTGGATCTTGCGATTGAAGCAGTTGGAGCGAGGCGAGACTGACGACGTGGTGCTGGCTCGCAGTGGACGGCGAAAAGATCGCAACCGAAAAGGCAACGAGCGCGAGAAAGCAAAGCAAGCCGGGACTGACAAGGCGTCGACAAA
The DNA here is from genome assembly GCA_001600275.1 of Cutaneotrichosporon curvatum. Lineage (NCBI taxonomy): Eukaryota > Fungi > Basidiomycota > Tremellomycetes > Trichosporonales > Trichosporonaceae > Cutaneotrichosporon > Cutaneotrichosporon curvatum. Next base: position 158,894 of record BCJH01000018.1, on the reverse strand, counting down.
GCATGCGGACGACTCCAGCGTATTCATGGCCGAGCGCTCTGTACCGCGTACGCCCGATGAGAACCTCCTCGTACCGACGCCAGCAGCGACCGAACGTCCCATTTCTTCCCACTCTGCGCACTCGGCTGCCTCTGCGCTGTCCACACCACTGGATCGATCGCAATCTCCTCCAACGTCATCCAGGGGCACAGCAGTGGAGCAGTCACCAACAAAGGAGCGGAAGAAGACTGCGCAGTCGATGAACATGCTGCAGCGAGCCACCTCTGTCCTTGTCGGGGGTATGAAGAAAGCCGATCCGACGGAGCATCTTCGAGAGCTCATCGACCAGAAAGCAGGCAGCTCTGAGCACAAAGAACACGTCAAGGAGCAGACGGACTCTCTTGGGGACACCCCGGAAGACAAGTCAGCCATTCGTGGGGACTCGCCTACCAAGATCTCTCTCTTCTCCTCCAAGCCCAAGATGACCAAGAGTGAGAGTGACCCGACACTGCTCGCAGTTGCCAGTCAGGGATTACTGGAACCGCCGAACAACATGCGGTCTCCACCTGCCTCACCAACGCAACGCACGCGCAGCTATCATGCTGGAACCCGTCCGGAAGACGACAACGAGACGCCAAAGTCAACAGACACTGTCGAACCTCGGCCAGCAAAACTCCAGAAGAAGGACAGCATATGGAGCACTTTCCGACATCTGTTCAACGAGGAGCGACGGCGACAACGCAAGCGCGATCTCTCCCCAGCACGATCACAGGGCAGGCCGCCGACTGTTGTGCCCACCCGCTCTGTGCGCGCTGGTGGGCCAAGCCGGCCTGGAATGTCCAGTGCGTCGCGGAGAACGTCATTCGACGGCAGTCGGCCCATGTACTCTCGCGGAGCCAGCAGCGTCAACTCGCGGCGCTCGTCTATCGCCTCCAACCCCATCCCGGAGTTTACAATCAACACGCATGATGGGCTCTACCACAGTAACCTGGCACGGCGCACCAGCGGGCGGAGCGTCCTCAGCGGGGGTAGCATGACTCCCAACTCGGAACGAGGGCAAGGCTCCCGGCCTGGCTCGATCAGCTCTAGGAGGGGAAGTCGGAGGTCATCGATGATGATGCGTTCCCCGACAATACAATCGGACTCGTCGGGCAAGTTCCGCCAGGCAGGCCCAGCCTCGCCATTACACGACTACCACCGACGTTCGGCCTCTGGGTCTGCGTCCTCCCGCGTGCGACATATCAAGGTCCTGCATGAAGCCAAGGCTATCCGGCCGTCGTCGGTAGCCTCGAGCAACCGCTCCAATGCGTCAAGTCGAGCGTCCAGTATCCACGGGGTGGACGACAGCGACGACATGCCCGACGACTCGTCCATGCAGCTGAGGACGAATGACTCATCAACGTCACTGTCCAAGGCACGCACGCGCAGCCCTCTGTCCCTGGGTGCGCCACACACAAAGGCGCCCCTCCGTGACGTGTTTAGCAAGAAGGACGACGAAGAGTGGGAGAGTGAAGATGACGACTTTGCCGGGGGCCTGGGGCAGGCAGACTACCTGTGCATGGGGGCCGCGACGACGCAGTACCAGAGCAAATGGAACAAGACTTCTCGAACTTCCGACTTGAACATGTCGTCTACTTCTGCGCGATCCGCGTCCGCCAAACACATCAAGGGGGAGAAAGTCAAGGACGAGGGCATGGCCTCTGCGACAGCCGCAGGTTCGAGCGCCAACCCGAACACGTGCGCGAGCCAGAGCACGAACGCAAACACATCTGCGAGCGGAGGAGGCGGAGGAAGCGGAGGCGGAGGCGGAGGAGCTGGATCACGCGGTCGGCGCGCAGGCATACCCCCTCAGCGGAGCCAGGCGCCTGTCATCGAAGAGGAGGAGGAGGAGGAGGAGTAGTTCGAGGGTGGGATCAGGCATGGCGGGCATCGACCGGCGATGGATTGATTGTATTGTATGCATTGTCTTGCAGACTAGATCAGATCAGATTACACAGGATCAGACCTGACCAGACGAGGCCAGACCAGATCGTGACCAGATCGTTAAGCCTACCACAACCGGTCGGTCAGGTAGATCCGCCCGCGTGACCCGGGCTTCTCGAGCTGCCGAGGTTAGAGTGTAATCAAAGTCCCCAGTCCACCTCGCGTCGCTTTCCGAGGTGGAACAGTAGGAGAGTTGCCCGCAGTGCATGCAGCGGGGCTCGGCCATCGCTACGGTACTGTACCTTGCTTGCGACGGTGGGAAGGGTACAGCAGGGTACTCACCCCGTCGGAGTTGCGGACCAAGCAGCGGTTGATGTCGACATATCGGACCACAACGGTATGGTATGCATGCGGATATCGGCGACTGCAACCGCAAGCGATGCACTAGCGCGCCGCATGGGTCGTGTGGGTATCGGGAATGTACGGATGCCTAGGTGGTAGTACTCTATTGACTGAGCATCCTAACCGAGGTGAGTGTGGCGGCTGTGCCTTTGCCTCAGTTCGAAACGATTGAGCGATTGGTCATTGGTTTGAGGGTGACGACCGCGACCGCACGACAATGGCCGAGGATATTGCCTCGCTTGTCGGTTCTTACGTTCGATTCGATTTGTGGGCTACTGTATGGACATTATTTCATGCTTATAACGTTTAAGACAGGCCCCACTCGCTTACATCGCCCATGGGGCCAGTGCGCTCTGTTCGGGGGTGGATGTGTCTTTGGGAGAAACAATGCTCGATCACGGGCAGTGGCCAGTCGCCGCTGTCGGGAGGCTCGCCGTTTGCAGTTCTCTGCAATGTTACGAGCTGCACGAAGGTCGAGCTTTGAGTTTGAAGATTGCTGTGGACTGCAGAAGTCTGGCGGTTCGTGGGATGGCATGTATGGGCAGTGAGTCATGGAGAGAGAGCGAGAGTGGCAGTTGGAGACACGTTCCGGATGACGCGTCAGGCTGACTCAAGATTCACAGGTCGCGCAAGTCGAGTGGTCGCCACAAAGATCAAGGAGCGCTTCGACTTGGTGAACCAAGCTACAGGTATCGCTTCGAACAAGTCCTCTTAAAAGCCACATGCATTAACTCTAGCAAAATATGCTGTACGAAGGGGTAACGGAAACGGGGGGGTATCATCAAGTGTCATCGTCCGGTGAAAGCCATGGATGGAGAAGTGGAAAAAGGGGTGAAGAGAAGGAAGTCTAGTGGGCGATGCGGAGGGCGCGGACGCACTCGTTGCCCTGGAGGCGGTAGCCGTTGCGGCAGGCAGACACCTTGCACTGGCCGCGGACACAGGAGGTTCCGCCAAGAGCGACGCCAGTCAGAGCCGAGCAGTCGGTACCGACAGTGCCGTTGGTGTTCTTGTCAACATTGAAGTAGCCGTTGGTGCAGCCTCCGCACGCCTCAAGCTCCGACTGGGTGTCGAGGCACTCGTAAGAGTAGTCGCTGCCGTCAACGCTGCAAGCCTCGAGACCGCGGGGGCAGTCGCCGAGGGTGGCAAGCTCAGCGGCCATGCGAGCAGCGAGCATGCGCTTGCGGGCGACACCAGAGGGAGCGACGGTCGAGGACTGGTAGACAACAGCAACATCGTCATTGCAGTTGGCAGAGGCGCCGGGGTTGAGGGCCATGCCACACTGGCAGTTGAAGGCGCCGCTGTCGCTGGGAGTCAAGGCCATGTAGGCGTAGCTCGCGCAAGTGGCGTAGCAGGCGCCGGCCGAGGTGGTGGTGATGGCAGCGGGACCGCCACCGAGGGTGGGGTTGGTCTGGCAGCTGCTCATGCTCCAGGGGTCAGAGGGAAGGTAGTTGATCTGGAAGGTGGCGATAGTGCATGAACCAGCAGCGTTGGAGCCTAACGAGGGCATCAGCGTCAAGTTGCTTGCTGGGAGGGGACACTAGTGACTTACCGCGTACGACGTGAGCGCCGCCTACGTCCTGGCTGGTGCAGTAACAGGTGCCGAGGAGGCCGGCAAGACCAGGCTGGTAGAGGGACCAAGTCGCACCCTGGGTGGTGCAGTAGGCCTTGGAAAGAGTAAGCAAGTGTCGCAAACGTTGAGACTTACTGGACAGCCGGTGTACGAGTTGGCGGGGGAGAGAAGGGTGGTGACCGCGTTGATCAGGCCGGTGAGAAGGTTGGTGGTGATGAGGACGCTGGCACACTGGTTGAAGACGTAGGCGTCTGCAGTTCCAGCAAAGGCCGCGAGGGCAGCAATGGTGACAGTAGAGACACGCATAGTTAGAAGGGGGGTGAGTTGAGTTGGTGTGTATAAAGGAAGGTGGGGTTTTGTGTTGGGGAGAAGTTACAAGAGCGGTGAGCTATGGGGAAGAAGAGTGAGAGAGAGAGAGGGAGTTGAAGGCTGGGGGAAAAGAAAAGAGGAAGAGACGAGGCAGGTTTATATCTGAGAGAGAGAAGGCGGGCGAGGAAGCAAAGGAAGCAAAGGAAGTAAAGCAAGGTTGGGGAAGGTGAGCAAGACCCGGACGGTGAGGAAGGTGAGGAAGGCTGGACAAGGGCAGGACGGGCGATGCGAGGAAGGTGACCAAGCTGCCATAACAACACCTTTCAATCGCGTTTGTAACACAACGCAGGTTCAATTGCGCCTCGAGGCTAACAAGCAGCCTTGATCTAGTTGCCTGCCTCAACAGGAAGGTCCAACGTCCACGATTCTCGAGTACACCCTCTCGCGTGACGCTGACGCAGAGGCTGAGGCTGTGGCTGAGGCAGGCTGCCGGTCGCCGTCGGCTGCTGATGGCCCTGCTGTCTGCTTCGGCCAGCCGACTTGATAGCCTTGTTCGTCTCTGTTTTTGGAACAGCCAAACAAGCTCTGACCCCGACCGAGGTCGTCAAGCCACCACACCTCGAGCCGTCAAACTTTCTTTCATCATCAGGCAATAGTCTGTTCGAGGCCACTGAGACCCCCACAAACAATGATCTGGTCGCTTTGCAGACGTTATCCACATTCAGAGTTTCACTACGGCCCGATTGTACTGCTAGCATCCGTAGCTCGTCGAGCAGAGCAAACGAAGAGGAGCTGGGCTGGCTGAGCAGCTGAGCAGCTGAGCAACTGGGCTCCCGGGCGATCGTGCAGCCGACCAGCACGTGCATTGCCATTCCGCGGATCCTCGAGCTCTTTGTCGCCAAGATTTCTGCAGAAAAGCACCTCTTTCTCCCAACAATGAGTCTACTAGAGCATCGGCTGTATTGAAAGCACTGAGATGAAGCTGGATGTCTCTCCTGGATCTGGACGCCGCCACGGCACAGCTGCTAGCTTCCATGCCTCCCATTGTGGTCCCCTTGCGAGCACGTCGTCCTGTGACACGGCCCAGAAGGTCTGGATAAGCGATGGGGTATGCTGAGTATGATCTGGCAGCAGTGACTTCATCCTATGCTCAACCCGTCTATTGATATACGGCATAGCCTCGGCTTACGAGTGCAGAGGAAGGCACGGCAGAAGGCACACTTGGGTGAACAGCAGGCCGTCGTGTGGCAGTAGGACAGTGGAGACTGGCCAGTGGCCAGTGGGTGCCTCAGCCATGACGCCCCAGGGACGCCGAGCCAGGAGTAGTGTGAAATTCAGGGCAGGTAAATAAGCATGAACCTGGCAGCTAAGGATTGCGGCGCTCCGCCGCGGACCCCGGTCCTTGGTCCCTGTGATTCCTGTGCCCAGCCTCCCTCCCTCCCAGATACGTGGGCTGTCTAAGCGAGACACACAGACGACATATGCCGGGTTTGCCAGCTTGGGCTCCTCCGGCTGCTGCAGCTGCTGCACTGCACTCTGCGCTTACCACCCCGAGAGACGAATACTTCCTTTCCGTTTCTCGGGCATCGAAGGTGTGGCTGCATAGCGATATTCTTCTGCGCCTCCAGTTTCATAAAGCGCCCCCGAGGCCGGAAGACGAGCGAACGCGAGATCTGGTAAGGAGAACCCATACGGTACTCGGATCTGCATCTCAGGGGAGTGAGGAGGAGGCAAGTTGGTATTTGCTTCTCTTCGATCGCGAAAGGACTGGCCTCGCCTCGACAAGACACTAAGCCCCGTACTTGGCACCCATAGTGGTGACACATATGCAACTCAGTTTTAGGCCGCTCTCACGTTCTGGTGTATCACATTGACTCTGCTTCATAACGCATCGCAACCTTTGCCCCTACATGCATTCACCACAACAAGGTGGACTGACCATGCCCGCTGTTCTGTACCTTGGCGTCCTGATGGCATGCGATCCACAGAAGGAGGCTAACGGCCGACCTCATCGCAGTCCACCTCTCCGAGTAATTGGGCTAGCACATTCCTTACACATTCCTCTGCTCTTGCGATCGTTCAGGGGTTCCAACCCTCCGTTGTTCCAGAGTTTCGGACCGGCTAGTCTGCAGTCTGCAAGGTCTGGCTGTCGTGTAGGAACCTGCCCCGACCAGCACGGCAGGGCGCGGCAGTACCCCACGGCCAGCAGCCAGCGAGCGTCCTTCCTGCTCTGTAACCCTTCCTGCTATGTACCCCAGAGGTGTTGTGAACTCTGGACTATGGACTAGGGCTACCTCGCAAACGCCGTCATCGCGTGCTTCTCGAGCTCTGGAGCATGCTTCATCCCCCACAGCTCGGGTGAGACATTGGGCAGAGCTACGGAGCTGCCACCCGGGAGACTGATCGGTCGGGACACTCGGCTGGCTGCCCATGGCGCCCGTACAGCGAGTACAGATGATAACATGTTGGGGGATTCCGAGGTGCTGGCTCTCCGCTCCCATTTCCGCAACCCCAAGAAGCCTTGGGGGAATTGATAACGACTAGGAGAAGAATGCGAAGGAAGCAAGCGACTATCTCAGCACTCTCTTAGTACCTCTTACTGGCAGACAATGCCTCGTTACGAATAGGCATATGATGCGAGGCCGGATAACGATGTCACCGTCTTGTCTACACAGTCTCGCGTCCACCGTACGGCAGAGGAGGAGGTGGAGAAGAGCCCCGGGCTTGTGCGGGGTACCAAGCCACCGAGCTGGAAAGAAGGACTGATAGCGGAGCAACACGGAAGTATGGACATGCACTGAATATTCTTCCGCTTGAAACAACTGCGACGCATGCGACGAGGAGCGCGAGGAGCGCGCACGAGCACAAACACTCTGCGTGAATGGAGGACAGCATCGAAGGAGTACAGATAAACTTCGACCACTGGACGTGGAGCTGCACCTCTGCATCAGACCCAGCCTTCGCCGAACCAGTGAACGTCTTGGCAGATGTTGCACCACTGGTGGTTTGATGTTTAGACAGACGCACTATGTGAGACGTCCGTGTCAGTGTGGTCTCACTCTGTACGGTGGTGTTCGGAATTAGTGGGATGAGTGGCAGGTAAATGTTCCGTCTCTCGTGTGGTTTGTGGCGGAACGCGTTCTGGCGTCCCCCATAGAAATGTGGTCGAATCCCAGTCCAGCGTCCAACATACGCGACTTGGCATGCATGGTCAACTCGTCAACCCCATTATATAGCCCAAAGGTGGCATGGCACCAAGTTGTCAGCAAACGCAGACCATTTTCACTCACCCTTCTCATGCACAAAATAGTCTACAATCTCATCAGTGCCAGACGTCAGGGCCTTCTCCACAAGACTGGAGCCTATGTTGACCCTGTCGGCGACGCGACGGCGCTTCCCACGAGGCGAGTCCTCGTAGCACGATTCCACTAGCAGTTTGACCATTCGCAGGTCCTTTCGCTCAATGGCAGCGACGACAGCCAGTGAGTCGCGCAGTCCCGGGTCTGCACCCCGACGCAGTAGCCACTCTGCTAGCTCATAGTTCCGGTCCAGCGCCGCCCGTTGCAGCGGGAACCCGTTGTGAGAGTCGACAGATGCCTCAAAGTGATCGAAGATGTACTCGAGGAGCGGGGACACTCCCTCAGTGCTGAGCCGCACCGCCCGCCTCGGCACCTCGGCTAGCTGCAGAGCCGGGCGGCTTGCTCGCGGACGCGAGGGCGTCGACGGCTCGGCTGTCGGTTCTGGCGGTCGCAAACGGGTAGTACCTCGTTTCGGCTTGAATCCTCGTCTCTCATCCCACAATCTTACCATCTCCCTGAGCACAGGCAAGTCGACTACTCGATGCTTGAAGGCACGTGCGACGATAGTGCGGTACCCGTACGGCGCGTAGAGCTGCAGTAGCCATCGTGCAGCATAGGTCGGAGAGGGACGAGACAGCGAGGAGTAGACGTGCCTGCTGACGAGGGGGAAGTGCACGTTGGTGGAGAGCAGGTGGATCTCCTGCAACAGCTGTTTGTTAGTATGTGTGCAACTCCTCGCAACCGCACCTCTGTTGGAAGATCATTGATGCTTGCTCGCACCACCGACATGTGAGTGCTGTGCTTTGCAGGTGCGTCAAAAACCGGCTTCTTTATAGCATGGGGGCTGAGTGTGCGTGCCGAGGCTGGAGAGTTCAGCAGGCTCGGGCCGAGCGGGGTGCGGAGCCGATGAGATGGGGAGGACTGGGGAGGTGACGACTCGTCGAACGAGACAGCGAGCCGCCGCTGCGCAATGGGCGTGTTGAATGGTGAATCCAGCAGGGTGCGTTCCGGCACAGTCATGCCGTACGCCCCAGTCGTCGGCAGAGTGTTTGTTGTCGTCGATGCTGGTCGTGCTGCAGTGACGGATTTCAGTTGCCACAGCAAAAGTGGAGGCACCGTGCCTGGGTCACGTGACTCGGTCTGGGATTTCTCTCCTCGGAGGTGTACGGTGCCGAGTGCTCATGTCGTCCACGACAATGAAACGCAACTCATCGTTAACTGATCATGCGTCACACCTCGAAGCGCCTGTTGCGCACAGCGCATAGGTCTCTGGCACCTGCAGCGCCTCTGCGTGCTATTGCGCCACGCCCGCCTACGGCCCTGGGACACCAGCAGCAGAGGACGCTCTTTGGCCTCTTCGGCAAGAAGAAGGGCAACCCCCAATTCCAGGCTCAGAAGGAGCCCGTGATCTTGCTGGAGCAGGACGACCTCTTCCACCCTCTGTCGCAGTCTCCGTTTGAGGCTCTGCGCGAGAAGGGCGAGCGGATCAGGACGTACTCCATCTGCCCGGTTTCGTACGAGAAGCACGGCGAGTCGCTGCCGGTCAAGTTTGAGTGCCCGGGATGTGGGTTCCCGACGCACAACAGCGAGGCTCGGTGGGAGGAGGGCAAGGCGGAGCACAACGAGCACTGCAGCCGTCTGCGCGAGGTCAATGAGGACGAGCACGACTTGCGAAGTGGTCGCAGGGTGGTCGAGTATGAGAACATGCCTGGTGAGTGGGGGGTCTGTGGCGTCCGCTAACGACAGGTATCCAGCCCTACGACCAGGCTCTCAACCTCATGGACTGGGACGTGTACTTCTTTACTCGTGGCTTTGCGTCGATCAACTCTCCAAGGGCTGTCCGACATGTGTCCAAGCTCCTGACGTACCCTGTGACAGTGCTGTCCGTCATCCACCAGTACGGACCATTCACCACCGGCAATGGCCGCATCACTGCTGAGGGTGCTCGTAGCATGGCGGCCATTCACAGTGTGATCGCCACTCCTCCCGGACAGAGTACCGAGAATGTGGACGTCCGCCCTATGGCCCCCTTCCGAATCTTCCTCCTCGGAGCACGTGGCGAGTCCACGCTCCCCGCGGACATCTGGCGGCAACTCTCGAACCTCTTCCCCCGCACACCGTTCAACGTGTACTTTATCGGTCCAGAGGTAGGCATCCCATTAGTCAGCGCGGAGAAGCGCAAGCACCTGAAGTTCAACAAGGCTGAGGAGTCGTCGTTCGGCGCGCCGAGCTGCACGGTCAACGTCTCGCCCCAGCTCCGCCTCATCTCCATCAAGTCTTCGTACGAGAACGTGCACAACCAGCTGGGACCCTTTGACCCGTACCAGGACGTGTTCTTCGCCTTCTCCCCAGGACTCGGATTCCCCGACCAGTCGTTGGTCGACCCCGAGAAGCCCCAGACCGGAGCGCTGGTACAGGCGCAGACTAGCTGGAAGACCGCCCTCCAGCAGATCCTCGAGACCAAGTGCGGCCTCTTCTTCACTGCCTTCTCGCCGACCGACCTTGCCCGCGATGTCTCAGCACTGAACGGCACCCAGCCACCGACATCCGCCCCCGGCCAGCCCAGCGAGTACCCATCATCCGTCAGCCTGCCGACCTCGCCGATCCCGCCCATCGAGGGCGTGTCCGACGAGTTCGACCTCATCCTCACGCCCGGAGTCAACCCCTTCGGAAGCATGAAGTGGGAGATCGCAGACTGGGACACCCGCGTTGGCGTCAAGACCAACTGGGGTATCTGGGGCATCCGCGGCAAGCGCTACGAGGTGGCCGAGGGGAAGGACGAGTAGACTCAGCAGCACCTGTCATCTAGATTGCATGCATACCACTCTGCATTAGGCAAAGAGGCCGAGGTATGGCATCCCCACGCCGTATGTTATGATCGCGACTGTGCCGTCTGCGAGCGCTGCGACGAGGTGCATCCCGTCGCGAGCCATGGCGAGGATGGGCGTGCCTTGAATCTCGTAGGTGCGCGTTTCTTCTCCCTTCACGAGGTCCCAGAAGTGGATGCGGCCGTGGTATCCTGCTGTGATGGCATGGTCGGCATCGCTGAGGAGCACGGTGCGTGCCGAGGTGTGGGTTTCCAGACTGAGTGTTCGGCTAGGGATACCAGCCTCGGCGTGGCTGTAGATCAGGCCGCCGCTGAGACATCCGGCAAAGATGGTCCCCTGCCGTCAGTGGGCTCTTCTAAATGCGCTTACAGAGTTTATAGCGACGCTCGCGACGCTGGCAGCTAGGTCATATAGCACCACCCCGGTATCGGTCACTTCGCCGGTCTCGGCGTTCACCATCCGACAGCCTGCGTGGAGCACGCCGACGAGCACCATGTTCGCGTGCTCGCGGTCCACCGCGAGACTGCTGATTCCGACACTGGATGGTGGCCCAGACCCTGGTGGCTGGAGGTGGTTGGCAACGTCTATGACCCGGAGTGGGCGAACCTCGTCGTTGGTGTAAACTTCATTCCGGTCGTACACTGGCGTCAGATTGGGAGAAACACGACTCACCTCTCAGCTTGCCGTCGGGGAAAGACGTGCTGTCGTCAGCTCGGCCACACGTCTGCGATGTACCCAGTGACAATGTGGTTCTCAGTCAGAGCCACCGCTGTGACTGGACCAACGTGCCCAACCAGGCGTGCCAGGAGCCGCACTGTCACTCCTGTCCGCTCTTCTCGCGGTGCGGGTTGACCCCAATCCACTGCCCAGACTTTCGCTGATATGTCCCTCGACCCAGTTACCAGCAGTCCCTCACTCCCCAGATTGGCGTCCTCGACTGTAAAGTCGAGACTGACGACACTGCCATCGTGCACCTTGCTCGCGCACACAAAGCTCGGTGTGTACTGCGGGAGAGATCCATCCACCGGCAAAGGAGGGATATACGACATCTCGATGAGACCTCCCCGCCCGCCCAGGATGACCCAGGACCCACGCACGCTAGCGCAGTAGAACTTGGTAGTGCTCTCGCGCATCAGAAACATCATGTTTGGGATGACAAGCTTGTCCGTCTCCAATGCGGGCAGCGCATCTTCCGGAGTTGGTCGGAAGAGACGGTGTGGTCCCCTGCCGTGCATCTCTTCTGCGATGAACCGTCGCGCGCGGAACATGGTCGGGAAGTGGACAGGGATGGCGTCCTCTGATGTTGGCGGTGGCTTCTCCGTCTCATCAGGCCAGAAGATGTGTGACACGTAGCCCGCCCAGGTTGACGGCTCGAAGAGTGACGGTCGAGCCTTGGAGGATCGGACAAAGTCCCGACCTTGCCATGTCCCCGGTGCGTTTGGTGTCGCTACCACCCGGCGGCTGGCGTCGTCGGTGAGGCGGTAGCCTGCGTCACGGAATAGCTGGGCCCAGAGCACGCCTTGTTGAGAGAGCGAGTACAGTCGCCGACATGTCGCTCCGACTGTAGTCAGAGTGTCGGCCCCGCCGGGGACCTGGGACAGGATCTGGAGCAGTCTGCGATGTCAGCGATGTAGGGATGTCGATACGAACAGCTCATCTGGCAAGTCCAGGAGCTGCGTCCCAGAGGCTGGGTGTTGAGCAGCACTAGAAGAGGCTTCCTTTGTGGTCCCAGCCATGACGAACGTCCTTTCACCACGGAAGCCGACCTGCGAATGGATGAGAATGCGACCGGAGAGGTTGCTTGTCGCCAGTTGAGTTCCAACGATCGATGCACTAGGCACCGGAGTGCGGGGTAGCCAGGAACGAGACGCGGGGTAGGCTGGTCCCGTCGAGTGCGAATGTAGATGACGGTATTGACATGTTGGGTTCCGTCAACTTTCCTTGTCTCAGTAGCCGGGGTCGCCGCTGCTCCTCAACACGGCACAGGGCTAGTCACGACTGGTGTGATCAAGCTACGACGCGTCTGCGATACGCAGGCCTGGCTCGCATACGCGCAAGTGGTGCACCACAACTCGGGTAGACGATGTGAGTACGCCCTCCCCTCGTGACTGACAGCGCAGGGCGTCGCTCAACAAGCTCGCTATTCGGGGTATCCGCTCCTTCGATGACAAGCATGTACAAGTCATCGAGTTCTACTCCCCCCTCACTGTGATCGTCGGACACAATGGCAGTGGCAAGACAGTCAGTAACTGCGACACATCCCAATTGACGGCAGACCATCATTGAGTGTCTCAAATATGCGACGACGGGCGATCTCCCACCGAATACCAAGGGAGGGGCATTCGTCCACGATCCTAAGGTGCGAGCAGACTTGGACAGCAGCTGACAACAGATGGCCGGTGAGAAGGAAGTCAAAGCACAGGTCCGGTTGCGCTTCTGGAATGTCAATCGCCAACGCATGACGGTCACGCGTAGTCTACAGGTGACAACTAAGAAGAACGGCGCCCTGTCCATGAAGACACTGGAAGGACTTTTGGCGAACACAGATGCAGATGGCGGCAACGGCAAGGTGGGTCACTGCGGAAGCTCATCACTCACACGACAGCGGAATACCATTTCCACGAAGTGCTCCGAGCTCGACGAGGAGGTCCCTCTGCTGCTGGGTGTCTCGAAGGCTATCCTCGAGAATGTGATCTTCTGTCATCAGGAGGACTCCAACTGGCCGCTATCGGAGCCTGCGGCGCTGAAGAAGAAGTTCGACGACATCTTCGAGGCCACTAAGTGAGCATCGTGTTGGGCTCCGCTCACACCAGGTACACGAAAGCGCTGGACAACATCAAATCCTTGAGAAAGGAGCGCACGGCGGAACTGAAGGTCGACAAGGAACGTCTGAAGTTCTTCAAGGCGGACAAGGACAAAGCGGAGCGGGTGGGTCTGTGCTCGCGATTTCGGCTAACCAGTAGATGCGCGCCGAGCTCGCAGAGATGATCCGCAAGGAGAACGCCAAGCAGACAGAAGTGGAGCAGATGAAGGAGGAGACACATCGGCTGAAGAAGCTGAACCACCAATACTTTCAACAGGCTACCGCTTTCAACGCCGTTTTCGAAGAGCACAAGTCGCTTGATGAGCGTAGGAAGATGCTGGAAGCGAACAGGGAACGGATGAAGGACGGGATGACTGTGCTGAAGGGTACGGCTCTCGATGGGACGTGCTGACGACAGAACCTACCGAGGAGCTCATACACATGTACAGGAACTTCAACCAGCACCTGAAAGCCATCGAGGACAAGCGCGATCTGCAACAGGATCTGAAGGCGAAGGAGGTTGCTGCTCTTGACGACTTGCGCCGACGAGAGTCAAACCTCCGTGAAACTCAGGGCGAGCTGCGCAACAACCGGAAGAACTACGAGCGCAACGTTCGCGAACGCGAGTCCACTGTGCGCGACCTTGCGAAGACCCACAACTATGCTGGCTACGACTACAGTCCTCTGGAGGAGAACAAGATCATCGACTTCCTCGACAAGCTTCACGAGTTGGTGCGCAAGTCTGAATCAGATCTCAAGAAGATCCAAGTGAGTTATGATGAAGAGCCACATCTAACATACAGCTCGAGGGTATCAGGAAAGAGCGCCAGATGCAGTCGGAGCTTGATCAGCTGTCAAGTGCCAAGACCACAGCTATTGCCACAAAGCAGAGCAAGCAGGACCAGATTGTATGCCATACGTGCTGCATCTAGCTAACTCCAGGGCCAACTGAACACTCGTATCCGCACCATGGAGGCGCAGTTCGACTCCTTGAGTTCCGTTGATGCGGACATCAACCTTCTTGAGAATGACATCTCTGCTGTCGAGACACGGCGCGACAGCTTGGAGAAGGAGATTCAGGAAGCGCGTTACGACGAGCAGATCCGGGAACGGATTGCATCCGTCCGTCAGAAGGAGGGAGACCGCGAGAAGCTCAGCAGTGAGCTGCAGGCGCTCAACGTGCAGGCCAGCTCGCGCGCCGAGCTGGCGTTCAAGCGCTCAGAGCTGGAAACCAAGAACGCTCAGGTCGCTGCTTCGTGAGTTGTAACTGAGACTCAACTGACTCGAAGGGTGTCTAGCCACAAGAGTCGATTCCAGGAGCTGCTCGGGGCTGAGCTGGTGCCAGAGTCTATGGAGGAGGCTGTGACGATGGCTGTGGGGTAGGTTCATCTACATTCGCGAGCTGACATGACAGGAAGAAGGAGCGCGAGCTGCAGGAAGCCGAGTCATCGGCTGCAGCGTATGAGCGCGAACTATCGCAGTTGCAGACCTCTACCAACATTGCGAAGCAGAACATCAAGACGAAGACAGACGAGCTGACTAGTGAGCGTCACGTGAGATGAAGGCTGACTGGCAGAACTGGAGCGGGCCATTGCTGAAGCTCTCGAGGACAGTGGCGGCGCCTCCATTGATGAGGCCATCGCAGAAGCCGAATCAGAAGTGGCACTGCGGAAGGAGTGAGTGTCTCGGAAATCCTGTTACTGACATTCACAGCGAGATTGCTGCGCCTCAGACGACTATCAACTTCTACCGGAAGATCCTCGACACTGGGAAGAGCAAGAAGAAGTGCGTCGGGTGCGACCGAAGCATCCCGGAGAAGGAGAAGGCTACTTTCGAGGCATACGTACGTATTGGTGGGGCTCACGCTCACAATTAAGGTCAACGCTCGCATCGAGTACTACTCCTCGTCCAACCCTAGTGAGACGAAGGAGGAGCTGGAGCAATGGCAGTCAGAGTTGGACAAGCTGCGTCGCATGCAGCCGTCAGTTGCAACTGCCAAGGCTTTGAAGGAGAGGGATCTCCCTGCCTTGCAGAAGCAGATTACCGAGGACACCGCCAAGTTGACTGAAGTGCAGAAGCAGGTTGAGCAGGTGAGATGACTGTCTTCTTCACACTGCTGACTTGCAGTCCAGGTCCACGGTGCAGAAGGCGAAGCTGGCCAGCCGCGACCTGCAGACGCTGAAGGGCGCTGCAGCTATCATGACGCGCACTGTCGGGGAGATGAAGGATCTGAAGGGCGACGTTCAGCGTCTGGAGCGGGAGCTGGAGTCCAGTGGCTCTCTGAAGACTGTCGATGACGTCCAAAGTGACATCGAGAGGATCAGCAATGAGATGTGAGTGGTACTGTTCATCTGAGCTGACAGAGTAGCAAGAACCTCCAGCGCGAGCAGAGCTCGATCTCTTCTGAGAAGGAACTGAAGGTCAACACTATGCGCACCCTGGGAGACGAGCTCAACCGCAAGACGCTGAAGCTGGGCGATCTGCGAGGCAAGCAGCAACGGCGGAAGATGGACGAGGCGTCGCTCAAGGACCAGCAGGAGCTGGTCGGTGTGCTGCAGCGAGAGCTGAAGGTAAGGTGTGGGCTGTTCCGCACTGACAGCAGGAACTGGACGTCGCAGCTGCTGCCGCTGTCGCACCGTGGCGCGAGATGAACGAGGCCCTCGACCGCTATCGCATCGAGCGCCAGAATGCCGAGGACGAAGCCAGCACGCAGGCGGGAATCTACCAGTCTAGTCTTGGTGAACTCGAGTCCCGCCACAAGGCATGCCAGGCGTATGTCACTGAAGGCAATGATCGGAAACTGCGAGAGAACGAAGCGTACTTGGAGGGTCTGCGTGGCGAGATCACCCAGACACAAGAAGCACAGCAGGCCATTGAGCGCACTATCGGCTCGTTGCGCGATGACATCTCGCGCGCAGAGGTCACTCGCCAGAATATCAAGAGTAACCTCGACTACCGGGAGGAGACGGAAGCCATCGAGAAGGTCAAGGAGGAGATTGACTCGATCGACATGGTCCAGGCTGGTAGGGATCGGAAGAACTTCAACGACGAGTATAAGATCAAGCTGCAGGAGGAGACCGACGTCACGAACAAGGTGGGGAGTCTGGGTGATGTTGCTGACTTGAAAGTGGCAGTTGGCCAGTGGCCAGCTGATGCAGATGACGGAGGAGCGGAAACGCATGGACAAGACGCTAAAGGCGGACTATAAGGATATTGAGAAGCTGTTCCGCGACCAGCTGATCAAGACGAAGACTTCGGAGGTTGCGAACAATGACCTGGAGAAGTATGGCAAGGCGCTGGATAAGTGAGTTGCGGGGGAGGGAGACGGCTGACGTGAAGTGCAATTCTTCGATACCATGCGATCAAGATGGACGAGATCAACGATACCATTAGCCACTTGTGGAGCAAGACATACCAGGGTCCAGGTGAGTCCGCTCGCGCGACGAGACTGAACGCAGACATCGACGGTATTCGAATCGTATCGGACCACGACGAGGGCAGCACGGCAGCGCGCAAGTCGTACAACTACCGCGTTGTCATGGTCAAGAAGGAGGCTGAGCTTGACATGCGCGGACGGTGCTCGGCGGGTCAGAAGGTCCTGGCGTCTATTATTATCCGCCTGGCGCTGGCTGAGAGCTTCGGCCAGGGTTGTGGTGTGCTGGCTCTGGATGAGTAGGTTCTCGTGCTAGTCTGTGGCTGACTCCAGACCGACGACCAACCTCGATCAGGAGAATATCAACGCACTCGCCGAGTCCCTAGCTGAGATTATCCGCGAACGGCGGCGCCAGGCAAACTTCCAGCTTATCGTCATCACCCACGACGAGGGCTTCCTCCAGCGCCTTGCACAGCAGGATGTGCTCGACTACTATTGGTATGTCACTAGAAGCTGTACCGGCTAACGACCAGGCGCGTGTCTCGTGATAATGCTCAGAAAAGTGTGCTTGAGCGCCAGAAGGTCGGCCTCTAGTACAAGGCCTGCAACGTTCCCCCACGCCGCCTCTACATTGTATACATGTATTTGTGTTCTATATGCATAGCTTCCTCCTGCTGCTCTACTCCCAACGCGATGCCTCCGCGAGGATCTCAACCACCCTCTCTAGACCCTTGCGGTCTTCCTCATCAAACGTCGCCAGTACTGTCGAGTCCAGGTCCAGCACACCGACAGTGCGTAGCCCCTCCTTCGTCTTCATCCTGAGCGGGAGCACGATCTCGCTCTTGGTATCTCCATCGCAGGCTGGTCGTCAGCCTTGCCCTCGCGTTCACAGTCCACAACTCACCAATATGTCCAGGGTATTCATCAACATTGTCAACAACCACCCCCTTGTCGAGCACGAATGCGTCGGCGCACACCCCCCTCCCCGCCTGGGCTTTGATAGTCACACAAGCCGGCCGGCCCTGGAACGGGCCGAGCACCAAGTCGGAGCTGCTTTCCGCTGGGCCGGGACCGTCACGGACATAGAAGCCGCACCAATTGACTACGGGGGTGCTGTCCTCGTTCAGGCCGTACAGGTTTGTCCCGGCATAGGAGTGGTACAAGAGCGACGAGGCTTGCGACAGGTTGGACACCCACCAGGTGTGGCCTTCCAGCAGGGCTGAGAGCGAGTCGTGGATGTGGGTGTAGAAGTCGGCTTTGCTGCGGTGAGCGAGCAGAGCCTTGACTGGTTTACTTACGTCACTACGTCGTCTGGGACGAGGCTGGAGTCGGCGTGGGGCATGTTGCGCGTTCTTGCGAGGTGCTGGGTTGCTAAGTTGTCGAGTTGCGGATTTGATGTGGACTTGCTTTGCTGCCTGTTGGCCAGAGTGGAGGTCAGTCAGCAAGCTATTGCGTATTGCGAGACTGATCCGCGCGCCCGTGCCGAAGATAGTCAGTCGCCAGGCACAGGCACCGGCCTTCCAGCCGCGGAGATGGGACACACTCTCCGCCTGATGTAATCTTTCCACTGCCCCCCCTGTTTATTTTTGCGAGCGAGCCTGGATGGATGGGATGAGGCCGAGTGTGTGTACGGTGTACGCCCTTGTGAACCCGTGCACATTGTCTTCAGGCCTTCCCTCATCATCACCCAGCTCACCGTTACTCCCGCGACACCGTTCTCCTCCTCTTCCTATCTTTTCTACTCCCTCCTCAACCCTCTGCGCTGGTTCACGCAGCTGCTACGATATCTGAGGAGCTCCCCGAACTACCTACCACCCCGGCCCACCGTCCATTCCGGCCATGCCGACCCCCCGCCGCTCCGGCGCATCCTCGGCACCACGCACCCCGTCCACCCCCCAGCCCCAGCCCCACCCACTGCACCACCACAGGACAGCCGACGAGCTCGCCATCGAGGAGGCGCACGAGCTCCTCGACGATGAGGAGTCGAAGCTGGAGCAGCTGATGTCCCCCAGGGCTAGGCGGTACGCTGAGATCTCGCGGAAGCGGGATGGTTCCGTCGACCCGTCAACCATTGCACCACTGTCGAACTCGTCCGCACCCCCGAGTAGCACGCTTCGGGCTGAGTCGGAGGAGGCTGGGTCAGTTCAGGATGAGAGCACGCCGCTGGCTGGTCCTAATGCTCTGGCGGGTGGGTCTGGGTCTGGGTCTGAGGTAAATTCTGCAGCTGGGTCAGACGAGTCGGCCTCGAGCTCGGAGTCTGACTCGGACTCGGACTCTGACTCTGACTCTGATTCTGACTCGGACTCGGATGACAGCGAGCCGGAGACGGAGTCTGACGACGAGGAGGAGCTCGAGCGTCTCCTTCTCGCTGCCAAGAAGTCGGCGGTTTCGGGGGGTACCAAGCGCCCTGCCGCCGCTGCGGCTCCTACCACTGCACTGGGCGAGGATGAGGACGGGCAGCTCCGCTTCGATGAGGAGCGCAAGGATGCGTGAGTGATGACATTGTGCTCTGCTGATGACCAGACCCATTCCCAACCTCTCCATTCCTCCCCTTCCTCCCCGTGTGCTCACGCTTTCCTCCGATGGAACAGCGACTGCTGGCGAGGCAGGTCCCTCCACTGTGCGCCATGGTGCACCTGAACTCGACACTGCCAAGTACGAGCGTACTCTGAGCAAGCGCGAGAAGAAGGCTGTGAGTCGGCTACGAGCCTCAAGACAGGAGGAAGCTAACAGCAGCAACCGAAGAAGGCGACGGTGTCCGAGCTGTGGGCTACTATCCCCTCTGCGCGCGAGGACGACATGCCCCAAATGCGGAGAGACTACCAGGCACTCAACCTCGCCAACACGCTCGACCCGAAGCGGTTCCTCAAGGGCTCAGCCAAGTCTGCCAGGGTGCCCGAGAAGTTTGCTGTGAGTGTGTATGCGTGCGCAGAGACTGACAGCAGATTGGCACGCTTGTCGAGGCGCCGAAACACCTGCAGGACACTACTATGCGCAAGGAGCGCAAGTACCGGCCTGGAGAGATTGTGTCGTCTATTGTGGCGGACACGGATGTCGGAGGCTACGCGAAGCGCAAGTTCGAGGATCTGCAGGGCAAGCGCATGTTCAATGGGCGCGGCAAGGGGTGGCAGAAGCGCGCCAAGTGGTAGCTGCTTTGTGGGCGAGGACGAGGATGGATTGGGCTCGTGGCGGTGAGTACACTGGTCGATGACGACGGCGCTGACGCTGTCCCAGTCTCGGGTTCCCCATCATATAGACTTTCATTGTGCGTCGTGGCACACCTGGTTGTCTTCCGGGAAGGGATACTAACGAACAGGTTGCATTGCATAGGTTCAGCAGTCCGGGGCGAGCTCTTTGAGTCGCCATTTTTGTAGTTGTCGTGGTTGTGTGGCCTTCCCTCTTGTCAGGTTGTCTGGGAGGGGGCTTGTGGCACTGGCGGAGAGTGCCACAGACCGTCTCGGTTGTTATTTCCGGATCGCCGTGTCAGGGTTCTCTCGCGTGGTCTGACCCTTACCAATCACCTGTCTTTCCTCTGCTCCTCTGCCTCTTCCCACCATAGCACGATTGGCAATCTGAGGGGCGAAATTTTCACACGCCCCGAGCGTCTTCACTGCGCACGATCAGAGGAAAACGAGCGAGCGAGTCGGGAGAGTGGACGGAGGCAATATTGACGGGTCTGTGCGCTGGCTCGTTTCCTTGCCTGTTCACCACACCCCCCCTCTACCCGATAGGTTCCCCCCCTCTACGAAGGTGCACAACGCACCCACGCACCAAACACCACCACCACCAAACATCATCGGACAGGAAAGCAAACTCGCCGCCGAGCCTGCTGCTTCCCAACCCCGACGAGACCGCTCCGGGACCGCTTCACTGCCGGTCTCAAGCATCCACGCCTACGCTTCATGTCGACAGCAAGGATGGCCGCCTCGGCGCGGCGGGCAGCGAGGATTACCAACAAGACCAGGCTTCTGGTCTGTCGAGGATCCGACAAGGTAGACCTGGCGGCGGCTGAAACCGTGCTTTTCAACCACGAGTCGACGTCTGCAGAGTCCACAAAAAACAACCCAGTCGGCGCCAAGGGAGTCGAAACTGGCGAGCTCTTGGTAAGTCGAGCCTCCTCTACAACTTTTGTTATGCATGCGACCACGCTTGCATAGCGTCGTTGCCACCAAAACGGCGCTCAAAGTCGGCGGCGACTCTGGGAAACCCGTGTGAAAAGCTGTAACGCCCCACCGGGCCCTTCCGACGTTCCCTTTGGTCACTTGCCACGTCGTCGTTCCACACCACCCATCACACACACACAGCAGCCGTCTACACACATGCCATGCTGCTGTGTTGTGGTGGTCGGTGTTCAAAGAAGGCATTGTCCACCGATGCATCATGCAGCAGAAGCACTCGCAGTGCTCTCATTGTTCATGCTCGCTGGGCTGGGCTGGGCTTGTGATGCATGCCCCCCCCACTGTACTGCACACTGGCCACCCATCCTATTCACACTCCCCATTTGACGGATTAGGGCAATTCCTAATCGCTACCTTTGTGGCACTTTGGCGTACTTTTGCTAACTCTTACAGGAACACCATCTCCAAGCAGCCCTCTCGTCGGCGTCGTTACTCCACTCTCGCGATGGCACAAAGCCCTCGAGCCCGACAAGTGGGTCCCGGTCTGGATCGACCAAGCCCGAGCCTGCGTCGGCGGCGTCCGGGAGCGGCAGCAATGCGGCTCTCAACTACCACATCCCGACACCAGATGCCACTGGTCTAGTCGACACTACCGACTATGCCAAGCTGTACCACACCCACAAGTGGGTCGAGCCCAGCAACTACATCCGATTCAGCGACACTGTTGAGGAGTCGTCATGCGGTGCCGGAGGTCTCGGGTACTGCATGGACGACGAGGACATCCTCTGGCTCAACTCGTTCAACGGCAAGGCTGAGGGCGCGAGTGGGGAGGGCGGCAATGCCACCCCTTCCTCTTCTGCCACCAGTCCTGTCCAAGGACGAGGAGAACGCCGGAAGGGAAAGGACAAGGAGAAGGAGACCCCTGCTCCTGTCCACATCTCTGAGGATGTCTTCGAGTACATTATGGGTGTGCTAGAGAAGCACGCCGAGGACACTGTGCCCATGCTCCACACCAACCTTTCTCTCATGCCAACTTTCGCCCAGGTCGAACCGCTCTTCTCATCAAAGCTCGCCTCTGCCTTCTTCCCCGCCAACGAGGTGCCCAAAAACATACCTGACTCGGCAGCACTCTCTCGCTCTGCTCGGTCCATCTACCCCCACTGGAAGTCTCGACGAGAGAAGCGCGGCGGCAAGGCCATCTTTGCGCAGCTCAACTACGACGAGACCAACGACGGTGACCCCTATGTCTGTTTCCGTCGTCGTGACGTTCGCGCTGCTCGCAAGACTCGCCGTACCGACAACTACTCTGTCGAGCAGTTCCAGAAGCTGCAGTTTGAGCTGCGCCGCGCGTCCGAGCTGTCGCAGCTTGTTCTCCGACGTGAGAAGGAGAAGAAGAAGCTGTATGCGGCAGACAAAAACGTCTGGGAGGCAAAGTGGAAATTGTTCGAGACCAAGCGTCGCTGGCCATCCCTTGGCGTGTCTCGAGAGGAGGAGGAGATCATCACTGGCCGTCACAGCGGCGCAGCTGCCGCTGCTGCTGCTGCTGCAATCAGCAGCCAGTCGATGCACCCCGGCCTTGCCAACAACAGGCATCTCACGAACCGCAAGCACGTCGAGAAGGACAGGGACGACCGCGAACGTCGCGAGCGCGTGCAGGAGGCCAGCCGTGTCGGCGAGCGTGTGTTGTCTGGCAAGTCTATGGCTCCAGATGCACTCCGCGAGCGGATTCAGGCCATGCACTCTAGGCTCGACGAGGAACTCGCTCGCCGCCGACAGATCGACTCCCAGTGGGACGACGTTACCGACAACTCTTACCAACCCCTACCCACCTCGCACGCTGCTCACGCCTTCCGGTCCATCAGCGTGCTCGACCCCACCTACCGCCCCGACGAGGACATCGACGAGGAAGGCGATGTGCACCGGGAACGTCTGGTCCACCCCATGGCTTTCCGTTTGCGTCGCGGCCGTGGCGGGCGTGTTGTGCTCGACCGCCGGCTGCCAGTTCGCACCTCTTGCCGTGGCGCCATGCCGTCGTCACCGGAGAAGCTGCGCGACTGGTTCTTCCCCGATCTCGTAGACTCTCGCCCTACCCGCCGTCGCCCTCGTTCCATCGACGATGTGGACGGCGAGGACGACAAGTCTGAGCTCGGTACCATCGCCTCGCCCAAGCGCCAGCGCCTCAACGAGGTGATGCGCTACGACGTCAGCCGCGGTGGGGCCATTGGAGTCGGCATGGGTCTCAACAGCGACGACGATCGTGTAGTCCTCGACGACTTTGACTCCAAGTACATCCGCCACCGTGTCACGTTACTCCAGGAGGATGACTTGATCAAGCTCCGCCCCGACTGCGCGCCCATCGCGCAGGCGCTGAATGACCTCAGCGTCGAGGTCGAGCTTCCCCCGCCTCCCAAGTTCATCAAGCCTACCCCTACCAACCCTCAGCTCGTTGCGTACCAGCAGCAGATCCTCCAGCAGCAGCAGATGGAGCAGCTCCAACGCTTCCAGCTCATGGCGCAGCAGCAGCAGGCGCTGGAGCAGGCCCGTCTGCAGCAGCAGCAACAGCAGCAGCAGGCAGCCCTCGCTCAGCAGCAAGGACAGGGTGGCGCTGCTCAGCAACAGCCGCAGCAGCAGCCTCAAATCCAGCAGGGCCAGGCGCAGGTCCAGCAGCAGCAACAGCAGCAGCAGCAGACCACCCAGACCCAGGCGTTGGCGCAAGCACAGGCTCAGGCTCAGGCGCAGGCTCAAGCACAAGCTCAGGCTCAGGCCCAGGCTCAAGCTCAAGCCCAAGCCCACGCTCAAGCCCAGGCGACTGCCAACGGGAACGCCGGATTGGCGACCCCCAATGGCACGCCGCAGCTCCTGCCTCCCAACCGCCCCTCGTCTGTCAAGCGGTCTCCGTCCAATGCTCCCCACGCGTCGCCCTCGCCTTCTCTGGGGGCTCAGCAGACGCCCACCCAGGCGCACACGCCTCTTGCCGGCCAGCAGCCCATGCAGACTACCCCGCTGCAGCAGGCTCAGCAGCTCCAGCCCCACCAGGCGATCCAGCAGCTTCAGCAACAGCAGCCGCAGCTTCAGCAACACCAGCTGCAGCAGCACGTCCAGCTCCAGCAACTCCAGCAGCTCCAGCAGTTGCAGCAGCACCAGCCCCGCCAGCTTACGGCGCAGCAACAGCAGCAGCTCGCTCAGCAGCTCCAGCAACAACAGCTCCAGCAGCACCAGCAGCAGCAACAGCTCGCCCAGCACCAACAGCAGCAACAGCAACAGCAGCATCACCAGCAGCAGCAGCAACACCAGCAGCAGCAGATGGCCGCTGCGCTCATGGCTGCCAATGCCAACGGCAACCAGTCGCCTCAGATGGCGAACGGCATCCTCCTCGCCAACGGCAAGCCCTTCGTGCCTGGTCCAGGTGGCGCGCCTGGTGTCCCGATGCCTGCAGGTGCCATCGACCCTCAACTGCAGCAGCAGCGCATAGCCGCCGCCCGCGCCCACATGCTCGCGCAGCAGCAGGCTCAAGTCGCCGCTGCCGGGCAGGAGACCCTCGAGAACCAGACTGCCGAGCAGCGACGCGAGCTCTACCAGCTCGCGCAGCAGAACGGCTTCGGCAACAACATCCAGGGTTTCCTCGAGGCTCGTAACCGTGCTCGACTCCTCAGCATGGCGAAGCTCGCCGCCGCGCAGCAGGCTCAGCTTCAGGCCCAGCAGCAGCAGCACGTCCAGGCCCAGCAGCAGCACCAGGTCGGCCAGGTCAACCTCCAGAACGGGGCGAACAACCTCGCGCTGGCTAATGGCGTCAACGGCGTCACTGGTGTTAACGGGGTCAACGGCATGACTGCCGTCAACGGCGTCACTGGCGTCAACGGTGTCAACGGCGTCGCTGCGCAGCCTAATGGCTTTCCTTCGCCAGGCATGACGACTTCCCAGCTGCAGCTCAAGCTCCCGCCCCACGCTGCGGCGAGGTTAGCGGGCACGGCCCCGCCCACCCCGCAGGCTGCCCAGGCGCAAGCCCAACGGTCGTAGGCGCCCCTCTTTTCTCAACAGTAGACCTCCCCACGCACCGTTCCATCGACCCAACTCGGCTCGACAGACCCGCACGACATCGTCTCCCAACTCCGCTCCACTCCTCTTTCTCGTACAGGGCTCGGTCCCGTCGATTCCAGACTAGCTATTCCACGCATTACATACCACCAATCAACAACTCAAAAGCTACCCCGTCAAATCAAACACCGCAGGCAGTCCTTGGTGACCAATTGTATAACATTATGAAAAAGCTCAATGTATCATGCGTGATTAGACTGGACTGGCTTGTGCTTCGGTTGTGCGTGCTGACTTGTGCTGCTGATCGTGCATACTGACTGACGGCAGGCGAGTGGAGGTTGCCTTGTCTGGGTCGAGGTAAAGGCGGTTGGGATGCCTGGGTTAGCCCCAACGCCAGTCACAGTGAACGGTTTACAGAGCAACTGTCGTGGTAGGCAACGTATGCTGAACAGTGTCGTACTGCACGTTCGTTGTCGTGTTCGCTTGGTGACCGTCCACAATCAGGTAGTATCGGCGTCGCCTTCCAGACAAGTTGGTGGTCACGGAAGGCCAACGAATTTATGCGGATTTCAGAGCCTTTTCTAAACCTTTTATGTGGTCTTGTTTAATCGAGACGATTGACGGTCATTCCAATCTTGTCCGCCGACGATGATACCTCTCTGCTCTGGATAATCATGCCAATGACCCCCGCTTGAACGGTGGATGAGAGAAGAATAACGTCGCCTTAGAACCGGAGATGAGCGAGTGAGCAGCGATAAGGGCTGTTTACTGAGCACATTTGTCATCGAGTGACAAGCCCATGCGCACGCAATCCCACGATTCCATGACCAGTTCGACTTTCATAACCAGACAGACACATGCTAACCAACTCCTTATACCGCAGACAAGCATGGCGCGCATGGCGTGTTGCTATGGGTCTGAGTAAGGAAGAGGGATACAATTGGCAGATGGCCGGCCGCCTTTCAGATAGGTCGGGTCAGAAATGCACGACCGGCGAAAGACTCGTAGCATACTCGCTTCTCAAGGAAGCTCTCGTCACTACAGAGCTGTTACTCTGGCTTGTAGAAAGGCATTCATACAAACAGCAAGGCTCCTTCACGCAACGTGTCGCATTTCAAGCACATCGTGTTTGGTCTTCTGTGGCGTTGCAGTTCGATTCTGAACGATACAGCTGTGGTCCCCTCAGGTCCCGAATGTCACCGTGGAAGTGGCCGTATCGGTATATAACCCACTGGGAGTGGATTAAAATATCAAAAATCTCGACCCCGTGGCGTAATGGTAGCGCGTGAGATTCCAATTGGAATATCCAACTCCTCAAGGTTGTCCGTTCGATTCGGGCCGGGGTCGTTCTTTTTGCTATTCGGTTTGCTTTTTACTGACCGAATTCGAGGGGCGCGTCGCTACGCAAGGGAAGTGCGCTGCGTGACTTGGCTGGTTGGATACTCACTAGATGTACAGCACAACGGGATGCGGGGAGTTGCCTGCAGTGGTGATATCCTTCTCCCCGAAAAGACGTTAGCACAAACTTTCGGTGGCAGACGCGTCGAATACCGATGAGATGGGAGTGATCACGCGGTGCCACTTCAAACCTCCTCGACCACTTGAGCCTAGATTCTGTTCGGGACATCCTGTTGGAGAACTTGAGGTGGTCAATGTCGAGAATGAAGCGAACTAGAGACGATGAGAAGAAGTCAAGTGGTAAAAGCTCGAGGCGATGAAGACCTCATGCGCCCTCGAGTCACGCGTCCTCGTGCAGAACACGCCATGCCGGCCTGTCCGCATACACAAAGTGGGGGCCTGTGCGGGTGCGAAGGACGCGTGCTTCTCCCTACCTTTGCCATCTCGCACCCGCGAACTACCTACCTCGTGTCACAAGACCTGCCTCGCTTGAGCCCTCAGGAGATCTACAGTGTGCATGATGATGTCTACCTCTGGTTCTTGCGCTGCAGATTCTTACGGAAACGCCGCCTGTCCCCTCCCACTGCCTCCGAATCCGCCGCATCGAAGAAGGGCACGTCCTCCCACCGCACACCGGCCAGTCCCTCCTCGCTCACGCCGCCCCCGGGCACACGCTCCCGCCAGTCGAGCAGCCCACAGGTGGGCAGTTCCATCACCCCATTCCTGACGAGGAAAGTTGCGCGCCCCAGCTCAGCCCCAGAGAGAGGGGTGAGGATCTGCAGGGCGAGCTTGCCTTCATCACTCACGCGGACGGCACGAACCAGGGCGAGGCCTAGGAACGTGGCATCCTCGGCTGAAGGAGGCTGTCGGCCTGGGGTGTACATCTCGTCCTCTGTTCCCGAGTCGGTCGCAGCCAGAGCGACAAGGCTGCCGTTCAGCGCTAACGGCAGATCCTGGGGGAGGACTGCCTCCGCCCCCTCGCCTATGAGGTAGGCACACTTTAAGGCTGTGCCAAGCTCGACGGTCCATGGTCGGAGGGCCAAGAGTGGCGCTGAGAAGTCCCACCGCGATCCGTGGGAGTGCAGATAGGCGATCGTGGACAGGGCACGCATGTCTGCGGCAGTGTACCGCGCCTGCAGGGGCGAGGATGGCGCTGGTTCCAGTGTGAACACGGAGGATGGCGCCCTGCTCGTGGTGGGTGGCAGTGGCTGTGTGTACTGGACCGGGCTGTGCCCGTTGTCCTCGTGCTCGAAGGCAAAGACGTGGGTGGGCTCGACTGCCGCCTCAATGGCCTGCATCAGTTCCTCGCCCAGTCCCTTTGTCCATCCTTGCGTGTTCACTACGAGTGGGACTGCGTCGGTGCGCCTGTTCTCCCCCGGGCTGAACGCGGCCAATGGGTACTGGAGCTCGTACTGATAGTGAGAGATGAGCTGGTGCACAGCAGCCATGTACTCGTCGGGACGGGACTGGGGACTCAGTTCTCCGAGATAATGGCCGCGCAGAGGAACGCGAGGGTGGGTGAAGGGAGGGCCTGGAGTTAGAGGGGTAACACGCAAGGCGTACCGAACACGGGCCGTTCCAGCACCCAGAGACCAACGACACCGCCACATCCAAACTCGGCTTGTCCGAGATCAGTCTCCAACCAGGCAACCCGCTGGAAGGTGTTCAGCAGATTGTTCAGAGTAGCTCTCGCCAATGCTGACTTGCCGCTCCTCTTCGGACCCTTGATGACCACCACGGGTGCAGAGTCCTCTGGAGGCGGAGAGTCGGAGTCACTCTCGGGGGTAGTGGGGTTCAGAGATGCCAAAGCCGTGGCCCATGATGCCGGAGTCGTGTGGGCATACGCTGGGGAGGGGAACGAGCCGAGCATCTGCGGTCAGCAATTGGTGATGATGAAACATACCGGGTGGACACCCTTCAGGCCCCACGGCTTGCTGTCGTTGACCCAGATGTTGTTGAATCCGGGAACTATGTCTCCTCGGAGGTCTTCTATACCAGACCCGGTCTCCTGAAGCAGGAAGATCGTTCTTGCCTCGTCGGCCGCAAATGTCTTCGGGAGCTTCAACTTGGCCAAGGCCGGAGATGGTGGGCACGCAGGGCCATTGGTCGCGGCTAGGATCGGGATGGGGTGCGATGTCGGCGCGTAGACTGGGTGCTGGATGATCTCAGTAGACGGCGACACGGTGCATGACAGGAGGGAGAGGGTTCGTTGAAGCGGGGTGAGCATGTATGTCCCGGCAACTGCGAGAGTCTAGTCGTCAGCACAGCAAGTCGAGCACCGCTCACATCTCTCGGACCCAAGCTGACCACAACGCCGGGGCCAGACAACGAGACGCCAGCCTTCACGAGCGCGGCAGCATCAACTTGGAGGTAGTTGACCCCCTCCTCGGCATCGAAGTTGGACGTGCATGGTCGCAGAGTTTGGGAGCTACTGTCAGACAGGAGTTTAGCGGGCACTCACCCAGCCACTCTTGAAGGCCCAGGATCAGTCATAGGGCTCTGCGCACCAGACCACGGCGTGGCACTGCCGTCCATCATTCCGGCGTCGTCCTCGCTATCAGAGTCGCACGCCGATGATCCGCTTGTGACATGTTCCTGCGGAGCGCTTGGAGAGAACGCCCTCCTCCTCCTCCTCGGCGCAGGCTCGTCGCGCTCCTGAGTCCCAACGAAGTAGCGAGGCTTCTCGTCACTCTTCGTCACCTTCCGCCTCTTGCTGGACGGGACGGATGTCTCCACCTCAAGGGAAGTGTCTGAGCCAGACAGAGACGGCGTGGGAGAGGGCGCACGGGCTGGAGCGGCTCGCTGCGGGGCCTTGGGGGCAACCTCAGCAGGTGCACTAGTCTCCTCAGCCTTCCGAGCGGCGAGGGCAGCTCTACGCGCCGCCAGTGCTGACATGTTCGTAGAGTGCTGGTAGTGTCGATCTGCTGAACCAGGTCCGGAAATTGTTTGTACTTGTGACTTGGCTACAGAAATCTGCTGGTGAAAGGAAATCGCGGAGCCCCAGACTTTCTTGCCGCGAAAAGACAAACGGGAGTCTCGACTCGCAATTCCACCCATATTTACCATCACTTGCGTCGTCCTCGCTGCCTACAACGTCGTAGAAGGAGCTCCATCTTGGCATTGTCACTATCACGACCACCATGTCCGACAGGAACATCCGCCAGGCCGATGGCCTTCTCATGCACATCCACGACCCTAGCACTGGTCCTGTGCTTCCGAAGGAGGGCGAGCACAACATTCTGGTCACGTCAGCTTTGCCTTGTACGTGTCAACCCTCCTCCCTTCCTCTCTCGAATGCGGATAACTGACTGGGGGCAGATGTGAACAACGTCCCGCATTTGGGAAATATCATCGGCTCGACGCTCTCGGCCGACGTGTTTGCTCGCTACAACCGTACCAAGAACCTGCCGACTCTTTTCGTGCGTCACGCTCTTGCATGGGCGCCTGCTGACTGATCCAGGTGTGCGGCACGGACGAGTACGGCACAGCCACCGAGACCAAGGCCTTGGAAGAGGGTATCACCCCGTTGGAACTGACCACCAAGTTCAACAAGCTCCACACTGCTGTCTATGAGTGAGTGGGCTGGGTGGCGTTCGGCTGACAGCAGGTGGTTCGAGATTGGCTTCGACAAGTGGGGCCGTACTTCCAACCCGGCTCAGACTGAGGTCACTCAGGACATCTACAAGCACATTCACCAGAACGGCTACTTCCAGCTCGAGACCTCCGACCAGACCTACTGCGAGGACGACCAGCTCTTCCTGGCAGACCGTTTCGTCGAGGGTGTCTGCCCCAACTGTGGCTACGACGACGCCCGCGGAGATCAGTGCGACAACTGTGCTCTTACCTTCTCCTCGCCCACAGAACTTCTCCAGCCCCGCTGCAAGCGCAACAAGTCTCACAAGGTCTCCGTTCGTCCCACCACCCACTCGTGCTTCCGCCTCAACGCAGTCCAGCCCAAGCTGGAGGAGTGGCTGCAAGCCGCTCGCGTCAAGGCCAAATGGGCCAGCAACGTTGTCATCACCGACAAGGGTCAGATCATCGAGCCCCGCATGCTCGGAAATGGCTTGCAACCTAGCGCTGTGACGCGTGACCTCAAGTGGGGTGTCGCCGTGCCATCTGTCGGCAACCCCGAGGAGGACGAGAAGCTGAAGGACAAGGTCATTTACGTCTGGTTCGACGCTCCTATCGGTTATATCTCGATGACCAAGGAGTACACTGACAAGTGGGAGCAGTGGTGGCACAACCCAGACAACGTCGAGCTCTACCAGTTCATGGGCAAAGACAGTGCGTTGCATCGCGGCTGAGACGACATCTGCTGACCTTTACAGATGTCTACTTCCACACCGTCTTGTTCCCCGCCATGCTTATCGCCGACGGAAGAAACTGGACCAAGCTTCACTACGTCTCCAGCACCCAATACCTCAACTACGAGAACACGAAGTTCAGCAAGAGTCGCGGCGTTGGTGTGTTCGGCAACAATGCCGAGGAGACCGGACAGCCTGCCTCTGTCTGGCGTTACTACCTGATCTCGCAGCGCCCCGAGACTGGCGACACTGCATTCCAGTGGTCCAAGTTCATCGCCTCCATCAACAACGAGCTGCTGGCCAACCTGGGCAACTTTATCAACCGTGTCATCAAGTTCAGTAACGCCAAGTACGACTCTGTCGTTCCGGAACCCAAGGGCTCCGACAACGAGGAGTGGAACAAGCTCGACTCGGACTTTATCAAGGACGTTGACGCCCGCTTGGCAGAGTACCGCGAGCTCATGGACGCTACCAAGCTCCGTGGCGGTCTTGCCGCGGCCATGGCCATCTCCGCCCGCGGCAACCAGTACCTCCAGGACTCTGGTCTCGACAACGCACTCTTTGCCAACCACCCCGAGCGTTGCGCGCAGGTCGTGCTCAACGCCATCAACCTGGTGTACCTCCTTTCCGTCCTCTTCCACCCATTCATGCCCACTGTCTCAACCGACATCCTCAAGCAGCTCAACGCTCCCGCCCGCAGCCTGCCCGAGCGCTTCTCGATCGACATTCTCCCCGACCACAAGCTCGGCAAGGCCGCACACCTGTTCAAGCCTATTGCCAACCCCACCGAGCAAGAAGCCGAGTGGCAGCGCCAGTTCGGCGGCACCGACGCACCCGCCGATGCTGCTGCTGACAAGGCCGCGGCCGCACCAGCAGTCGGCAAGGTCGTGGACCACAATGCGAACTGGGCCAAGTCCGCTGAGAAGAAGAAGGCCAAGGAGGCTGCTGCGAAGGCGCTCAAGTCTCCCGAGGAGGTTGAGCTCGAGGGCAAGCTCGAGGCCCAGAACCTGCTTGTGAAGAACATCCGTCTCGGCAAGGCCGAGGGTGACGCTGCGGCTGAGGGCGCAAAGTCCAAGTCGCTGAAGGCTGAGCTGTCTGAGCTGCGCAAGAAGCTCAAGGAGGCTAAGATTTAGGTAGATTGATAGGTAGCATATAGGGGGATGGAGATGGACCAGTGTCCATAGCGAGGTGCACCTGAAGAGGCGTCAGCCAATGTTGCGCCACTCTAACAGTCGGCGATCGGGTCGCGAGCCGAAGACGAGTAGGTGGTAGAAGAGTCGCAGATTCACGGTGACTAACTGCTAGAGTCTGCTATACTGAGGATAGGTCGTCTGGAAGTATGGCTGTGCTTCGTAGACTCGAGATGGAACATGTAACCAGCTCAACACCAAAGTGGGCTGCCTGCTCTCGGCAAGCTCCACTTCCAAAGACAGCGACATTCCGCCCGCTACAGCAATCACTAGCACCCTCGCAGGCATCATGGTAGAGTGGAATGCAATAAACATCCTTACAAGTGCATCTATGCAGAGAGTCGCGTACAGTGCAGTCCGTCCGATCCAGGCATCGGCACCGACTACTTCTGTATTGTGTTGACGAGCCTGTGTCGTTAGTCCCAACCCAAAACGCACAACTCACCAATCCAAACCCTCCTCGAGTCCCTCTCCCTTCGTCGCGCAACTTCCTCTCACGCTCCATTCCCGTCCCTTCTCCTGCCCTGCCAACCCGAGCTTGTCGCTCACTTCCGCAGGGCTCAGCGCACCAGCCACGTCCTGCTTGTTCGCAAACACCAACACGGGGACATTCTTCAGCTCGTCCTCTGCCAGCATTGTCAACAGCTCCGAGCGGGATGTGGCCAAGCGTGCAGCGTCTGCACTGTCGATAACGTAGATAATTGCCTGGGTGTTGGCGTAGTAGCATCGCCAGTAGGGTCGGATCGATGATTGTCCTGCGCGTTAGGCTGGAGAGATGGGCAAGACTTACCGCCCAGGTCCCACACTTGGAAGTTGATGTTCTTGTAGCTCACTGTCTCGACGTTGAAGCCGATCGCTGGGGTTAGCATAGCGAAACAGGGCAAGGCAGGCAGGGCGAGGAACGGCGAAGGTGGAGTAAGACTAGCAGCAGGTGGCGCGGAGGGGAGGGAGGGATAGCAAGCATGCTTGCCGGCTCCACACTCACTTGGGATTGTAGAGACGACTTCTCCAATCTGCAGCCTGTACAAAATCGTAGTCTGTAGTCAGCGACACACGCGCCGTCGCTTGCTTACCTTGCCTGCCGAGTCCAGGCCGACCATGAGGATTCGGACCTCCTTATCCTTGCCCCAGAAGGACAGGCTGGATAAGGAGGAATAGATGCGCGAGAGGGAGAGGCCCATCGTGGTGTATGCTGATTATAGGGTTGGTCGAGGTGGGAAGGGTATACGTTGGTGGTGGGCGAGTGTTGATAGTCGGAGCGCGCTCGGCGCTGACTGACGGAGTTCGATGTCGATGTCAGATGGATGTGCTTTGAACGGGTAAGATGGATGGATGGCGGCGGCACAATATGAGCGCGCCGCCAAGCGAGCAGGGGGGCAAGGGTCGGGGACGTGGCCGAATACGACGCGATTTGTAATCATTAGTAGAATTGAATGAGGCGTGAATAGTACTAGCGGGTATTTTGTTGGTCAGGTGGGCCCCCGCGGTGGAGGGCGGAAATTTGTTTGGGCGAGTATGTAGATGGGGGCGGTGGAGGATGTTCAGCAGTTCATACATCGCACTAGAGTATCATGTCGGAGAAAGTCGAGACCAAGGAGGAGCGTAGGGAGCGCAAGGCTGCTAAGAAGGCCGAGAAGGAGAAGGTGAGCTAGGATCTGGGGTGGGAGACACGCTGACAGTCAGGCCAGAGCTGAGGCACAGGCTGCCGCTGAGGAGGCTGACGAGGCCGTGAAGGAGAAGAAGGACAAGAAGGACAAGAAGAGCAAGAAGGAGAAGAAGGACGCAGAGGCGGAGGAGGGTACGAGCGACAAGAAGGACAAGAAGGAGAAGAAGGAGAAGAAGGACAAGAAGGACAAGACCGCCGCCGACGAGACCAAGTCCGAGGAGGCAGCGCCCGAGAAGAAGAGGAAACGCGACGATGAACCCGAGGCCTCCGCCGACGCAGGAGCCTCCACCGGTCGCAAGGAGAAGAAGCCCAAGTCAAAGCCAAAGGGCCCGGATACGCCCTCTGAGGTGTGGCAGGACTTGTCCCTCTCCGAACCGGCCAAGAAGGGTGAGTGCGCAACAGTCGAAGTGCTAACGCTCTAGCCATTTTCTATGCCCAGCAGTACGCGTTGCACGGCGCAACAGCGTCTGGGGGGTGGAAGTTCAACAAGGCACGGCAGGGGTGGCTCATCCGCCAGGTGTGGAGCGTGCCAGACGAGTATGTCGATGTCTGCGTTGCGTACTTGAAGACCGTGGTCGGCGGAGTAAGGACAGTGAGTGCGATGATTGACATCTGGCTGATGGCAGGCTCTGGTCGAGCGGGCAAGGGAGTATGTCAAGGATGTGGAGGTCGAGACGAAGGAGGAGGCTGCTGGTGATGCTGAGGAGGTAGAGAAGGCCGAGGAGCCGACTGCCGAGACTGAGGAGGCAAAGGCAGAGGGCGAGGCTAAACCCGCCCAAGAGGAGAAGGCCGAGGAGCTGCTCGACCCCGAGACCATCGCTCGCCGCAAGCAGCGCGCAGAGCAGCTCCTCAAGGCCATGGGCGAGGCATAGCCCCCTTCCCCTTCTTGCTTGTTCGCCATATAGATCACCGTGCGATGATGCAATGATTATGCCATATTCTACAAGTGCTAGTGCATCCCCATCCCTCCCATGTCTCCTCCCATACCCATCCCCTGCATCCCACCCATCCCCATGGCACCCATACCGCCGCCATTCGCGTCCGGCACCTGCCCCGTAGCGAGGAAGCCCATCAGCTCGATCTGGTTCGGGTCCCGCCCCGTCGTGGTCTTCCACGCCGCGCCTAGGGCCGCCCAGCTCTCCGCAGAGGTTGGGTTGAACGACGCCAAGTCGAACGAGGCTAACCCACCGGCACTGGCGCTGCCGCCGCTGCCTCCAGACTGCCCACCTCGCATGGTCGGAGCACTGCCCCAGCCAGCATCGCGTGGTG
Source organism: Cutaneotrichosporon curvatum (assembly GCA_001600275.1). NCBI lineage: Eukaryota > Fungi > Basidiomycota > Tremellomycetes > Trichosporonales > Trichosporonaceae > Cutaneotrichosporon > Cutaneotrichosporon curvatum. Next base: position 124,428 of record BCJH01000018.1, on the reverse strand, counting down.
GAGGGGAGCGAGCCCCGACTGGTGGACCGGGGGGAGCACGACCCGCAGCGGATGGTGGAGGTGGCGGGCGAGCCATGGTTGGTGGCACTGGAGGACGGACGCCAGGAGGTGGCCCCGGGGCAGGGCGGGGTGGCAGCCCGACATCTGGCCTGGGAGGGAGACCGTCTCGCTCCCTGTCAAAGTCGCGTGAGCCGCGAGCGTCGCGTCGTGGATCCCGCTGCTGGTGAGGCGGCAGGGAGTCGCGGTGGTCATCGCGGCCCTGGCGGTAGTCCTGGCGATGGTCCTGGGGGTAGTCCCTCCGTGGCGGGGGGTAGTCGCGCGGGTCGTCTCGTGGACGGAAATCGCGCGAGTCACGCGAGTCCCGCCCATCGCGGAAGTCTCTCCTGTCGTTGTCATTGCGGCGCCAGTCTGGGCTGCGACTACGTGCGCGTTCCCGCTCGCCATAGCGTGCGCCGTTGTAGTCCCCGCCAGCGCCGTTTGGACGCGGAGGGATGGGGTGGGAGGGGGGTTGCGATGGACCAGCGCCAGCTCCACCAGTCAACGCTGCGATGTTGGCCAGTGCCGCCAGCTGCGCCGGGTCGAGGTTTGGCGTCGGCGCTGGCGCGTTTGGGACGACTGGATTGCGAACATTCGCCAATACAGCATCGAGGGAGGACCCACCCGCCATTCTTTCATCAGATCTGACATTGCGTATCACTCACGGTGGCTTTGTGGCGCTCGTCTCGCCGGGGCTCTTGACACCCAGGAGGGCCATGATCTCCGGTGGGAGATGCGCCGGTGCCTGCGGCGGCGTGGGGGACTTGGACGAACTGGACGCAACGTGTGCGGCGGGGGCAAGTGCTGCCGCTGCAGCTACGCCGTACCGCTCGATGACATGCAGTGGCGGGGGTACTGTGGGCGTGGTGGAACGCGCTACGTCTCAGCTGAAGCTACGGCATTGGAAAGAAGCAAGCGGGGAACACGACACCTAGATGAAGCCTCTCGACGGGCTGGCAGGACTAATGTGTCCAATCTAGCGGCCTCGGAGTGCCTGGAGCCAAGCCAGCCGCGGCGGCCTGCTGCGAAAGGGATGCATGCGGGGTCGGCGCGCTACAACCGGGTAGTATACACTCCAGGGTTGGGTCAGTGGGCGTGAGTGCGGCTCTGCGCGAGTTTGCCCAGTACATGTGGAGTGGGCACAGACACGACAAGGAAGGAGGAAGCTATATTTACCTGGTTTGGAGTTGCCTCGCGGTGACCGCCCGGCGGGTGACATGCCCGCCGGCGTGCTTGATGATCCTATACGCGCAGTTAGTTGCTTGATGCAGTCCTCTGGGAACGTGTTGCTCTTCCTCCATATCTCGATGATCTTGCGCGTCTTGTCCTGCGAGTGAGCGGAGCTCATGCTTCGACGCTGGGGTCGCAACGCTGGCACTCACCCTTCCCTCTGCCCATACGCCTCCCTTGCCATCGTCGACCATCCCCTCGACGACACTGTCAACCACGCCCTCCATCTTGGAGAGCAGACCCGCCTGCGTCCCCTTGCCCCTCTCATTTGAGACCGTTCGGCCGATGCCCTTCTGGATGTCGGACTTGGCAGCCCGCGCAATGGCGTCAAACACGTAGAGGTTGGAGATCCGCATCGCGCTCGCTGGTGGCAGCGAAGTGTTAAGACGCAGCAGGCTGGTCACGATGTGGTGGTCATACGCGACAAGCTTGGTGGACATCTCCTTGAGCTCCGTGACCTTGGACCCAGACAAGCGCGGTGCGCGGACCGTCTTATCAAGCAGCGCATCAAACGCCTGCGGTCAGCAACTGCACAGTGAGCACCTGCCTACCTTGAGCTTGTCGTCCATGATGGGCGATTCGTTGGACGTCTGCGCAGTTGCAGTCGGCAGTGGTGTGTTGTTGGCTGGATGCTGATGACGGTGATGATTTGTTGTCAGTCGGCTGCAGCGGTCCGCCTGCTCAGCATGCTCAGACTTCTGGCTGCGGTCGCGTGCGGTGATGAGCTGAAATCTCCGTGCGGCGTTTGTGTCGATGTGGCAGGCGCGGTATGATGGCTTCTCGTCGTGGGATGACGTAGCAGAGAGAGAGCGAGCCAGGAGCCCGTCGATTGTGGACTGATCTCGCTGGCTTTCCGACCTCCTGGTGGTGAGACGACGCGAATACTCACTCACTCTACTCGTTGCCTTCGCTCCGTCGTGTCCGCTGCACGATCTATCTATATCTCTTTCACATCGCTCGATCCGTTCAACACACTCTCACTGTCCTTTGCCTAACCCCACAAACCCAGTAACAGTCTCCCCTCACCATGACTGTAAGTTCTACCCCAGTGGCATTTCACTAACATCCCAGCTCTACTACTCCAGTACGCGCGCCTCCAGCTCCGCCCTCTGACGACAGTGTGCTTTGCACTCCTCATGGCCGAGGTTGGCCTCTTCGTGACCATCATCGCGCCCATGCCCTTCTCCGTTCGCAAGCGGTGAGTCTACCCCTGCGCCGCGAAGTGCAGCACTCCAACCCGCGCCCTGCCTCCCACAAAACCGGCGCTGACATCACAGCATGATGCACTTCTTCAGCGAGAACCCAATCATCGCCAAGGTCCAGTACGGCGTGAGTCCCTCCTTCTCTCCATCGCTGACAACAGCTAAAAATTACATTCATGTACGCTACCCTCCCCCACCCCGCACTGACCTCAGTTTCGTAGCGGTGCTATTCATCGACGCCCTCCAGCGCATGGTCCGCATCGCCCAGGAGGGCACCAAGGCCAAGGCCGCCCCCGAGATGACAGACGTACGCTCTGAAACGGCGTAGTGCGTATCATACCCTTGCTCACAACCAGCACCGAACACTGACAGCCAGCGCCGCCCGCCGCTTCTACGCCCAGCGTAACCGTGAGTCATCGAGCTCTGTCCATTGGCCCGCTGGCGACCCGCGCTAACGTCGGCAGTGTACCTCACCGGCGCGACGCTCTTCCTCTCGCTTGTGCTCTCGCGCGTCTTCTACATCCTCTTGGACTTCATCCACACCCAGGAGGAGCTCACCCTCCTCCAGGGCAAGACGGCCAAGGGGTCGTCCGTCGCCGGCGAGAGCGAGGAGCTCCGCAAGCGCGTGCGTGAGCTCGAGGCGCAGCTCAAGACCTCCCAGACGCAGGGGCGTGACTTTGGTAGGTCGAGTTCACTGGCAATGGCTGACGATAGACACGCTCAAGAAGCAGGCGTCCCAGCAGGCTACGGAGTACAACCGCCTCGCTGACGAGCACATCAAGGCGGTGAGTCTGACGACGAGGCGCTGGAGCATTGCTGATAGCAGACCGGCGCATACTCTGACAAGAAGGCCGACTAAACTGCTCCTTCTGCAGGAGTGCTTCAAGAATAGATGCAGATGTCTGCTGTCTGTCATAGGACCGTACATGAGATCAGTGGACACAATGATGCTTGCTCTTTTCTGTGGGATATGCAAATTATAACCTACCGATGATAGCTGTGGTCGTAGTATCTGACGATGCGTGCGAAGTATCTGACGATGAACGATCCCACGATCCCCTTTCCGTTCATTCGCTGTTCCCGCTCAGTCCACCGCCAGTTAGTATGCCGCTTGATCATAGTTATCGACGTGCATTATCATTACAGTGCTGAACTCCCAAAGCCTAATAGCGTCTACAGAGGAGAGACTTCAGCTAATGGGTCGCGTGGCGCCCTCTCGCGTCCAAGCTTGCAGCTTCGCAAGAGGACAGACGAGGACTTGTGGCGCGGGCTGGCGCCGGGCGTGTCGCGGTTATGTAGTAGCGGGAGAACAGTAGTTTGTCGATAGGTGATGGAAGGGAGATGATGGGGAAAAGGTGGGGGTGGGAGGTGAGGGATAGAGGGGAGGGGGAAGGAGGGAAGGTGATCACACGGTAGGCTGTTCGTTGGAAAGGGTCGAACAGGACGAGGACGGGTGTCCTACGTCTAATGTAGGTGGCAGGCGCGTTTGATTATTCGGCTTTCGATGAGCCGTGGCGCTGCTGATGCGAGAGAGGGGCGATAGAGTCGTAACCGCGACTGGGGACTTGAGGGGTATATATTACTGGCCGGTTGAATGAAATGGGGAGTAGAGAGGCGAAGCGAAGTGCGACCAGGGAGTGGTGTGAACGGGAGCGCGAACGAAAGGGATATAAACACAGTGGACTAGGGACGACCGGATGGACATTATGCGCGCAATGTAAGCGCCAGAGACATGAGAAGGTAGACTTGGAGAGGAAAGCGACGGCGGTGGAGGTAGTCGCGACGCGCGTGTGCTTGCTCGATGCTCTCCGTTGCTCTTGTGACCGGCCCAACCGAATTTCCGACCGCGCCACTTGCATGGCAACTCCTTCTCATGTTGTGTTCAGTCCCGGATAGTGTGGGGAGTGATTTGGAACAACGACTGATTTCCACGGACACGCCTCATTTACCAAGCACCACCCTGCTCGCGGGTGGCAGTGTTGCGCGTCTGTGAGCGCAGCTGGCGCTGCGAGTCGCTGAGCTTGGGGTCCTGCGCCTGCTGGACCTGCTGCTGCGCACCGCTGGCGATCTGTGGCTGCTGCTGCTGCCCGTCGTTGGCAATGACGCGGCGGGGCTTGTACTTGTGCTCCTGGTCGTTGTTGGAGGGCGGCTGGACAGACCAGTCAAAGATGTAGTCGTACTGGAAACCCTCGCGAACAAAGAGGTCACGGAACAGCTTGCGCAGGTACGAGTAGTCGGGCTTGTCGTCGAAGCGGAGCGAGCGGCAGTAGTTGAGGTAGATGGCAAACTCGTTGGGGAAGCCGCGGCAGAGGATGTCGGTGGGGGTGGTCATCTTCTTCTCCATGATGCGGTCGTACTTCTGCTTCTTGGTCGCAGCCTTGAGACCTTGCCAGGGGAGCTGGCCACGGAGGAAGTACATGAGCACGTAACCGAGGGACTCAAGGTCGTCACGACGCGACTGCTCGACACCCAGGTGGGTGTTGATGGAAGTGTAACGAGCAGTACCGGTGAGGTTCTTGTTCTCGCGGTACGGGATGTGGAGGTGCGTCTTGGGGTCGCGGTACTTCTTGGCCAGTCCAAAGTCGATGACGTTGACCTGGTTGCCGCGCTTGCCAATGCCCATCAGGAAGTTGTCAGGCTTGATGTCGCGGTGGATGAAGTTGCGAGAGTGGATGTACTCGGCACGCGAGATCAGCTGGTCGGCGAGCAGAAGCACAGTCTTCAGGCTGAAGGTGCGGTTGCAGAAGTTGAACAGGTCCTCAAGCGATGGGCCACTGTTATGTTAGCCAGGAACTGGTTTGGGATTCTGAGACTTACAGAAGATCGAGAACCATTGCGTTGTAGTCGCACTCGGTTCCGTACCAACGGACAAAGGGCACACCAACACCACCAGCGAGAGACTTGTAGACCTTGGACTCATACTCCAGCTGGGGGTGCTTGGCCTTTACAGACTCGAGCTTGATGGCAATCTCCTCGCCAGAGACAATGTTGACGCCGAGGTAAATGTCACCTAGACGTAAGCAAATGCCCGTAGACAAATCGTGTCAGCACTTACCGAATGAACCACTACCAATCTTCTTGCCAATGCGGTACTTGCCGCCGACGCGGAGATCCATCGCCATGATGCTGGTTGGTAACTACTCCTCGACGTGGAGCGGGCTGGATAAAGATAAGGCAAAGGGCACAGAGGGACGTCGATTATCGAGAGTTCCAGAACCGAATGAATCGCAAGTAGAGGAATGAGGACAGAGAGATCGTCGAAGGAGAGCGTTGGAAAGCGACAGAACAGCAAGATGAATTGATCGTGAAGGACAATGTCAGCCATTGCTCTCAATTTCAGACAGACACAACCTCCTGCACACGCGAATTTGCACAGCAGCACACTGGAGCCCTGCAGCAGACGGCCTAGCCCCCATGTCGGGGTCTTCTGACAGTCCGAATGGACCGGGTACCAGTGCACGGATCCCCGAACCAGTGCGACGGCACACAAGGGGGGCTTTATGCGGGAGATGCGGGATTGGTGCCATTTCTAACTCACCAAATGTAAAGACTAGAGGTGCGTGTTAACACGATACGCAATGATCCTATGCGTCCGTATTGCTGGAGGGGATGAGAACAATAGGAAGAGGGGCGAGATCTGCGTGAATAAAGGTGACGTGAAGGATTTCACGACGTCGATCGAGTCGGCAGGTGGCGCGGGGAGATTGGATCGAATATCGTGCGACCGCGGCGGTAATGCAAGGAGACGTGATGCGCACGAGTCGTAGGGGAGAGTGGCCGAGTGCAAGGGGTAACGAGAGGGGTCGCGGACAAAGACGAGGTGTGGTAAGAGAGTAGAGAAGTGGGTGTGGAGAGATGGGTCAGCGCTTTGTGATGGCTTGTGGGTGTGCTGGTTGGTGGTTCCTTGCCGACACGCGGGCTAAATGCTCCGAGCAAGCACAGCGCGCGACGAATCGACCAAAGAAGACCCCAACCAACACACGAGAGAGGCTACTCACGAATTGAGTGCGGCGGGGATGAGAGAATGAGGCGATTACGTTCGACCGGGGAGTGTAGTCGAAACAGACGTGTAGAGAGAGAGGGAGAGTGAACGTGGAGAGAGAGAGGAAGGGGAGGTTGGAAGTGTAGTAAGAGTGAAGAAGGAGAGAAGGTGGAGGGAGAGAAGGTCCCGGGAGACGGGGGGAGGGGAGATGCGGGGGTGACCTGGACGGAGCTGGGACTAGCTGTGCCCCTCCCCCTGCCTGAGGGTTATGCCACATTACAAATCTCCGATATCGCCGCCTCGACGCGTAGGTGGCCCCCCCCGGCTGTCTGCTACAGTGCGTCATGCCATGCATACGACCACCGCCGACTACTTGACGTCTGTTGTTGCAACTCGTTAACACTGCCATGGTATGTTATCTGACGTAGTCTGCACAGACAATACGCAGTATGCTGACTGGCAGTCGCTCCGTGTTGTGCCAGCGACAGTGAACAGCTCGCAAGAGCAGTACAAGGTGTCCACAAAGGTGCGTGGCTGCGCGATGGCCGGTGGGATCGATGGGCTGCCACTGACTCTCTAGGACACAAATCACCCCCTTACTGGAACACATGACGCATTCCGTTATGGACCTACCTCTGCTGCGCAGAACGTAGCGTCGGGCAACCAGAGCGCCCTCCAGGCTCGTCTTGAGAAGGTGAGGAGGCGCTTGCGCGTCAGGCGGTGTGGCTAGTGGCTAATAGCAGTGGTCCGAGACACAGCAGCAGCTCCGTGCCAACATGCAGCGCAACAACTTTGGCCTGTCTGTACCGCTCCGTCAGGCTATGGAGATCAAGCTGGTCAAGGAGGTGAGCGGCAAGGCTCAAGAGGGCGATGCTAATTCTCCCAGGAGCTCCACCACCCGGCTCTGCTTGCTTCATCAGCTTCGGCTGTCCCAGTCGGCGGATCACACAACGTCCACCTCGAGATCCTGCAAGGGAACGACGAGTCGATCGATGCGCCCGACTTTATGACTGGTGGGGCTGACATGCGCGAGTTCCTCGACGTGAGCGCAGTGATGGAGCGTAGCCGTGGCATTTAGAGGGAGTATGTCTGTATAGATCATGCATTGTATCATCACGCACGCGCGCACGTCTTCGCGACGTTGCAGTATCGCAGATCCAGCTGCAAAGAAGGGCATGGAAGCAGCTCGACGTTCGAGAGAACCAGGCGTGTGCCACGCCACCCCGCCCGCTGCCAGTCGATTAGGCTATGGAAGTATACCCGTCACGCGTCGTGCGGGCGGGTGGCCGCGAGTCGTCCTCCCCACCGAGACGGAAGCCACCAGTCGGGAAAGCACCCGGCGCAGCTGGGCCAGCTGGCTCAGCAGGGCCACTGCCGAGTGTCTGTCCGCCTGAGAACGATGCGGGTACCCATCCTGGAGTCAGGTGATACTAGCCAAAGCACCCACCTGGAGGCACAAAGTTGCCACGGCTCCATGTCAGCTCGCCGCCGCGCTCACGCAGAGCAGTCAGACCGCCAAAGTAGATAGGCAGCTTCAGGCCCAGGACGACCATGGCGATCAAGCCGCGGAGGGAGAACAGCGCGACAGTCGACAGGTTTAGGATATCAAAGATGCCAGCGATGATCAGCAGTCGCAGGAAGAACTGATGCGGTCCCGTCGAGGATAGGTCGTAGGCCACAGCACCGAAGAGCTGCTGTCAGATGTGTACACGACCTCGACTACCATCAATGGGAAGTTGTACGCGAGTTCGGATGGCATGCCCATGGACAGAACCTGTGGGTCAGCTCGAGTCTGAATACGTACGTACAGCCGCAATGCGTGTCAGCGCGGGGGCGTCCATTGACTCCATTCGCGCTTGGAAGGACGACATGACGGCGTGCAGATGCTGAATGAGTTGGAGCAACGTTGAGTCCACTAGATCGGCAGCCGTCTCAACACGTTGAGCCTCGATCCCCGCATTCCCAGTTACCCATTCAGGCACGCCCCGCACTCATGTGTTGTAACTGGCCGGGTCGTCGCGTCTCCCGCATCACCTCCTCCGCTTCACCTCGTCTCCTTCGCCACTACTCGTCTACTACAACACGAACTCCCCACACAATGATTTGGCGAAATCTGGCTACCAGCGTATTTCTGTATGGACTGTCCGGGGTCTCTGCGGGCTCTACCCCTGTTATCAAGGAGCGCCCAGCCCCGGTCCTGCCGGTACCCACCCGGCCCCTCCAATGGGGCGACATCAACTTCCTCCACACGTCTGACACGCACGGTGAGCAAGAGTATGCACCACAGCTGACTCCAGGCTGGCTTCTCGGACACCAACACGTAAGTCGTACGCGCTTACCCCGCTAACCACCAGAACACCTGGCCCGAACCAGTGCGTACAAGTCGGGTGGCAAATACTGATAAGCACAGAACTACTCCGGCGACTTTGGCAGCTGGGCGAGCTTTGCGACCCGCATGCGCGAGCAGGCCGATGCCAGGGGTGTCGACCTGCTGCTAGTGGATGCAGGGGACCACCACGATGGCACCGGTTTGGTCTCCTCGTCCCCGGAATCAGCTGGGCGGGCGGACGAGATATTCGCCAAGCTCGAGTACGATGTGCTCACGCTGGGCAACCACGAGCTGTACCAGTATGATGCGGCGAAGTGGCTATACGACCGCCGGACACAGTGGTGCGACTTTGTGTGCTGGCGCGGCTGACGGTAGGGACGGGCGTTATCTGACGTCGAATGTGAACATCACTGTCGAGGAGAATGGCGAGGTCAAGTCCGTGCCTATCGCGGATCGGTATGCCAAGTTTCACACGAAGCAGTGGGTGCGGGTTATGTCTTGACTGACGAGCAGGGGCCGTAAGGTGACAGCTTTTGGCGTCATCTTCAACTGTGAGGGCTGGGGGTCGTGCTTGCTGACGGCGTAGTCAAGGCGCACGCCAAGAACATCACCGTACAGTCGCCGACGCACATGGCGCTCGAGCCCTGGTTCCAGGATGCTATCAAGGACACTCCTGATCTCTTGTGAGCGCCTGGGGGAGGACTGCCGCTGATACCAGCGTTCTGGCAGGCCACATGCCTGCGAGGGGAGAGACATCGGAGTGGGCGCCCGTCTACGCGGCCATCCGGGCAGTCCACCCGCACGTCCCGATCTACGTCTTCGGCGGCCACACCCACGTGCGAGACTGTACGCAGTACGACGATCGGTCTATGGCGTGAGTTGGCCCTACATCTCTAGCTGACAGAGCAGCATCGTTCCCGGCCGGTACCTCGAGTCCATCGCATTCGTCTCGTGAGCAATAGTACCCAGAGCCGACCTGATCGCAGATCCTCCCTCCCCTCGTCTCCCGATGACCTCTCCCCGCTAGTCATGAACAGGAGGTACATCGACGCCAACCCCGTCTCCTACAGCTGGCACACAGACTCGAACGTGAAGACATTCGACACCCGCCTAGGACGGCAGATCACATCCTCCCTCAAGGACCTAGCCACCGAGCTCGACCTCTCCACCCCCTTCGGCAACGCGCCGCACGACTACTTCCTCTCGCGCCACCCACACGGCCACCCCCGGTCCGTCATCACCTTCTTCGAGGAGAAAGTCCTCCCCCAGGCACTGCAGGACCACAAACGCAACGGCCCCCGCCTCATAACCGGCAACGCAGGCAGTCTCCGCTTCGACGTCTTCAAAGGCGCCTTCGACAAGAACGACGAGCTAACAGTATCGCCGTTCACCTCGGCGTTCCTGTACACCCGCCTACCAGCCGGCTTGGCGTACAACATCACCGTGGAGATGAACCGCGCCGGCGCGTCCAAGCTCCTCCCCACCACCCCGCAGGAGGACGACGACGCCTACGTCAACAAGGTGTACAGCGACTGGCTGGCAGACCAGTGGGAGCGGTACGAGGCGGAGGAGCTCGCCCGGGGTGGTGATGCGCAGACCCCGTTCAGCGCGGGCAAGCCCCGAACCCTGGGGTACGTGACGCACGATGCGTGCCCCGGTAAAGGGGATGATATTGAGCACATCCCCGTGCCGTTCTCGCGCCACCAGGTCGACTTTGTGGTCTCGCCTATGCCTGACGTTGGGCTGGACGAGGAGATCGACATGGTGGTCATGGACTTTGCGATGGATGATTTCCGTGAGTGGCTATGTACGGGGGTGTTGCTGACTGTAGTCACTGCCGCGCATGTGATGGATCCGGAGCGGGAGCTCGGGTTTGAGGACTTTAAGCCGTATGCGGAGCCTTTACGCGTGAATGGGCTGTTTAGCAGGTATGCTGAGGTGGAGTGGTAGTCGAGAATGAAGCAGACATGTACTAGAGACTCTGAGTGAATGCATCGTGTACGAGATACGGACTGCCTTGTGGATAGTATTTGCTGTTTGCTCTTCCTGCAGGCGGAAGTTGGCAGAATGTTGGTCATCGACATCCTCACCGTATTTATTCGCCTACCATACCCGACAAATTGTACCACAGTGTACCACAGTGACTGCTCGCGCTTGCGTACGAGTACAGCAATGCAGTACTCTATCGTCCTGCCAACCTATCCAGCCCGATCGACAGGACTCAATCTATGACCAAAAGCCGTCAAATATTGTCGAAGAATCAGCCACCAAAATAAGGCGGAAATGCATCACTAAAACAGCCACCATTCAAACGAAACACTGACTTGGCAGTAATAAAGCTCGGACGATCAGTCTAACATATAAGCCTCCTTAGCTCAGTGGTAGAGCGCTTCACTAGTATTCGCAACATCAGCGGTCTATGAAGAGGTCAGTCGTTCAAGTCGGCTAGGAGGCATTTCTTTTTGTCTTTTTGCGGTCCCTTCCTGTTCCTGCCCTGCCAAGCCTTCCTTGTCCGATTTAGCCCACTTTCCCAACTCTATTCAATCCTTCTGCCGTTATCACTCGCGGCATTCATCGGTACGTGCCTGTGCTGCATCGACTCTTTCCGATCACCGAATCCAACTCACCGATGTCCGCCAGCGCATTTCGGCTTCCTACGTCGTTCGAACGATGCTACGACGCTATTATATACTCGCCTCTGCTGCGTTCCCGTGTCTCGGTCCACCGCACTGTACCGCACTAGCTGATCATGTGTCCCGGCACGTACGCAAGTCGAGCACTAGCACCACTAGTCTCAAAGACACATGCGAGGCCACTCACCATCACGCTGGGGCTCCAGCATACCGAACCCCGCCTGTTGAGCATCAGCAGCATGCAGGACAATCATCACCAACAGCAGTACACTTGAATGCTCAATACCGTCCATCGCCCAACGCCGTTCCCGTTCATCTCGGATGTGGCCGACCATCAGCAGTCGAGTCAGTCACATGCCTCGGAGGTGCCCACTATCAATCAGGCCGCTCGAGAAGATGTCCATTCCTCACATGACATTGTCGATACAGAAGTCGGTGAGCACCGCTGCGGTTGTCGGCGGTCTGCGAGTGCACGAGTCGATGCTGCCTGCCTATGTGCACGTATTGAGTAGGGCAGTGGAGATTCTAACAGCCACAATCGCAGATCCAGATCCGATCTCGCGCTCGCTTGCGAAACTTGGTGGGCATGCACACAGGCAGGCAGGCAGGCGCCACCCTGCTGACGCGTTCTGACTGCATAAGCACTCATCGCCCGCCCACCTGCAATGTCCACCAGATCGACGCAGCGCTGTTCGCGAGAGCACAGACTTGTCTGGTCTGCGTATGCTGGGTACCTGATGTACAAGGCTAGATGTGCATGGCGGGTTGATGTCAATGCCAAGACATTGACGATGATCTGTGCGAGGCTCGCGCCTCTCTGGGGTCCGCTTTTCCGAGGAGCGGGGCCCGCCGCCGACTTCTGATCCACCCGTATCTCCACTATGCCTTTGTGAGATGGGATGGACCATCACAGAGGCGCAGATCCGGGGAAGAGGAACGCGCTGTGCTCCGTTCGATGAGGGAAGGGTTTCGGGTTCGCTACGGATACGAGGAATCGGATTCCAGCTGTCCTCGAACCCGACCCCGACGCCCGTCCGTTGTTCAGCCGGTCGATGATGATCATCCGTACTTCTTGCACGGTGAGGGCCGATCATTCATCGTGATCGTACAGACCGCTGCGCGTACAGAGGACGCGCTAACTCTCGCAAAGAGGCGGCTCGTGTTTCCATCTGACCCGGTGGCACTCCGAATGCCACACCCCACAACGGCTAGTGGCAGGCCCCGCTAGAGGTCAGGCAGGTAAGCAGGGTTACGTTATGCGCGGTGATGTCCATCGCATGATACAATCGGGCGCACGGCGTTCAGGCAAGCAGTAGCTGGGCACTGGGCGTTATTTTCAGCGCTCAACGCCGTGCTGGATCTGTTCCAGATATTCTGTAATGTGCGATTATGCATGCACAGACTCCAGATTCTATCATTATGTGGTGGGTATGTCCGCTCGTGCGCGCCACAGATCGGCATGAGACACCAGATGACCGGTACAGTTGACAAGTTTTGAATGCTTTGGTGTGGGGGTGGGGTTGAGTGGCGGCAATGCAACCTGACTACCTTGCACACAGCCTGCCTGCTGTCACAGCCATGCCTCTCGGCATGTGCCTACGGCGGCCACTCCCGCCAGACCCGCTTATCTGGATCCATCCTGTGGCACTCACCGACCCGCCCGTTCGGATTCACGGAACTGCCTTTGACTCTCGGAGTGCGGAGCAACCATGGGGAAACAGGCGGGGCACCCGGATCTGACCAGGGATGCAGGGCACTTCCCCACTCGCCAAGATGGCGCATGACCTTGCTAGTCTGGAGGGAATCATCATTCACCAAGGGTTAACGGCCAGCGAGGCTTAATTGCCTCTGAGTTAACGTGCGGCGGACGCCGCTGTCGACCCTCATGAGCCGCCTTGCCAAGACAATCCCGCCCTAGCGCGGTTCATAGGCTTTGTGACTGCCTGCGTTGTCTGCTTGCCTGTCCAGCTGGAGGAGGCGCTGGATGGATGCTTCTCGGATCCCTGGATATGCCGAGACCGACACCAGGCAAGAATTACTCCCAGCTCTGCTGTATGCTGGTAAAGACCGTGTTCCTATATAAAGACGGCAGGGGGTGGGCGTGTCTCCCATCTCGAAGCAGAACACACCACAGCCCTGCACCATGGCGACGAAACTCGACCAGAAGCCCTTCGACTCGACCTCGCTCGACAAGGTAGAGAACCAGAACATTGAGAATGTCGACTTTGTGGACGAGAAGATCGACCCCGAGGCCTCGCGCGAGGTCCTCCACATTGACCATGGCATCGACGCCGCTGCCATCAAGAAGCTCACTCGCCGCATCGACTTCCGCCTGATCCCGGTCATGTCGTCGATGTACGCGATCTCGCTCATCGACCGCACCAACCTTGCCATCGCGCGTCAGGCCAACAATGTGTACATGGACAAGGAAATCGGCACCAACATTGGCGACCGTTACTCCATTATCACACTCATGTTCTTCATTCCCTACATCATCTTCGAGATGCCGGTGAGTACCTTGATCGACCCTTACACAGCCGACTCGTGCTGATTCCAGTCCCAAATCGGTCTCCGCAGGTTTGGAGCTCGTCTGTGGCTCGGTACCGCTGTCGTTCTCTGGGGTATAGTTATGCTGAGCATGTGCTGGGCCAACGTGAGTCTTGAAATGATTACTAACTCGGAGTCTGGCTGACGATCAGACCTGGGTCACTCTTGCCGTCCAGCGTGGTCTTCTTGGTATCTTTGAGTCTGCCCTGTTCCCCGGTGCCGCCTACCTCATCTCCTGCTGGTACCCCCGCAAGGACATGGCCGTGCGCATGGTCGTCTTCTACATCACCTCGGCGCTGGCGGGCAGTTTCGCCAAGCCCCTCGGTTACGCGTTCTCTCTCCTACACGGCAAGGCCGGTCTTTCCGGTTGGCGCTGGATGTTCATGATCTACGGAATCATGACCATCGTCATCGGTATCATGGGTCTCCTCTTCATCATCGACTTCCCCCACAAGGCCACCTTCCTCAACGAGGACGAGCGCTACATCGTCCAGACCCGTATTGAGCGCGACCGTGGAGACTCGAAGCCCGACCAGCTCACCTTCAAGAAGGTCCTCAAGTACGCCAAGCAGCCCCGCCCCTGGCTCTTCGCGTACATGTTCATGGCGACCACCACTGCCTCGTACTCGCTCGCGTACTTCATGCCCACCATTCTCGCGACCATGGGCTTCACCAACGTCGAGTCCATGCTTCTCGGTACGCCCGCATACTTCTACGCCCTCGCGCCCTCCATCATCAGTGGCCGCATCGCCGACCGCGTCAAGGGCTGCCGTGGCTACGTCGTCATGTTCAACGCCGTCTGCATCATCGTCGGCACCTGCATGTTCTCCCAGCTCCCCCGCGAGCAAAAGGTTGCCCGTTTCGTCGGCATCTTCCTCTCCGTTGGCGGTGCCAACTCGAACCCCCCTCTCGTCGTCTCGTGGCAGCAGACCTCGCTCCGTTCGCACTCTAAGCGTGCCTACGCTTCGGCTCTTACCATTGCGTTTGGCGGTATCGGCGGTATCTTTGGCTCGTCCCTCTACATGGAGAAGGAGAAGGCCAAGGGCTACCCCATCGGTGTGTTCTTCACGATCGGCGTCAACGCGGGAACCGTTCTGTGCGCGTTCCTCATGAGCATCTGGATGAAGAAGCAGAACCAGAAGGCCGACCGCGGCGAGATTGTGCTCGAGGAGCACGACGACTTCCGGTTCCAGTCGTAAGAAGGGGTTTTCTTCAATGGGTCTTGAGGGTAAAGGATATAACGGTAGAGAAGTAGAGTTCTGCCAAGTTGTTAGTAGTAGTCATGAATTGCAATGAGCATGCAGAGATGAATGATGAGTTGATGCCACTTCTGCTTTTAGCACGACTAGTGACTTACCTCGAAGCGATGGGCCGTGCTCGTCAAGAGTAGCAAGTCATAGCATGAGATTGCAAGAGGGAGTCGTCGTCGACAGTGTGGCACCGCCAATCGCCACAGATTGCCTCCGGTAGCCCGCATGGTGGACTCTTGAGCTCACCATGACGCCATCATGCCTCCACCACACGTCTCCACCGGCTTTAGTCATGGCCGTGATCATTGTCTGCAGGTCGTCTCACAAGTCACCTACATAACAGACAGAGGACTTTCCTCTCCTGACTCAGTGCGACAACACCTGTACACCTTGGAACACCACCGAAGCAGATCAAAATGTCTCTCCCATCCCAGCAGACGCAGTGGCGCCTCAAGACCGAAGGCGGCGGACCATCCAGCATCGTCAAGGAGACAGCACCAGTGCCCACCATCGGCGACTCTGATGTCCTCGTCAAGCGTATGTCCTCCTCCCGCTTAACCCCCCTGATAGCAGTCCACGCCATCTCCCTCAACTACAGGGACATCCTCATCGCCTCGGGCAAGTACCCCTCCGCCGGCCTCGGCACGCCCATCCCCGTCTCGGACGGGGCGGGGCAAGTCGTCGCAGTCGGCAAGCGCGTCCACATGTGGAAAGTGGGCGACCGCGTCATGCCCACTTTCATCCAGGCGCATATTGGCGGCTTCGTCGACAACGAGCTCCTCGCTACGAGCTTGGGCGGGCAGGTTGACGGCGTGGCGCGCGAGTACGGCGCGTACAGCGAGCAGGCGCTCGTCCGCGTCCCGAAGGACTGGAGCTACGAGCAGGGCGCGACCCTCCCCTGCGCTGCGCTTACTGCTTGGAACGCGCTGTTCGGCCTCGAGGGCAGGCGGCTCATGCCTGGGGAGTGGGTGCTCACCCAGGGGACTGGGGGTGTGTCGATCTTCGCTGTGCAGGTGGGTTCAGAGAGGGCACATAATAAGCTCAATGCTGACTGTCAGTTCGCAAAGCTAGCTGGTGCGAGGGTTATCGCCACGACCAGCTCTGAGGACAAGGCTGGGAAGCTGAAGACTCTCGGCGCTGACCATGTGATCAACTACAAAACCACGCCGGAATGGTCGACCGAGGCCAAGAAGCTCTCAGGCAAGGGTGTGAACCATGTCGTGGAGGTTGGTGGGCCGGGAACGCTCGCGGAGAGCTTCAAGGCTGTGCGGCCTGATGGGGTCATTGACGTGATTGGGCTGCTCGACGTGGCTGGTGAGAACACGCCGAGTGCGCACGCTGCGCTGGCGTACTCGTGCATCACGCGCGGTATCAAGATTGGCAGCCGGCTGCAGTTCGAGGACATGGTTGCCGCGATTGAGGCGAACGGGATGGAGCCCGTTGTGGACGAGAAGAAGTTCAAGTTCGACGAGCTGGCCGATGCGTACGACTACATGAAGGCGCAGAAGCACTTTGGCAAGGTTGTCATCAGTGTCTGAGACGGTGCGAGGTGACATGAGACATCGCGGCATGCGGTCTTGATAGACATGCTAGTATGTACGATGCAGCAGCTCTGCTAGCTCTGAGCAGTATTGCTTGTGCGCGTGTGTGTGTGGGTTTGATGCGCGTCGAGTGAGAGCGTCCACGTCCAGCTCGTTCCACTGTCCGTTCTCTACTTGCTCGATGCACTTACACGACTTCGACACCTCCTACTGCACCTAACACGAAGACCAAGCTACACTGACAACTGCAAAACAACTTCTACCACCCCGGAACTGACCTCCAAACATGCTGCACCTTACTCTATTCATTCTGACTACCTGACACAGGAACCCGGTGACGTCCGAAGCGCGTTGCCTGCGGCTTTGTTCTGTTCCTCCTTCCCACGAACCTCGCTCTCCCCCAGGGCAGCCGACGCCGACGTCAGCCGCAACCTGTCTACATCGCCATACGCAGCCTGACAGCATGCGACTGCTGCATTGCTAACAAACTCGGTGCACCGCGTCAGGGCACTCGGCGTCGCCTAAGCAAGCCACGCCGCAGGCGGAACGCAATGCGAAAGCGGTCTAACGGGACGTCCGGCGGTCGTTAGGCTGCGCGAGACCTGAAAGAACTGAGGACTCGTCGGTTTCTAGGGCTGAACGAGCTGGCAGGCGTCAGGTGTCAGGTAAGCTTCCGGTGCTTGGGTGGTGGGGTCTTGGCGCCGAGGCGGCCCAGCGTCATTGAAACCAACAACAAGAAAGTCACCGCCGCTAGACATTGGTTCATCGCCGTCGAGAGCAACGCAAGACAAAGGACGGCAGTCTACACCCAGCAAGCATCTCCGTGCGAAGCTCTGCTCTAGGAACTTATACTTAAAATTCGCAACCCTGCACAGCCCTGCCAGACTGCCTGCGTGCCCAACCTGCCTGCCTTGCCCAACATGCCGACCATCCGCGCAGTTACCCCAGCAGAACCAATAACACCAACGTCGACTGTCTTTGTGACTCCCGACTCGACTCCCAGGACATCTCTATCGCCCAAACAGCCCATCGCTCCCACTTACAGACGAGCAGTGAGGTCTCCTCCCCAGTCTCCACAGTCGTCAAGGTCGCCTAGGTCGTCGTCTCACGACCCAAGCCAGTTCCAATTCCCACCCCCGCCACGGCCATCTCAACAGCCCCAGCCGCGTTCTACGAGCACTACCTCCCACCCACCACCGCGCTTCAGCATGTCCTCCCCCCCACCACCACTGCCAGCAGGTGCAGCTGCACCAGCGACCCATGACCCCTTCGCGAGTGCTCCCCGCCCGGAGCTGCCTCAGTTCCAGTCGCCGCCGCAAGCGCAGCCTCAGTCCCAACCCCCTCCTCAACCCCAGCCCCAAACCCAACCCCAGCAGCGACAACAGCACCGCGCCTCGTCCTCCATCACCTCCGTTCCCTCAGCGCAGGTCGCCGCACCCGCCAACCTCTCCTTCAACCCCGAGGCAGTCACCTCCCAGCCCGTCTCCGCTGGAGTCATCGACATCCTCCTCCCCACCTCCCCGCCACAAGTCATCCGCTCCTACGCCTGCGCCCCGGACACCTGCGTGATCGACTACCCCCCCACCTGCAACCGTGACGAGGCGATTACAGTCGCCTCCATAATGCACGACGACAACCTCCGCGCCACGCTGGCCGTGGCGGGTGTGGTGGGCGACTACGCCCCGCACCTGGAGGAGCTCCTCATCCCGCGGGTGGAGAACCTCCCCCGCCCGCAGGGACAGGGGAAGCGGGAGGTGATCAACCCTCGCATTCGCGCTGGCGCTGAGGCAACGCGCTTCGAGGCGCGGGCGGCGCCGTTGCCGAAACTCGTGAGGCGCGGGAAGGACGTGTACGCCGTCGAGTGGATGCAGGGGCCGAAGCCGTTTGTCATGGACTTCAAGGGGCAGAATGTGGGGATGGACCCGGCGACGGGCGAGGACGAGAAGGATATGCTCGCAATGTTGATGGTTACGCTGCGGCAGGCTGTAGCCGCTGGCGAGCTCGAGAACGGCAGCAGCACGCGGTCGAGCGAGGAGAAGGTCAAGGAGAAGAGCGCGCGTGGAGCAAAGGAGAGCAAGAGCAAGCGCAGGAGCACCGGGAGCAAGAAGGATACAGAGACGGTTGGTAGTGGCTGCGGCTGTGTTGTGATGTAACATGGACTCGGACTAATGGACATAATGGACATAGGTGGTGTATCGAGTACATACAACTAGCTAATCTATAATCAATGCTATTCGTCAGACTCGTCGCTTGCGAGTGCAGCCTGGATGCGTGCGCGCTGCTCTGCTTCCTTCTGGCGCTGCTCTTCTGTCTTGGCACCGCGACTGCGGGTGACGCGGCCGGTGGGTGCTGGTGTGGGCGGGGTTTTGAACGTAAGGCGGATTGTCGGACGGCCGCTGCGCGACGACGTCGGTGGAGGCTCGTCCTCGCTCTCCTCGCTCTCTTCGTCCGCTGTTCGCTTCTTGCCTCGCCGAGACTTGGTCGCTTTCGCCTTGGCTGCTGGCTTTCCGTTTGCAGACCGTTGTGGTCGAGTCTTTAGAGGAGCTGCGGATCGCACAGGTCCGGCAAGTTGCGCAAGTTGAATACGGTTGACAGTCTGATCGCGGATGACAGGCTGAACGCGGTTGGCAGGCTGGACAGGATTGGTAGGCTGCAAGGCCGGTACAGGTTGCACAGACTCCACAAGCTGAGGCGCAACTGGTACCTCCTCCATGTCCTCCTCGTCGAGATCCGGCTCTTCTTTGACGTGGACCTCTGGCGAGCCATCACGCACATTGTCCGCCCACGCTGCTGCACTCTGCTGAAATGCCTTATTGATGATGGTAGCAGCAGACGCAACAGGCGCTGTTCCACGGGTACCAGCAGCCAAGCTCATGGGATTCTTCTGCGCCTCGTCCATCTGTACCGTCAGACGCATCCAAACACTGCCACTCACATCATCGGCAGCACCATACTCAGCCTGCAGGCGGAGACGGATACGCAGCCCGTTGACCAGCTTGACCCAGCGCTTGATCGCCCGCTGCTCGCGCCGCGCCTTGTCCCGCTCCTCTGCGGCTGCTTCGGACTTCCAGTACTCCTCGAGCACTTGCTGTTCCTTCTCCTTGGCAACCACAATGCCAGTCACGACGGGGATAGCACGCTGCTTCTTGAACTCGAAGGTGGTGACTGCCTCGGCGTAGCTGATCTTCATCTGTTTGGCGACCTTGGCTATGCCCTTGTCTGGTCGTCAGTCGTGACTTCATTGCAACTTACATGGCAAGTGTGCTGCGCCGGGAGGAAGCATGGTCGGCACGTAGAGGTCGATGTTGCCGAACACGTTCTGCGGAATGATGCCCTAAAACCGTTAGCCAGACCCAACGAGTTAGTTTACGTCTTTGATCGGCGGTGGGATATAAAGCTCGGTCTGGCCCTCGGAGTACAATCCCTGCATGAGCGGCTCCTGGTTCTCCTGGAGTGCGAGCTGCTGTGCGCGGCGCTTCTCAAGGGTCACGGCGCGCTGCTTCACCCACTTGAGGGGTTCTTGCCGTTCCTTCACCTGCCGGCCTATGCGCATCCAGCCCTCGGCTGTCTTGCACAGGTGGACATTGGAGCGCCGGTACACCGCCTCGCCTTTGAAGTGGCCGATGGGACGCATGGGGCGAATGACTTCCACACGCTTGAGGTGACGCTCCAGGACATACCTGAAATGTCAGACGAAGCCATGCGAAGAGCACTTACAGAGGATGATCCTTGAACCCGTTCATGTGCAGCGGCATGCCTTCTGACACCTGACTCATTTCCATCTCAGCGTCCTCTAGCTCATCGCGGCGCAGCTTGACCGGACGCTCGAGGAGCTTGGTCACCTCGGTCCACCAGTCGTCCTCGCCAGACTTTGGTGGTGGCGGCCGCAGCTTGCATGTCTTTGCGCCAAAGTTCTTGGTGTATCGCAGAGTAACGTCGCGAGCGTACCCATCTATGGTCAGTCCAGTCGCCCACACAAGGCCCACCTTCCTCGAAGGCGATCACGTAGACCATGCGAACGGGACCGCTGTCAGTTTGCGGCTCGATGTGGGCCTTCTTGCGGATAACGCCATTCAGCGGGTCGACTGGGATCCACCTCTGATCGGACCGGCTGTACACCTCTGCCCAGTACACTGGTGGCTGAGCCAACATATCTGGTGTGAGTGAAGAGCGAGTTGGATGGCCTACCTTCTCGCCGCTTCCGCTTGGGCTCTCCTGTAGTCTGTGTTGGTGGTCGCTGTTTTCGCAGCTTGTACAGATCAGTCTGCGGGCCCTGGTCTGGTTCTGGCAACGGTACCTCCTCCAGATCCTCCTCCTCACTAGCGACATGGGAGCCCATGCCCTGCTTGCTTGCTTTTGTGCGCGTATTCTTCTTCTTCTGTACCACCTTTTCTGCTCGCCAGGGCACAGCTTGAATGCTGACGACCAGCCGAGCTCCGAGTCCACACGCGCGTGCCAGTGACACAAAGAGCTGAGCCGAGACGTCACGGGAGCCTTCTTGCTGCAACGTCTTCTTCATGAGGCTGTTGCATGACCGCAGTTGTTCGCCACCGAACTCGTCTTGCAGCGCTGTCATGACCTCGTCATCGTCATCGTCTTGAGCCTTTCCCTTCCCCTTCCGCTTCTTTGGACTGAACTTCTTTGAGGAGTATGCGCTCTTGACCAAGTCGCCGTGGGCGAGTGGCGGCAGCCTGTCGATGACTTCCTGCACCTCGTCCCAGGTTCTTGTTCGCAGGCCAAGGAGCGGATCGGAAATGTCGAAAAAGTCGTGCCTCCACCAGGAGACGAGCGACTGAAGCGCATCGAAGAAAAGGCGTGAGCGCTGGGCCTTATCTGGATAGCGCCGTGGAGAGATGAGGAACGCTGCGTGGAGTGGGTGGGGGAGAAGCGACAGAAGACGACACTGGACATTAGCTGCAATGCATGCAACAGCTCACCCTCAAAAGCAGATTCGACGCCCAGTTGTTCCGCAACCGTGCAGATGCGATGAGACAGAGAACATGGAGCTTGTGGAAAGTCAGGCGCAGCGCACGATCCTTTGAGGTCAATGGCTTCCTACTAGTCAGCTTCACAAATGGACAATATGACTCACTTGCGCATAGCTAGAGCGAGCTTCTTGGCCTTCTGCTCCTCAGTCTCTCCTCCTAGCTCCAGTGTGATCACTCTAGACTCGTCCTCATCCTCATCCGAAAAATCCTCCTCCTCGCTCACAGCTGACGATGGAGCGGCGGTGGTATCAGCCCCGGTGAGGGCCGACATTGGTGTCCCAGGCGCGGTTGACGCCACACGGGACGTCGATGGAATCTCCACCTCTTCAAACTCCTCCTCATCCTCATCATCATCTGAGCTCGAGCGGACTGATATCGGCGACCGTGGCAGTTCGACCTTTGTCAGATCGATCGCGGTGCCTTGCAAGTGTTAACGGATATCATAAGCCACACATACTCTTGTTCTTGCCCCTCAAAGCCTTCTCCAAAAGCCTTCCGGGCCCCTGCTGAGCCCGCGAGGAGCTTCCAGCCCTCATCGAGTGTTGTTCTTGCCGACTGCTGAAAGTGTTGTCAAAGGTGGCGCAATGGTCGTGCGAGACGTCATCGTAACAACATTTGAGGAGCTTTCAGTACAGTCAACCGTAGACCCAGAGTGGAGGCGGGGATGACGGAGATGCCTTAATAATCTCCGCGAGTTGTCACTGCACTCCGCCGCGTGTGCGAGAGGAGATCTCCGGGTCATGTTTTCAAGAGCTCGCTATCACTCTGGTCAACAGCGATCAGCCCAGTTCATCCCTTTCGCAGCCTGTCCAAACACTCCTTTGGATACTAGTATTCGCGCTGAGCGCATGATACCAGCCGCATTATTCAGGCGGCTTCCACGGGCAAGCACTCTCCGCCCTCGACCATCCTCATCTCTCGGAAGCACTACTAGCCGCCTCGCAACTCCCGCTCGGTCTCTTGCGACGTCCGCCGCTTCCGCGACACGCCCTAGCCCTCGCCCCCGTTTATCTTATCTGTCCTCTTCTCCCTCTCTCTCTCTCCACGCTCGACACACCTCCTCGAGCACCCCCAACGTCATGGTCTCCACCTCCCCCGAAGCCCGTGACTATGGCAGCTTCAAGCTCCTGAAGTCGGTCGACCTGCAGTACGCTCCTGTGACTGTGTCCAAGTGGCGCAGTGACAAGACCGGTCTGACAGTGACGCTCGGTAATCACTCCTCCCCTATCACCAATGGCTACTTTGTCATCGCATCCGAGATCTTTGACGACACGGGTCGCCCGCATACGCTGGAGCACCTTATCTTCTTGGGTTCCAAGTCGTATCCTTACAAGGGTGTCCTGGACAACCTCGCCAATCGCGCAGGTAGCAATGGCACCAACGCCTGGACCGCCAATGACCGTGAGTGGGTTCCTTTGAGCATTGCTGACAAGCCAGACACCGCTTACACGATCACCACTGCCGGCTCGAAGGGCTTCCTGAACATGCTGCCTGTCTACGTCGACCACATCCTGCACGCCACCATGGATGACGCTGGCTTCGTCACCGAGGTGCACCACATCAACGGCGAGGGCGAGGATGCTGGTGTCGTGTACAGCGAGATGCAGGGCCGCGAGAACCAGTCCTACGACCGCATGGCGCTTGAGTGAGTGGCCAAATTGCGATCAGGCTGACCGACAGACTTCAGCGCTCGCTCTACCCCCAGACTTCTGCGTACCGCAGCGAGACTGGTGGTCTGCTGAAGATGCTCCGTGTGCTTACTGTCGAGCAGAGTGAGTCAGTGCTTAGGCTATGGGCTAACGATATCAGTTCGCGAGTACCACGCCAAGTACTACGTGCCCCACAACGTAGGTGTCAACGTCGCTCATGCCTAACGCCAGCTCTGCCTCCACATGGACGGCGCTGTCAACACGGAGGAGCTCTTCGACGTGCTCAATAACAAGGTCGAGCCCATGATCATCAAGGCGCGCGGTGAGAACTGGAAGCCCCCAGCAGACTGGAAGCGTCCGTTTGTCGAGACATCAACCGCGCAGCCCGTGTCGATCCCGACTTCGCAGGTGAAGGTTGTCGAGTTCATGGAGCAGGACGAGTCGATGGGCGAGTTCATCACCACCTTCCTCGGCCCTGCGCCCAACGACTTCCTCGAGAGCCTTGCCGTGGATGTCCTCGGATCGTACCTCACCTACTCGGCTACGTCGCCCTTGCTGAAGGAGTTTGTCGAGATCGCTGAGCCCAAGGCGACCTCTATCTCTCTCTTCTCTGACAGCCGCGTCAACCACTCCGAACTCGCGGCTTACGTTGGCGATGTGCCTGCCAAGTACTTGGACGACATGCCCAAGCTTTTCCACGAGAAGCTCGAGAAGATCGCCAAGCAGGAGGGCATCGACATGGACCGCATGAAGAGCATACTCCGCCGCGAGAAGCGCCAGATGCTCAACCGCATGGAGACTTCGGTGTCGAGCGTGCTGGCCGACGTTGTCATCCAGGGTGGGTGGTAGCCTTCACCCATGTGCTGACAGCAGACTTCCTCTACGGCGAGAAAAACGGCCAGGAGTTGCCCGAAGCGTTTGACGACCTGAAGGGCTTTGCCGAGCTCGACAACTGGACAGCGGAGCAGTGGACCGCCCTGCTTGACAAGTACTACGTGTCCAACCCGTCGATCACCACGATCGGCAAGCCGTCGGCCAAGCTGTCCCAGGAGATCGAGGCGACTGAGAAGGCGCGCATCGAGGAGCAGCGCAAGGACCTCGGCGAGGAGGGCTTGAAGAAGCACAGGGAGGAGCTGGAGTGGGCGAAGAAGGAGAGTGACAAGGAGATCCCTCCTGAGATGCTTACCCTCTTCCCACCTGTCGATGTGAGTCGCCTCATCTGGTCAAAGCTAACCTCAGCCTAAGGACCTCAAGTGGATCCCCGTTGAGACAGCGATCAACAACGCCCAGGGCGACGCGGCGAAGAGTGACAACGGCGAGGTGCAGCGCATCATCGAGGCCGACGGCGCGGACCTGCCCTTCCAGGCGCACTTCTCCGACGTCAAGTCTAACTTTGTGACCATCCAGATCCTGCTCGACACTGCATCCCTTCCGAAGGATCTGATGCCCTACATGGCATTGTTCGAGCCCTCGCTGTTCAACCTGGGCGTCAAGCGCGCAGACGGCACGGAGCTGACTCACGAGGAGGTGGTCAACCAGCTGAACGAGTGCGTTTCATCCCCTCAACCCCACTGACATCAGTCTCACCGTCCACACTGGAAGCACCTTCGCGTACCGTCGCTGCTTCTCCGAGACGTTCACGATCTATATGGCCGTCGAGAAGGCGCAGTACGCCGAGGCCGTCGCGTGGCTGCGTGACATTCTCTCCGGCTCGCAGTTCACCAAGGAGCGCCTGGAGGTCATCATCGCCAAGGAGCTGCAGAACCTGCCCGCCCAGAAGCGTGACGGTGCCGCCGTCGCCCGCGCATGGCTCAACCGTCTGTGCTTCGACGTCGACCGTTCCCCCTCCGAGGCGGCTTCGCTTCTTACGCAGCTCGAGTTCCTCCCTCACATCTCAGAGGAGCTCAAGTCCAACCCCGATGCCGTCGTCAAGTCCCTCGAGGCCCTGCGCGCGCATCGTACGTACCCCCCCTTCTGCTCAGCTCACACCAGTTCTCGACCCCTCGACCATGCGTGTCGCCGTCTCCGGCAACATCCGCACCCTCCCCAACCCTCGCTCTACGCTCGCGAAGTCCTTCCTTCCGGTCAAGGCAGCGCCCCTCAAGCCTCAGTCGACGTCAGCGCAGACTCTCACTACGCTCGGCGCCAAGCCCGCGAAGAAGATGGTCCTCGTGCCCATGTCCTCCATCGAAGGCTCGTACTCGTACCACCACGCCCGCGGCCCGCAAGGCTGGGCGCACCCCGACCTCCCTGCGCTGAACGTCGCCTCGGCAGTTCTCAACGCGATGGAGTCGTACCTCTGGAAGAGCATTCGCGGTGCCGGCTTGGCGTACGGCGCCTCCGTCGAGATCGACATCGAGTCCGGCATGGTCGGGTTCAGCGTGTACCGCTCGCCGAACGCCATGCTTGCGTTCCGCGAGGGCGCGAAGGTGCTCCGCGCCATTGCGGACGGAACGGTGGGTTGATGTGAAAGGGTGGGGCTGACGACAGACTGAGCTGGATGTGAATGTTGTGGATGGGGCCAAGTCGTCGATGGTGTTTGGGCTTGCGAACAAGAGTTCCACGGTTGGTGCCGCGGCGGGCACGGCGTACCTCGACGAGGTGCTCAAGGGCGTGGGCAAGGACTTCAGCCAGCGCATGCTGGAGAAGATTCCGGTGAGTACGAGCGAGCAGAGCGAGCAGAGCGAGCGATCACTGCGGTCGAGCGGCCTAGGCTGAGCGCGGGGCGAACTTAGCTGCGTGCCCCGCGCGAGGATTACCCCAAGTCCGAGGGACATTCTCACGAGCGACCACGCCCAGTCCAGAACTTCGCTAACCCCAGACCGTCACCATCGACGACGTCCGCGCCGCCATCGGGCGCTACTTCGTCCCCGTCTTCGACAGCGCCACCTCAATCGGCGCAGTAACAGTAAACACGGGCAAGGCGGACGAAGTCGAAGCGGGCTTCAAGGAGCTCGGCTTCGACGTCGAGCGCAAGGAGCTGCCCACGCTCGGCAACGAGGCAGAGGAGAGCGGGAGCGAGAGCGGTAGCGAGGAGAGTGGTGAGAGCGCAGGCGAGGATGGGGATGTGGAGATGGAGCGGAAGCGGAAGGGCGAGCCGTTGGAGCGGGCGTAGAGTGTGATAGTAGGTAGAAGTTGCATCATCGTTCATGAGTAGGTTGGGGCATTGCTGCGTCGCGATTCACTGATTGTAAGGGAGGCGCAACACAGTTAGCCTAACGTGCCGATCAAGTCGGCGAGGATTGAGATCGTGACCGCACTCATTGATGGTAGATGGTCTGCTTGCAGCAGGCATCATTCATTGTGATCGTCTTAGACCTCACCGTACCGATACTCGTCCGGTTCACATCTTGCCTGCTAATCGCGGCTTTCTGTAATTGTCAAACTCCGCAATCGTTCCACATCTGATCGTGTCAGTCTTTGAGTCCAGTCACACTCTTTGTCCTCTTGCATGAATCATGAACGCAACGGCGACGGTCTAATTTGAAGCGCCCCTCGAGGCGGCCTCGTTAATCTCGAACACGAGCACAAAAGATTGCGTCGCCTGTTCAATCAGACAGATGCAGCACAGCACTTGGACGGAGCGCTCTCCGGTACCCTTGAGTCAGCTATCACGATGTCAGTTGAGTGCCGCTGTTGCAGTGTCTGTTAGCCTCTCATCAGTATTGACACTTGACTATCAGCCTACTCTTGTGAGTTAAGTACCCCGGACCTACCTCACTCGCACTGAGTCACCCGCATGCGCAGAACAAAGTGGTGATCATGCTCCTCTACCGGGCTGCATGCAACCAGTTCACAACCCACGACACAGATTATACGTGCATCAGCCAGCTGCGCTGGAATTGAATTATTTACGTGTGTGGATCTCTAGCGTGTATCACGACGGGGTATAATATCAAGCGTACTTGGAGCAGCGTCTTACACGCCACCCTCCCACGGCTCGTCGGGGGGACCGCGGTCGACCCAGACATCGCCCTTCTCGTTCATGTGCGCGTACTCGGTCGACGACTCGACACCGGCCGCGTTGATCTGCTCCGACTGGTACCGGCCGAGACCGTTGGGGTCGTCGGCGACCCAGATGGTCGCCTGCTTCTTCCAGAGGGCGGGGTGGTCGAACGCGTGCTCCTCCTCGTCCGTGCCCTGGGGGTGGTTGTCCGAGGTGTTGGTGGCGACGGGGGTGGCCTGGTAGCCGAGCTTCTCAGAGGGCTGGTTGAGGGCCGTCTCGCTCGAGGTGTGGCCAAAGGTCGCGGTCCAGCCGTACATGATGGACTGGCGCTTGAACTTGACGTGGTCGATGTAGGCCTGGAAGCAGGCGGTGACGCCGCAGAGAACGGCAATGATGACACCCGAGGCGATGCCGTTCTTGGTGCGCTTCTCGTTCTCGTCGGACTGGAGGAAGAACAGACCTGCGAGACAGATCATCTCAAAGTAAAGAGCGACGAAGATAGTGCGCAGTGCCTTGATGTAGTAGCGACCGCCGGTCTCCATCGCGGGGTCCTGGCTCGCAGCCCAGATGAGGGCGTACTTGTACGCGAGGTAGAGGAGGCAGAATGCGACAATGCCGACAACGCAGATGAGGGGCTGGATGACAGAATAGATGACCATGATGGCCAGGACGAGACACGTGCTGGGCCAGGTGGTCGACCAGGTAAACGAGTTGAGCTTGTACTTTTGTTGGAAGGCCTTGCGAGGGGTGCCGCCAGCCAGTATGCCGCGGAACTGGTACATGACAAAGGGCATCAGGCGGGAGAGGTCCTTGGCAGCACCCGTCCAAGTCGCGGTAAGCACAAAGGTGAGGAAGAAGATCGAGGCACCGGGGAGCTTTGTGGCGAGGAGGGTGGGGACCGAGCTAAGCGTGCCGCCCAGGTTGCCGAGAGCCGCGATGAGACCGGACGTGAGCGTGACGATAAGGAATCCGTGGATGATCCAGAAAATCCAGTAGCGGGTGAACAGCTTGAGCTCAATCTCGCTCTTGCGGATCTCGCCGGCGTACTTGATCCAGATGCGGAGGACGATGGGCAGCAGCATGAACAGCACAGATAGAAGGACAGAGGGGAGAACAGACTTGACGATACCGAGGGGCACAGAGGGGATCTTCTGAATCCACGTGAAACCCTTCTGCTCCTTGATGGCGTCGATGTTGGAGATGGCACCAACAAGTGCAACGGGGATGGCCCAAATGATGATGAGGCCAATAGTGAGAGCCCACGAGACGATGGAGCCGACCTTGCGCTGGTAGGGGTTCATCGACACGTTGGTCCAGACAATGTCATCGGGAACGACCTCGACGCTGGTCTGCAGCATGCGGAGCTCCTTGGAGGTGTTCTTAGCGTTACGGGCAAAGTGGTGAGCCTCCTGCTGGGAAGCAAAGCGAGCGAAAGCGACATTTCCAGTCTCAAAGTCGCCGGCGGCGCGGAGCCTGGCAACCTCCTCGTTCTTTTCGCGAATGTACTGAGGGGAGGTGTCGAGGTTCATCTTGTTGCCAATGAGGCCGAGGAAGCCCTGCTTCCACTTGGGCTGCTTCTTGGGGAGAACGTACTTGTCAGCGGGGTGGGATGCGGTCTCGGCCGAGTAGGTGCCCTTGTCCTCGGGGGTCTTCTTCTTGCGCTGGTTCTTGAGAGCAACCTTGAGGAGCTTGCCGACACCGCCTTCGAGACGGAGGCACTCCTTGTCGCGCTCCTCCCAGACCTTCTCCAGAGGCTTGACCTTGCGACCGAGCCAGACGTGGGTGACGCCGCTGCCGGCCTTGGCTCCGTTCTCAGGTGCAGTCATGCCACTGGGACGAGGGCCCGCTGCGGCACCAGTAGCACCAGCGAGCTCGCGAATGGCACCTTCGCTGAACAGGGACTCGGGGACGTTGACCATGGCAACAGTGCGCGACCGGAGGCTGGCCTGGTCGGACTGCAGCCACTGCGTGCGGATGTCCATGTAGTGGTGGTACTCGCGCCAGAGGAGGTACAGGGTCCAGCAAATGAGAACAACAGCGACGAGCATGTGGGCGATGGTCCTGTTCGTGCGGTTGGGAGGGACGTTTCCAAGAGTGAGAATGTTGACACCGTTCTCGCCGTTGGTGGGCTTGACGGCAGCGGCGGGGACACAGGCAGCGAAGGTGAGGAAGATGTAGGGGAGCATCATCTGGATACCAAAGACCTTGCAGTAACGAACGAAGAAGTACGCGTCGGGGCCATTGATGCGGAGAACCTCGGTGTCGGGTGTATGTATGACCGCTTTCCACCATGAAACTGAACCGTCTGGCAGCTCCTCGGGAGGTCGTTTGTCTTCTGCCGCGAGAAGGGTACGGGGCTGGAAGACCGACTTGAACTTCTTGCGGTTGTGGAAAATGAACCAGAAGATACCGCAGACACCGACTGTGATACAGCCGGTGACGAGCGCGGTCACGAACTGGGAGGTCGTGGCCGTCTGGGGGTCGCCAGTGCCGGAAGCGCTAGACATCTTGGATGCACTGGTGGGTGGTCACGACGCGTCGACTGGGGGTTAGTACTGGTCGCAGAGGTTGGGAGTGGGTAGGGGAAGCAGAAATGTAGGTAGAAAGCGAGGAAGGTCGAAGAGGAAGGCGAGGAAGGTCGAAAATGAGGGTGAGGAAGGTGAGGAAGGTCAAATACGAAGCAGTCAAGGAAGGCAAGGAAGACGAGGAAGGCGCGACCAGAGCACCACACTCCATCCGCCGCCGGCGCCATCCGACCCACTACGCATCAAACCACGCTTTCGAGCCACCCATTGTTCGTCCGACTCGAGAGCGTGACCTGTGTGCTGTGTGCATGTGCAATCGACGTGTAAACTGAAAGTGATTGTCACGCAGCGACCGTGCACCGGGGCGGGGCCGGCCTCGATTGACACCGAAGGCAGCCTTTGAGCTTTGAGGGATGACGAGCTGAGACGCGAGGGAGAAAGAGAAAGACTTACAGAGTGCGCGAGCGCGTGTGGTGTGTGTGTTTACACTTGGTGTAGAGGAAGGGTTACAGGTGGTGAGAGACGATGGATGGGGGTGTCCCACTGGTGGTGTTGATGATGGAGAGAAGAGAAAAGATGAGGAAGACGAAAGTCGGACAGAGGATGATGGATGGCAAAGAGCAAAAGCAAGCAGGCAGGCAGACAGGGGGGCGGCGGCGAGATCTGCCTGGGCTTGTAGGATAGGAGTATGATGATGCTGGTGACGGACGGACGGACGGGCTGCGGCACGAGATCGATCAGCTTGTGTAGTAGTCTAGTTCTGTGTCCCGAAGCCCAAACTGCTGGGAGCAGAGCCCGGGTTTTTGTTTTTGTTGTGGTGTGGTGCGCAGTTTGGGCTTGGGCTGTAGGCTAACGGAGCGAGCGCGCGAGTCAGGGACGGGGAGGAGGGGAGAGGGAAGGGTAAGTTTGAGGAACCGGAGCAGACTGAGTGTTGTGATGATTGCATCGGAGTGGACCCTTAGCCCCCGCCTTAGCTTGCAGCTTGGCTATTACCGGTGTGACGCTACTTTTCTGTTGTGGAAAACGAAAGTACGCCAGACCCGCGGGCAGGTGGAGTCAAGCTTGGCCAGGTGGACTGGTAGTGTCTACAGCCTGGGCTGTCAGGGCTTGCTCTGCGCGCGGAAGGAGGATTAGTACCGGCCATCGCGGGAGAGCATGTCGATGACAGAAGAGAGCAGTCACCGGTACAGCCACCAAGTTTGTCCTGCTTGCATGACAGAGTAATGATTTGCCGACAATCCAATTCTCAACACCCAAACACTTGAGACAGGATCGTGTTCCGCAGTATGAAATTGCACTAATAGACGCACGCAGCAGAGTACAGGCATGCACAGGCAATAACACAGCCACCACCTGCAACAGATGTCCTACTTAATTGCCTTGGACGCCACGGCGTGTGATCGAGGTGGGTGCGAGACTAGTCGTGGTTGAACCAGTGGGCCAGTGACAAAGGCTTGGTAAAAGTGGAGAAGTGGTACAGCGGTAAGGGTAAAGAGGTTATCCTGAACAGCATAGCGAGAACTAGTTCCTAATCCTTTCTCTCGTAGTAAGCGAGAGGGGCGGAGATTTATGCAACTAGTAACTAGACGCGTGAGGTCATTGGCCTGGGAGAAGGGGGCAGGAAGCAAACGCAGATTCGGTTGCAGCGGGCGATCTGACGGGCCTGACGGGCCTGACTGCCTGACGGGCGCAGTGACGTCGTTGGTCCGTGGATGGAGGCTGTCCCGCCCGGTGGGATGACGTCAGGGTCGGGTACGGCGGAATGCTACTACCTGTCTGCAGGAGTATCCGCAAATAACGAAAGGTAACCTCGGCGCAGGAAGGGAGGAAGCCCAGAGGAAGAGGAAGAGGAGGAAGAAGAGGATGATCCCTCGTCTTGCCTCGGTTGAGAGTTGAGCCCTTCCTCGATCGCTAGGTCCGTAGTCGGTGAACAGAGTTGGTAGCATTCAGTGGGACGGACTTGCGCACAGGCATGAGTGAATGATGGAGCCGAGCCTTTGCGGACGGGGTATTGACACTGATGGACGGCTGGGAGCATGACATCACGGGGGCGTGCAATCTTGCGCCACTAGTAGTGCGTATCGTCGTCGATGGAGCACGGAGCACGGCCTGGAGCTGGTGGCGGGCGAGCATTAGTGAGATGCATGATGCAGTGGCGGAGCGAGATGATCATGATCATGATGCAGTGGCAGAGCGAAACGGCCATCGACGTGACCGCAGATGTGGAAGATGTGGCGCAGTGAGTGTGTCTATGCGCCATGCAAGCCGAGCAGCCGAGAGCGTTCAGCTCAGCGCCACGGCGGGGGCGCCCCAGAGCCCCAGACTGCATATCTATTCCCAACCTTACAGTGGGGGAGGACACTAGACAATATATATCTATTCCCAGCTTTACATGGGAAATGGAGGACACTATACAGGATAGGGGTGATGGCGGTTGGGTGCGACCAGCTGCCAGAACACGCGCTGAGGAAGGTATGAGCTGTATGTGCGCAGCATCGTTTGCAGTAGTCATCTGCTCTTCCTTTCAGCGGTAGCGAAACAAGATCTACGAGCTTAACCTCGAGCTGATCTGTTCGCTTCATCTTCGCTTGTGCTATGGAGGATGGATGCATATCCGATCCCGATGCTATGCTGTCATCGCCGGAGGTCTCCCAGATCGCAGGAGGAGGAGCAGATCGCAGGAGGAGGAGCAGATCGCAGGAGGAGGAGCAGATCGCAGGAGGAACAGATCGTATCAGGTCAATTCACGAGCTCGCGGCGCGTCATGCTGCTGCTGATCCCTGCTCCTGACACTCCAGACAGATTCAGATGTAGATCTCTCTTCCCAGCACGTGACGACGCAAGTGGAACGAGATCAGCAAGCCAGATCATACTTCAGCTGTAATTGAATATGAACCTTCCTTCTGCATATGCTGGCTCTATGTTGAAGCCAACACTTGCAAACCATAGTCAGCAGTATGCGATGCATCCTCGACTCGATAAACACATGGGAGAAAAACAGCAGCGTCGACTTGTGTATACTGGTGTACTGACTGGTATCATGGCGCTGCCGTTATCTGGAATAGGCACGGCCAGATCGACAGGGTACACCACGCCCTACGGGGACATTTTCCACCTCGCGTCCGAAGTCTCGAGAGTGCCTGCGCCGAAGTCATGCATGCCTGTAGGCTGGATGGTCTCAGACGCGTGGGCGCCAGCGCGCCAGACCGGACTCGTTCCTCTGACGCGAGTGGGGTGGGGAAGGGGGCGTGTACGTGGGGTAGCGAGGGCGAGGTGGCGAGGTCGACGTGGGTCGGGGGTCGTGGCGGTGTGGCTGGGCGGATGTGTGTGGTCTCTGTATTCCAGGCTGCAGTGTCAGCCTGCTACGTCTTATGTGTTTGGGCAATCTGAGCCAGCTGAGCCCTATGGGTGCGATCTGATAAGAGATCAAGAGGTCAAGATTCTTCGCGTGATGAGTCGAACTGGGTTGATGCTTCGGGAGGTGATATTGATACCATCGCCGTGTGATAAGTGGTAAGGAGCCGATTGTGTGGGGTCCGCTCTGTACATTCCCAGCTCACTGTTCAACTTCTCATCACCGCTGCTGTCTCCTAGTTAGTGTCGAGGTTAATGATTGTGTAGAGTGTGCCATAGGGCATGGTCCTGGCTGTATGCATGGACTCGCGAATCCAAGAGATGACCACGACTACCGACCTTCTGTGTGCGTATCATGCGGCTTCAGTTGCCCAGACGTGAGTTCATCGCCTCGGATACCCAGTGCACTCATCCGATAATTGAACGTTTCACTGCCGCAGAGCCCAGACTCATGAGACGGTCGCCCATCGAAGACCACACTATCATCCTCCAGACATTTCTACTGTTCTCTCCCCCATCCTCTTGAACAATACCAGCAGCGACAAATCCTACGACACCTCGCGACCACCCTCTCGTCCAGGCTGTCAAAGTATGTCCTGTTCTCATGCACTACCGGCAGATGAGGACGTAGACGTGATCACGTACATTTGTACCTACCAGCAACACCGCTGTGCCACCTCGAGCGTCCGTAGCGCGTAGCGATGGTAGCGATAACATTTGGTCACGTGCCCACCCCGGAGATGCATGCCACTCCGCTCCCCTCTACCTTGTCGGTTACTCAAAAGTCTCACCGCCACCTGAGACGGACGGGTCTGTGTGTGTGTCCCTTGCCAAGCCGCGGGCGTTTCTATTCCTGCTTATCGTCGAACCCCGCACTGTCGACCTCGGACAGCACCACGAGACACATCAGAGCTCCAAACTCAGAGATACCTGATCACTGCTGCAGACAGCTTGGATATCGTCGCACAACCAGCATCGCAACCCACCCAGATCCCTCCCATCGCACAGGAACCCCCCCTTCAGCCGTCACGCGAATATCACCTGGTACCGGTACCTCGGCGGTCGCAATCAACTTTCGCACCACTCCTCTCCACCGACCCACTCGAGTCCCGACCTCCTCACCACTACTCTCCTACAGACACCAACTCTCCTCCCACCGCCTCATGCACCGCGACCCCCGCAGCATACGCATGAACACGCAGATACGCATCTAATCCCCCGTCCCCCGCCCCCGCCCCACCACCGCCGCTCACCCACCATGGCGGCCTCGAACGGCGCGCGGGGCTTCTGGCCCTTCGACGTCGACCCCGCGCATATCATCTACACCGTCCTGGGACTCTTCACTGTCATCTTCGGCCTCTTCTCCATGTTCATAAAGGAGCGCCTGTACCTCGGCGAGGCGCCCATCGCTACCGTGACGGGCATCATCCTCGGCCCGCGCGTGTTGGGCTGGGTCGACCCGGCCAGCTGGGGCGACGGCAAGCAGGACACGCTGGACTACATCACGCTGGAGGTCACGCGTGTGGTCATCGCATTAGGCGTGTTCTCCGTCGGCGTCGAGCTGCCAAAGGTGGGTTACCTACCTCGGTTCAACTAACACCCAGGCATACATGAAGCGCCACTGGCTGACGCTCTTCTTCCTGCTCATCCCGTGCATGGTGTACGGGTGGCTCATCTCCGCGCTCGTGATCTGGGGCCTGGTCCCCGGGCTGACCTACCTCTCGGCCATGGTCATCGCCGCGTGCGTGACGCCCACGGACCCGATCCTCGCCCAGGCCGTCGTGGGTGGCAAGTTTGCGGAAAAGCACGTCCCCACGCATATCAGGCATATGCTCTCCGCCGAGTCGGGGTGCAACGACGGAGCGGCGTTCCCGTTCCTCTACATCGCGCTGTACCTCACCCTCGACAAGAGCACGGGGCATGCAGTCGGCGAGTGGTTCTACATGACCTGGTGGGTTGGTATAGAAGCGAGGCTGACGGCAGGCTGTACGAGGTCGCGCTGGGTATTCTTATCGGCGCGGTGCTCGGCTGGGGCGCGCGCAAGATCATGCAGTTCTCCGAGCGGCGGCGGCTGATCGACCGTCAGTCGTATGTCGCGCAGTATGTCAGTTTGGCGATCCTGTCGATTGGCGTGTGCACGCTCCTCGGGAGTGACGACTTGCTCGCGGCTTTCGCATGCGGCAGTGCCTTTGCCTGGGAGTGAGTGCTAGTTTTTAACTAGCTGATGTCCAGCGGTCACTTTAACAAGGCAACCGAAGACGCCGTATTTTCCAACGTCATCGACCTGCTGTTCAACGTCGCAGCGTTCATCTACATCGGCGCGATCATCCCGTTCGGCGACTACAACAAGTTCCACCTCTCCGTGTGGCGCCTGATTGTCATCGCGATTGTTATTCTTATCGTCCGGCGCATGCCCGTCATCCTCGCGCTGTACAAGTGGATACCCGACATCAAGACCTTCCGCGAGGCCCTCTTCGTCGGCTGGTTCGGCCCCATGGGCGTCGGCGCAGTCTTCATCGCCACCCTCGCGCGGCACCACGTCCCCGAGCCCGAGGCAGACGGAGACACGAGCCAAGTCGACCTCCTGCAGGAGACGATCTTCCCCGTCGTCTCCATCCTCGTCCTCGCCTCGGTGGTCACGCATGGCATGTCCATCCCGTTCTTTGTCTCCGGCCGGCGCGTGCACTCTGTCACGACGACATGGTCCCGCGCCCCATCTATGGCGGACAACCAACCCGCCTGGACGACGCACGCTACGCGCTTAAACCACGGCCAGGACATTGTCATCAACCGCGACGACGAGGCGGGCGACATCGGTCTCCAGCACCGGCCCAACAACCTCAGCCTGCAGCGCGAGAAATCCATCGCCTTCGAGGACGAGACAAGCGGGTCTGGTTCCGGCTCGTCAGCGACCCGCGCAGTGGCCTTCGAGAAACCCCCAAGAGAGCAAGAACAAGCCCCAACCGACGCCGAGACGGCATCGGCATCCCACGTCCCTATCAACGCCTACCGCGAGGGACACGATCTCGTCGTGGAAAGGCACGACCCCGAGACGGGCGACGTCCTCGTCGACAGGCAGCGCGACGTCTTCCCCGCGGGAGATAGGGCGCACCACATCGCCGGCCACATGCGCCGCCGGAACAGCAGCACGCCGTCGACCAACGCGAGTATCGGCACGGCGGCCTCGATCTCAAACTCCAACACGTCCCGCCGCAGGCGGCCGAGCCTGCGCATGCACCGGACGCGATCTGGCGCGTCCGCGCACTCCACCAACGCGAGCACCACCGGGTCGATGCTGTCCATCGCCCCGGCTAGTGACCAGGGCGACGGCTTCGTCCGCCGCGGGGGCGCTGGCGCCGAGCCGGCCACCAGCTACGGTCCCTCAGCCGTGGACTATGCCCACGCCCACGCCCAGCCGCTGGCTTCGCGGCCCACCCCCGACTCGGACTCTGAGCACTCGACCAATGCGTCGGATAACGAGCCGGACGATGCTGACGGGTTCGTCCGCCGCCGGCCGTACGCTTGGACGACGAGCACAGCCTCGGGCCGGGACGGGGGCGTCTCCTCTGCCGTCCAGGCTAGTCCGGCTGTGCACTCGCACATCCCGGCCTCGCGGATACGGCGGGACACGGCGGGGGAGAAGGGAGCAGGGGGAGGAGGTGGGGGGTGGCGCCGCTTCCTGCGTGTTGGGACTGGCTCGTCCGGCCAGAGCGGGGGATCCCACGCCGCCGCGGAGGAGGGGCGGAGCGAGGGTGTCGGTGTCGGTGGTGGGATGGGGTCGGGCTTTGTCGCTCCCCGGAACAGGAGCGTGGATGTGGACGTGAGCGGGGAGAGGGGGATACCCATGACGAGGACTGTGTCCCGCGCTGTGAGCTTTGCGCCTGATGCTGCTGGGGATAGCGAGACTGCCCCTGGGCAACAGAGTGGGAACTACGGGAGCGCGGCGCCGGGGTTTAGAAGGAATCCGGGGCTGGGTATGAGTCGGACGCGGAGTATTGGGTGGGAGGATGAGGTGGGTGATGGGGATGGGGATGGGGAGGAGGGGGAGGGGAGGGATGAGGTCGGGGAGGTGGGTGGTGGGAGGGGTGGTGTGAGGGGAGGAGGAGGGGGGCAAGGGAGGGCACGCGCCGGGTCTGCTGCGAGGATGATGGGGATGTTTAGGCGGCAGGAGGCGCGGCAGGAGCCGAGTGTGAGCTTCCAGGAGCCGAGGAGGCCGTAGGGCTGGTTAGCTGTGGAACGGTGTGGTATTCTGTCATGATTGTTATGCATTCGCATTGTGTGGGATGGGATGTGAGGTCTTGGATCGGTAGTCGTGCTGTTGTGAGCAGTAGGAGGTTAGAACGACGGGTGAGCGGCGCAGATGAGCGTCACAAGGGCAGGCAGTTGAGCATTGCTGTTTAGCATTGAGGCTGGTGTCGAAAGTGACATGGTCGAGGGTAGGCGCGGGCGCGTGCCCGGGTTCGATAGCGACTGGTAGTGTTTCCCTTTGGCTGAGGAGGGGTGCTGGTGAACGTTGCTGGTGAGCGTTGATGGCGAGATCGCTGCGAAGCGTTGCTGGTGAACGTTGAAGGTGAGCCGAGTGTCGCGTTTACGGTGAGCAGTGAGAAGTGAGCATTCTCTCGAGCATTGCCAGTAAGCGTCACCCGAGTCCCAGTGAGTGCGCAAGTAAGCCTCACATAAGTGTTCTTGACGATGTTGATGCTGTTGTTGCGCGTCAAACCTCAGCTGTGGCGGGGTAGTGAAGCCCGGTGACTTAGCTGTGATAGTGCGTTGCATACCAGTGCCACTGCCACACCTGCCTCGAGGCCGCATGGCGTCGCCATGCAGGGCTCAAGCGTACTGAACAAGCTCAACATGCGATGGCACGATCGCGCACGATGCACACACTATCGGCCATCATCGGCTCAGAGTCAATGCAGAACCATGCATGCAACACCGTGGCGGCCTGTTTGCGAAACATCACTATTCCGGACTTCGGCGGAGGCGAGTGCCAAGCCCTCTTCCACACCCGCCAGCCGCACCCGCCGCATTCCGCACATGCTTATCTGTGATGGGAGGTGGGGTGGAGGTGGGGTGGAGGTGGGAGTGCCGGCCGGAGGCTCGAGGCCCCGGTGGCTGAAGGCCTGACGGGCGTGTGGCCAGGTGTAGTATGGGGATGTCGGGCATGGATATGTGGCCACAGTCGAGTAGATAGTGGCAGATAGCTCGCATAGCTGTGGCAGATGAGTAGTGGCAGTGAAGTGAGGATGTGTTGTCGATCAGCGACGATGAGCACTCCGGATCGCACAGCAGTCAGTGGCGCCGGGTGAGCAGTGGTACAGCCGGATCAGCGCCTATCACCCTGCCGGAGCAGTGTGCAGCCTCGGACGGATGATCAACACACAATCTGTTCTTCAAGTTTTCATCGCATCGGAGTACTACTCTGCCACGCTCGTGTGACCATTCATCTGCTCTCTCGCTGGCCTACGCAGCGGCTTAGGGCAAGCGTCGCACGCATGAACAAAGAAAATGAATAGCCCTTCTACAGCGCTAGGAGAAGCAAGCACCGGCGGCAGTGCGGGTAATCGCCCTCCACCAATTGTCCGCATCTGCTTCCGCTAATATCCCACCCGCGGGACAAGTTCCGCGTTCCTAATCCATCTACACCCGCTCCTAATACCGGGTAAAGATTGCTAATGAACCGCCGGTAGCAAGACATATCGACTCGGCTAGCCTGGCCAAAAGGTCCCGGCCGAAGCCATGCTTCGTATCGTTCCGCCTGTGTCTGGGTGCTCTCTCCGCAGGCAACGAGTCATCTCGATCTCTGTCCTATCCGTCGTCTGTCCACCTCGTGTCCATTCCACTACTCTCTCTTCGCCTTCACCATTGCATCGCACGACGAGCAACTGAGCCGGTCAAGCAGCTGAACGTTGACCTCATTTACTTGCCAACTCCCGCCGGTCACTTGCAACAGCAGCTAGCTGATACCATCTACACGCCGGGCAACACGCCCCGCCCGACCCCGCTCCCACTCCCACTCCACCCCCGTCCACCTCCATCTCTATGCCCCGCCCATCCCCCGCCGTCATGTCCAAGTTCTCCATAACCCCACAGCTGTGGAAGAAGATCAACCACTTTGCGTCCTTTCCGCCTACGGGCGTGAGCCTGCAGCAGATGATCCTCTTCGGAGAGTGAGTGTGGTGTTGTTCTTCGCGTCGCGCGACACCGGGGCTGACGGCAGAAACCCATCGCAGGGGACGCTCATCAAGGCTGCGCAGTTCCTGTCCGAGGAGCTGCCGATCCGTCTGTCGCATCGTGTGGTCGAGCTCGAGTCGCTGCCAGACGGGCTGTCCAAGATGCCGTCTATCAACCGCGTCAAGGAGTGGTACGCCGAGAGCTTCGAGGTGGGTCGGGATCGTACGCTGTTTGCTGACGACCAGGAACTCATCACCTTCCCGAAGCCGAAGCTGTCCCCCGAGATCGAGGAGATCCTCCGCATGCCCCCGTCTCAGTGAGCCCCCTTGCTCCACATACCCCTCACCCCTCCCGGCTGACACCAGACCCATCTCGTTCCCGCGCGCAATCCCCAACCCCTCCCTCGACCCCGTGATGAACGAAGGCGCATCCGGGGGCACAAGATCGCACTACACCGACCTGCGTGGCGGGCGGCATCACACCGTGTCCAACGGCGGCGTCCGCATGCGCATCCCCATCGAGCGCATGTACTTCTCCCCGCCGCCCGTCAACACTGTCTACCCCCCCGAGGTGCACGAGTACAACGAGCAGTTCACCAACCTCCTCCAAAATATCAAGAAGCGCCACGACCCGACGGTGACTAGTGTAGCACAGGGTGTCCTCGAGTGGAAGCGCACGCAAAAGTCCTCCCGGATAGGGCAGAATATCCAGGAGTGGCTCGACCGGTTTTACCTCTCCCGTATTGGTATCCGCGCGCTCATCGGGCAGCGTGAGTCCTCTCCCTCCGGTCAAACTAACCCCAGACGTCGCGCTCAACACTCTAAAGCCACACCCAGACTACGTCGGCATCATCTGTACCCGCGCAAACGTCCACGACATCTGCCACGAGGCGATCGAGAACGCCCGCTACGTCTGCGAGGAGCACTACGGCCTCTTCAAGGGACCCCCTATCCAGCTTCTCTGCCCCCGTGACCTTACCTTCCCATACATCCCCGGACATCTGTAAGTCTACTCACTTAAGAGACACCACCCTGGACACCCCCGCTGACACCAGCTCGCACATCGTCTTTGAGCTGCTCAAGAACTCGCTCCGCGCCGTGGTGGAGCGGTACGGCCCCGACAACGAGGACCAGTTCCCGCCCGTCAAGGTCATTGTCGTCGAGGGGTCCGAGGACATTACGATCAAGATCTCGGACGAGGGCGGAGGTATCCCCCGCTCGGCGCTGCCTATGATCTGGACGTACCTGTATACCACTATGAGCGATGAGGGGCTGGAGACGACGATCCAGGAGTCGGATTTCAAGGCGCCGATGGCGGGATTCGGGTGAGTACGAGCGAGGTCTGGCCGCAGGCCAGGCCGAGTGTATCGGAGGAAGCAGGCGGAGGGCTGGCCGCAGGCCCAGTTTGGGGTGGGGCACCTGAGGTGGTCGCCTGCAGGCTCAAAGTGCTGGATAGCATCCACCCTGCAGTAACGCTGGGTGTGCCATGTCCAGTCATGTCACGGGCAGTAGTGTGCACTGCTGTCCGTGTGTCCCCGAGAGCGCGTAGCCCAGCGCCACAGCGCATCGCAGCACGCTTGTGCTAGAATTGCCGAGCGCAATGCAATGCTGCGGCCTCGCGCCGCACACTGCATGACATCGCGCCCAGCCACAAGCAATCACATCGCGCACTGCTCCAGCCACTCTGTCATTACTACACCCTTGCCCCTCTGCCCCTGTTGCCCGTCCCGTGGACCCCGCTGACGACAGCTACGGCCTCCCCCTGTCGCGCCTGTACGCGCGCTACTTTGGCGGCGACCTGCGCCTGATCTCGATGGACTCGTACGGCTCGGACGTGTATATCTCCCTCAACAAGTTGTCGAGCAGCCGCGAGCCGCTCCCATGACTCTCTTATGTACAGTAGCGGGGGTGGGGGGCGAGGACCTCGGAGGAGCAGGAGGAGCACGAGCAGTTGGTATGCAGTATGCAATATGCAGGCAGGCATTGTCAAGTAATGTTGCGGTGGGAGTTGCGGTGGTGGAGGTGCTCGAGTGGGTCTGGGTGGGGCGAGGGGTGTAGGAAGCAGAGGGGTGGGGGTGTGGCGGACGTGTGGCGATGAGTTGGTGCCAGTCGCTGGCTCGAGTCGAGGGGTGGAGAGGAAGGCATTGGAGCTGAAAGGATGATGGCAACACAAGCGTATCTGGAGAGCAACGCCGTCTAGATCGGAGCGACAGGGGTCAGGCAATGTTTGGCGCCAGACTTGGACGCGAGCATCGCTCGACCTGATGACTGACAGTAGGCCTGGGTGGCTTGTACTAATGGTGTGAACCTTTCTGTCTCGATTGTCGTCGATTATCGCATTCTGTCCACCTCCAGTGTGTACAGACAGCACACGTCGGCCCAAGCATGAGAGGGAGGCATTGCTCACCCTCGAATGTCGACAGCGGCAGTACCCAAGTGTTGTCAGTAGCGTCTCGTTCGCGCCGCGGCTCCACTGCAGTGAGACCGAAGTGAGCTCGTGCAGCTCGCGGCAGCTCGGCGCCACACCCACGTGGCACACACCACACCCGATATGTCCGATCTGAAATCCTGCTCCTCTGACACACACAACCATACACACAACTGACTGGTCTTACACCGAACTCGCCGCGCTCGCCGCCCAACATGCACACCTGCCGCCTGGAGCCGACCGTAGCCACGCACATCTGCACAACAGAACCTGACTCCATATGCTTCCCAGCTGACGCACGCTCTCGCGCAGCCTCGCACACGCCTGCGGCGTATGCTCGTCCGGCTCGTCCGTAAAGGCATATGATCCATCATACACGACACCGCCCGTGTCTCCCAATGCTACGCTCATGCCTCGATGGCAGCAACAGTCTTGCCGGTCTTGGCGGAGACGTCGAGGTCCTTGGAGCGGGCGACCTCGGACTGGGGGGTCGAGAGGATGATCTCGATGTGGCAGGGGTGGCCCTGGTAGGGGTTGCTACCTGTCAGCGGACTTCTCAACACGCTCCGGCTCAACGCACATGCGACCGTGGGCACGGAAAGTGCGGCGGCGGGTCTTGGGGGCCTGCTGGACGACAATGTTCTTGATGAACAGGTCCTCGGACGCGAGGTCCTTGGCGTCGGCGTTGGACTCGGCGTTCTTAAGGAGACGGAGAACGAACTGGACCGACTTGACGGGCCAGCGACCCTTGGTGGTCTTGAAGGCCTTGGCCTGGCCAGTGCGGCCCATCGAGCCGTCGAAGCGGCGGAAGGGAATGCACTGCTTCTTCTCCTGAACGTCGCCGAGGTACGCGTACGCCTTCGAGAGCTTCATGCCTGCTGGTCAGACGAGTCCACAACATCTCCCCCTCCCCGATCTCTCCCTCCTCTCCAAGCTACGCACCCGAAATGGCGGCGGCGACCTCGCGAGTGTTCTTGAAGTGCGAGCGCACGTACTCGC
The DNA here is from genome assembly GCA_001600275.1 of Cutaneotrichosporon curvatum. NCBI lineage: Eukaryota > Fungi > Basidiomycota > Tremellomycetes > Trichosporonales > Trichosporonaceae > Cutaneotrichosporon > Cutaneotrichosporon curvatum. Next base: position 81,616 of record BCJH01000018.1, on the reverse strand, counting down.
CCCGAGCCTTGGCGACTGCTGCGTGAGTATATGCGCCTCCAACATGCAATCCTCCTCCAACAACACCTACACTTCTCGGGGTTCGAGTTAACGAGGTGGGCGGAAGCGTAGCGAACCTGCGTCTGTCAGCGGCCTGCCCTCGCTATCCATCTGCGGTGTGCGCTCCGCCGTCCGTAACGAGCAGCACCCCTCCATACTCACCATCTCGAGGTATTTTTTTGCTGGACAAGGAGGCGAGTGCGTTTCGACGTCGACGACCTTGGGAGGGACGCTGCGACCCAGCCGGACAGGACGGGACCAAAATTCGCTGTTGGCAGTTGGGTGGGCGGAGTTTCGAGCGGGGTTTGGGTCGGGGGGTGTGGCGCACGTGGCAAGTCGATCGTCAGGAACTGGGTGTTTGTAGCTGGGTGACGAACTTGTAGGATGCATTGGTTCTGCACACCATCTACAAACCGCTCATATGATTGATTCATGCCATCCGAGTATCGATACTCTTTCACGCCTGCTTCCCTGGTCTCGTCCCCTGCTCATCTGGTTCTTTCCATCATCCGCAACTCGTCTGCCTCCTTTGAACGCGCGCTCGACATTGGATCAACCCCCGCGATCCCACTGGCACCGTCGACACGGGAGTCGTTCTCGTGAAGGATTACCCCGCCTTGCTGTGCTCAGAGGGTGGTCTCCATTAGCACGCAGAGTCGGCTTCAGCTGTGTCGACGTGTCACGCCCTTGTGGTGTGCGCGCTGCAACATCGAAAGGGATCCGCAGAACGACGCTTCGGCAGAGTCTTGACATCGGCATGGCTGAGATACATCTCTCATACTTACAGCTATGACTGACGCTGGGCCTGAGCTGAATGGGTTTTCCAGGTGACTTCCCCGCGCATCCCGTCGGCCTCAGCAATGAAAGACTGCCAGAAAGTGCGTAATGAGGGCCGTGAGTTGTGTGACTCTCACTGCATATTGGGGAATCATCAGTTCTTCCCACCACAGTGACATTCAACACTGTTGTGCGTGAGGGCTGGCACTGTTGTGCGTGATATCGCGCTAGGGACCTTTTCGTGGGACTCGCTCAGCAAACCGAAGCAAACTATCTGCTCAATCTGAAATGAATGAAGCGATGATGCCAGGGCCGTACGGCCTCCTGGACGTCGAGAACGATTGCCCACACTTTGCTCATGACGCTCGTACGATATGTACCGTTGTGATCATGGCACAGTCAGTACAACGAACACAAGGAGGCGCCGCGTGGATCACCGAGCGGACGAGGTCAGGTGCTGTGGTAGCAGGTAATGACCACATGCGCCAACATCGAGGCATTCCTCATCGGCCGAGAGGTTCATGCCCGAAAGGCATGTGCTGGAGGGTAATCAGACGAAAACCTGGTCAGCGTTGGAGAAGGGGTCAGCGTCTGTTTCTAGTTCTTATCGAATGGCGAATGCCGTCCTCTAGTCCTGTGTGATGTAGACGCCCGGACCGGTGGTCCGCGCAATGCGTCCAATACCCTGGGAACTGTCCGGTCGTTCGTCTCTTTCCAATGAAAGTTGCCGAGACTTGGCAGGTTGTTATTCTGCCAGAGCGTGGCTGTTCCTGCCGAGAGAGGCCGCCAGCAGCGAGCGGAGCATCGTATATACGTTCTAAGGTGGTGCGGCGCGGCGTATTAGGATGCTCACTGACGTGCTCGTCCGGGGGTGGGAGTTCGCTCGTCGATTTTTCTTGTTCGTCTACTTGTCCAAGACAGGCGAGCAATTGATATCTTCTCGCTGATGAGTGACAATGCTCACATGCATGTCACCGTGTGACTCTGCACACATCACACACGATCAGTATGCCCGAAGCGATCGACCGAAGTCCATCACGTCCTCCACACAGCCCACGTCAGCCCACTGTGCCAAGCAAGTGTATGCATGCTTAATGCTTCTAACTGGTTAGACTCCGAGACCCCGCACAGATGTCAGCCATGTTGTCATTACCGCCACGAAAGCGCCCCACAACGCCTCCTCCATCCAACGTGTTCGGCGTATCTCCCTCTTACCCCACCAGACTCCGCGCCGCCGGGCCGGCCAGGTTTAGACGTTCACTGACTCGACCGTTGGCCCCGTGGAAACTCCACTCCTCGCCAGCACGCTATCGCCCTCCACCAGCATATGACGGAAGTCGGCCGTCGGTTGGTGTTGAGGCGGCATTGTTGTCTAACGGCTCAGCACGGCTGGGGAGAAGACCGCTCTGCGGACCGCCGGGCCGGCGAACCGTACCTGCCTGTGTTATCAGTATTGCTTTGCCCGCTTAGCTCACTTGGTGGCGGAGGGGATCTGATAGAAGTGTCTCAAACGCGGTTGTGCAAGGACCCCCTTCCTGGCGGGGTAACTGGTAACTGGGTGAGATCTCGACGTCCACAGCGGGCCACCGGGCCGACGGCCCACCCCCGCCCACCTCTTCCAATGTCGCGATGAGCCGTCAACAACCGACCAGTAGCCAGCTGTACCAACTCCCCGGGCCGGGGTTAATGCCTCCATTTGCAGCAAATTCAGGCTTGCTGGGCTTGCCTCCGTCCCCTGAGCTGGCGCAAAGTCGGCGGGTTTGGCACCTGACAGCGCATATCTCGCGGCTGGGGTAAACCCATTCCAGTCCTCACGAGCCAAGCCCATCCATGCCTCGGTTATCACACATTTGCTCTCTTCACGTGCAGCGCTCTCTCACCGTGCGTACGCCTCCTCTACAGGCCGTCGCAGCAGCCCCAGGGAGGTGTATTTGCGGCAAGCAGGCAGGCAGGCTGGCCCAGAAGCAGGAACACTACACCGAACAACCTCTCTACCCGCCGCCCTCGCCTCGCACGAGCAACCTGCTGACTGAGCTCAGCGGCTGAGCCCCTCACCTTGCCCCGCCCCCACCCCCGGCATAGACGCTCCTGCTTCCATTGTCCACCCGCGGGGAATCTGACCCGGTCCTGAGCGAGCTCAGCGAGCATCGTTGACCGCCATATGCCGCCACCGTTCCGATGGTCCGACCGCTGCAAGTCTTTAAGAACCCACCTGTGACGCGGGAGTCACAACAAAAGCCGCCTCCACATCTAGCCAGACAAGGCAAAGTAAGCTAGCCCATTAGTTGCCAGCTGACAGCCAGATGGACACCACACCACACCTCTCCAACGACGACAAGCCCGTCATCTCGCAGGTCGAGTCGCACGATGTCGAGAAGATGTCCGTGCAGCACGACGCGTCCCACCGCCACCGTGATCTCTCCAAGAAGCATGACAAGGCCCTCGACGCCCTCGGCGAGGAGCCAGTGGACATGACCGACGAGCAGGTGAGCTGACCTCCACAGAGTGCTATTGCTAACCTGCAGAGCCGTCTCGTCTGCCGCAAGATCGACAAGCACATCATGCCCTTGCTGATGTGGGTCTACTTCCTTCAGATCCTGGACAAGTCTTGTGTCGGGTACGCCGCGAACTTTGGACTGCGCGAGCAGACCGGCCTCTCGGGCACGGACTACTCGACCGTCTCGTCCGCCGGGTACTGGGCGCAGCTGGCACTGTGTATCGGCCCAACGGCAGTCCTGATTGTCAAGGTGCCAACCAACATTCTCATGTCCGTGTGCGTGCTCTGCTGGGGCACGGCCATGCTGGGTCTTGCCTTCTCCAAGTCGTTCGGCCCGCTCCTCGCCAACCGCTTCCTGCTGGGTCTGTTCGAGGCCGTCTGCATCCCCCTCTTCACGGTCATCACGACGACATGGTACCGCCGCCGCGAGCAGCCCCTCCGCATCGCCGGGTGGTACGGCACGAACGGTATCGCCTCGATCCTCGGCTCCCTCCTCACCTGGGCCCTTTCTTTCATCAAGCAGGAGCCCCTCAAGATCTACCAGATCCTCTTCCTCACCGTCGGCCTCGCCACCGTGCTCACCGCACCCGTCATCTTCTTCTTCCTCGCCAACTCGCCCGCCGAGGCGCGCTTCCTCTCCGCCGAGGAGAAGCGCTGGGCCATCGAGCGTCTCCGCGACAACAACACCGGCGTCGAGACAAAGGTCTTCAAGTGGGACCAGGTGTGGGAGATGCTCCTCTCCCCCGTGACGTACATGTACATCCTCATCGTGTTCTGCATCAACACCGGCGCATCCGTCACCAACACATTCGGCCCGATCATCATCAAGTCCCTCGGCGGCTTTGACTCGCGCGTCACCATCCTCCTCAACATGCCCTTTGGCTTTGTCCAGACCTGCGTCTGTGTCCTCGGATGCCTCCTGGCCGCGCGATACGGGTACAAGGGCTTCGTCCTCATCGGCTTCATGGTGCCGTGTGTCCTCGGCGCGGGCCTGCTCTACGGCCTCGGCCGCGAGAAGAAGGACATGGGCCCCCTCCTCTTCGGGTACTACTGCATCGGCTTCCTCTTCGGCGGCAACCCCCTCATGTTCTCCTGGGTCGCCTCCAACATGGGCGGGCACACCAAGAAATCCCTCGCCATCTCGCTCTGCAACGCCGGCTCCGCCATCGGCAACATGGTCGGCCCGTACCTCTTCACCTCGGGCGCACCAGTGTACCGCCAGGGCCTGGGCGGTGTGCTGGGTATCTTTGTGGCGTGTGCCGCGCTTTCGGGGCTGCTGCTGTTCCTGCTCAAGCTCATGAACGTGGCCAAGGAGAAGGAGCGTGTGCGCAACGGCAAGCCTGCCAAGATCCAGAACGCGTCGATGGAGAAGAACTACCGCAAGACGGCGGGCGACGGGCTCGGCCAGCAGGCGTTCGAGGACCTGACGGACAAGCAGAACGACGAGTTTGTGTACTCTTACTAGTGGAAAGGGTTTAGTGTAATGGTTAGAATGCATCATGTACTGGCACGGTGGTTCGGAGTTGAAGGGCTACGCGAAAGTGATCAGGCTTGCGCCGCATTGAACTCTACGTACTGATTATTTCCCTGCTGCCTGACCGTCCTCTAGCAACCCTTACAGAGATCCTTAGTCGACCATACCTATGCGATGCTTGTGGTGTTGATTACAGGCTCCCGATGGGGAATAGTCCAGCAAGCGAACCATATCTTATCACCCAGCTACCGAGATCTGATAAGCGAGCTTCAGACTGATAGCAAGCAATTTGCCGAATCTGCAAGACATCCGGGTCACCTCATGCCGCCGCTGGAGATGGCAAGCATCACGCTGGCATGCAAGCCAATGTCAAACAATGCAGTTGTACCCCCGCAATGGAGTGACGGTCGCCGGCGGTTTCTTGGCATGTGTCTGACAAAGTCACCCAAGCCCGGGTGCCACTTCCGACGCCCGTGCCTCGTGCGGTCGATTTCTCACCTGTGTAAGCTATGTCGTTGATCTGACTGCCTCCGCACATGCACAGATCGACACAGTGTTGCCTTTGCGTGCGTGATTGATCTCCTCTGAGGAGATGTAGCGCACCTGACCAAAAGAGACGACTAGCCAGCCCCTCACGAGTCACCCAGCCTAGGGCCCCAGTAATATTGCACTCTTCTCATCGACAACTACAAGACAAGAACGGTGATCAATACTGAACGGCAGGCTCCCCGCCTCGGGCCGCTCCGCGCCCCAAGGCTCCCTACGCCTTCTTCTCCTTCAACGCCTTGAGCTCCTCATCCGCCTTCTTGATCCACTCCTTGGCCTCCTGGTACCCCTTGTGCTTCTCCTCCTCCGGCACCTCCCTAGGCGGCGCGGGCACCTGCAGGCCCCTCTGCACGGCCGGGCGCGCCTCGATGCGCCTGACCCACGCGGAGAGGCTGGGGAACTGCGCGAGGTCCACGCCCGCCCAGTGCGACATGCGCACCCAGGGGAAGATGTTGATGTCGACGATGGAGTACTTGTCGCCGACGAGGTACTCGCCCTTTCCGGCGTTGAGGCCGTCCTCGAGGACGGAGTAGAGGCGGGTCGTTTCCTCGACGTAGCGCTTGATGCCCCAGGGGATTTTGATGGGGGAGTAGCGGCTGGGGGTTAGCTAGCCGACCGAGCGCGGTAGCGCGAGGGCGAGGGACGGCGGGGGACGGCATGGCGTTGGGGTAGAGGTTGGGCAGAGGAGATGAGGTAGCGATAATTGAGTACGAGACGAGGGGAAGTGGATAACAAAGACGAGGACAGGAGAGAAGAGGACGCGACTTACAAGAACTGGTGCGCCTGCCCCTGCATAGGCGCCGGCCCGGCCTGCTCGAAGAAGATCCAGCTCAGCGCAGTCGAGCGCGTTATCGGGTCGGAGAACCAGAACTTGTTGTCCTTGTCTGCTGTCAGCGCGGAAGGCGTGCCTTGACTCACCGTAGTTCTCGACGAGCCAGAGCTCGATGCTGGCCGTCTCGAAGACGTTGTGGTGGTCAAAGTTGTCGTCGATGATGGCCGGGATGCGGCCGTTGGGGTTGATCTTGAGGAAGTCGGGGTGCTGGTGTCAGCGGGATACCGGACACGAGCCGCAGGCGAGTGGACGGCGGATGTGGGGCTGGGTCGTGTGACGGGTGGGGCGACGTAGATCGCGGGGCGTGAGGCTATCGAAGTCAAGGTGAGAGCCGAGAGCTGGGAGGTAGATGTGTAGGTCATGCTGGGCGAGCTGCGCTGCTTGTGCACGGCTTGCATGAGCTGCAGCTACGCGATGGCACACCGCGCTCAGCCCTCCTCGGCACTCGCCATATCACCCACTCCACTATCTTAACCAGACCTCGTCTCGCCTCCCTCCCTGCACCCCCTGTACTCCTAGCCTTCCTTCGAGACTCTTCCTTGAGCTCTGAAAAAGCGCTCGCGCTCTCCTCCGCCTCCCGCGCGCGCTCGCTCACTCACCTTCTGCGCATTCGTCCCAATATCAATCGCCGACACATCATAACTCAGCCTTCCCTTCGCCTCCTCCGGGTACGCCTCCCTCAACTCCTCCAGCAGAATACTAGGCTTGTGCCCGTTCGGCGTCGGCGCAGTATACAGGTGGATCTTGGCCGGCCCCTGCCCGGGCACGGTGCCCGCCTGGGAGGGACCCAGCGCCGGCGGCTTGGGGAACGTAGTGGTGGAGGTGGACATGGTGCGTGCGATAGTCGATAGGCGGGAGGTGGCGACAGCTGTGCGTGGGAGGGGGGACATGGGCGATGGCGAGGAAGTGCGTGGTGGGTATATGTATTTGTAGTGCGTGGTGGGTGGGGGTGGTGGAGGGTGGAGGTGCTTTGGGTGGGAATATGGCGTCATTCGTGCTCTAGATAGCCGGGATGGAATGAATTAATGCCTGAATGATGGATATGAGGCGGGGCTTAGTGAGCGGACTGCGGCGAGGAGGGTGGGTTGGTACTGGACGGGGTGGATCAGTCAGCATGAGCGGGGAGGGAGGGCTTTGGCATGCATGCGCAGTAGTGCCAAGGTGTGGTGGATGCGCGTGGTCTGGCATGGTATGAGGGGACGCTGTGAATAGCCATGACAAAGCGATGTGGATGGTTGTGGTGGTGGGATCGGCTATTAGACTCGAGTGCCGATCGTAGCCGCCGGGGCCGGCGTGAGGGTGCGATGGAATGTCAAGGCGAGGTGTTATGTGTTGTGCACTTAATGTAATAGCAATACTTCACGTTATCGAGAGACGATAGAGCATTGCAATGCTGGCGTTGGCCAGAAGTACATCTGAGCACGACAGTTTGGGTGGGCTCTGCGTGCCGCGCCGGCCTGGCAGGTTGACCTTAGCACCTGTTCTCAGAAGCCAACCAACGGAAGACAACCGGCAACAGGCAACGCGACGCACATACGCGTCTCACTCTCTCCCTCTCCTTTCGTCACGTTAGAGAACCCAAGCTAGAGGACACACCTTAAGACACGCATCGTAGCCATGTAGCAAGTCAGCAGAGTCTGCCAGTGGGATCTACCTGGATAACGGTTATCAACTGCATCACTCGCAGCCGATCCGCGTGAAATGGCATCTCAGTCTTCACAATAGCACAACCCATCGCTGGACACTGACAGCTCAAATCTCACTCGAGCGACGAGGAGTTACCTGCGTCCGGTCAGACTGCATGGGCGATACATCGCTCCTCGTCGAGGGAGTTGATACTACTACTGATGGGTTTCGATGTCAACACCGGTGCCTGGGTATCATGATATATCAGCTGGGAGGTAGTAGCCTGGACATTGATATGAGCCGAGTAGTCGGCCGGTCGACGCAATACCAGCGGTGGGCTGGCGGCACTAGGGTGGGCGACCGAAGTGCGCGCGCACAATCTCGTCGGCCGGGGAGGAGATGAACCTGTTCATCCTTCGACGGGTGGACATCCGCTCCTTTCGCTCGTGTGCACATTCTGTTCTGGGGAGCTCACCACCTCTCCATGGAGATGGTCCCCTCAAAAAGCCCTGTAACAATCATCTGTCGCGAGAATCTCAGGAGTGGGTGGGACCCAAGCTCCTAATGTCCTCGTGAGTCAGCTCTGAGACCGAAGCAGAATCAGTACAGCCGCCTTGTGGTAGCAGGCTGGACTGTACATTGGGGCCCACTCTCCTCACGGCTCAGCTCGTACAGCATCAGAATCAGTGAACACGCCTTGAACCCCCGTGCACCCCGCAGCTTGAACCGTACATCTCTATACACCAGTACAAAGACGCACGCATGCGACGCATCACATGCGGATTTTTAGTGGAAGCAAAAAAGCTAGCAGCAGATTCGAGCTAGTGCTCATCTGCAGCAAGCGACCACGCCCCCGCGCCCTCTGCGAGGTCGCGGAGGCATGGATCGCTTACCAGCCACCAGCGGCCTCCTTGGCGGCGGGGGTAGGCTCCGCGGCCCAGTCGGCGTTCTGGGGCTCAGCGGACCAGTCGAGGCCCTGGTCAGCGGGGGCGGAGGCAAAGGCCGCGTCGGTCTGGGTGCCGGCAACCCACTCCTCGGTGGCAGCGGGGGCGGCGGCAGCAGCCTCGGCCTCGGCGGCGGCGGCGGCCTTCTCGGCCTGCTCGCGCTCAATCTCTTCGGGGTCGCGGTAGAAGAAGAGGTCGGGGAGGACGTCCCAGCCCGAGGGGCCGGTGGGGCCACGGGGCACCGAGCCGCGGAGGCGGAGGACCTCACGGCAGAGGAGGTACCACATGAGGCCGACCGAGTGGCGCGACTTGTTGTTGCAGGGGATGGCAATGTCGACGTGCTTCATGGGGGCGTCGGTGTCGCAGAAGGCGATGACGGGGATGTTGACGTACGCGGCCTCGCGGATCGCCTGGTGGTCGACACGGGGGTCGGTCACGATGATGAGGCGGGGCTCCTTGAACGAGCGGGTGATGTAGTTGGTGAACGAACCGGGGGTGAAGCGGCCGGCGATGGCGGTCGCACCGGTGAACGACGCGTACTTGAGGACAGCGCGGTGGCCGTAGGGGCGGGCCGAGATGACACAGATGTCGGCGGGGTTCTCGATGGCAGCGAGGACACGCGCAGCGAGGACGAGCTTCTCCCAGGTCTTGCCGACGTTCAGGACGTGGATGCCGTCAGCGCGGCGCTTCCAGACGTAGGGCTCCATCTTCTTGTCGCAGTTCTTGGTGCCGAGGTGGGCCTGCGCCGAGAGGAGGAGCTGGATGTCATCCTCAGTAGCGTTGAGGGCAGCGGGGAGCTTGGCAGACATGTTGAGTGGGTTTGTTGGGGGGTGGGGGGGTTGGGTTGTTGTAAGAACGTTGGGGGCTTGCAAACTTAAAAAAAGATCTCGACTAGGGATTCCTGCAGCATCAGTTTGGGCCTACTCTGTGGACTCTCGTCGCCGACTTTACTCACCAGTGAAGATCGATGTGGAAAGAGTTCTGCGGCAAGCTGGCACAGATTTTGGTAAAGCAGGTTCGACGAACGGCGTCGAGCAAGATGGATGCGAGAGCGAGCAGCCGCCACGAACGGGAGCTGATCTGCCACGTGCAGTCGGAGTTTGGCCGTTTGACCATATCGCCGACTCGCTGGGATCTAAGTGGGGGGAGCGATTAGAGGAGGTGAACGTGACGAGCTGTCATGTTAGTCCCGTGATCGGGTCGGGGGAAGAGGCGCTGCCGGGCCGCACTCGGCATGATCGGCAAGGGTCACGGTAATTAGTTTGAGTTGGTGTCGGGTGTGCTGGGGTGGCGATACACACAAGCGCTGGTTAGTTGTGTGTATGCGAGGAACCCGTCGGTGAATACATGCGAACGCACGAATACACGACGAGATGAATGAGGGAACACTCGTCATCGGGCTCGCACTACGATTCATCTCGATGTCTTCGTCAGATCGGATCGATCCTCAGCGCGAGGTTTGCGGCCGCCGATGGAAGACCATGTTGGCACGGCATACCCCCCGTAGGCATTCGTTACTGCTGTGCATGCAGCACGCGAAGAGTTCACACGCCTCCCGCGATATCGAGGAGGCGAACAGGCAATGTCACCGGTGGTTGTTAGTGCGTGTAGTGCAAGATGCTGCTGCTGCTGCTACGTCTACTGCTGTCACTTGTCACTCCCAGTGCAGCTGCTACAGGTGACTGACTGCCTTGTGCTCAGCGGAGTCACCAGCGCAGTGAGGCACTACAACATGCTGCATGCAGGAGCTAGCAACGTGCATCGTGCAGCATTGGCATAGCAGGACAGCACTCAGCACTGCACGCCTGACCGGACTGTCTGCCTGCCTGACCTGCGTCTGTCTCCTGGGTGAGCTGTGAGCTGTGAGCTTGGAGGGGCTTTGCATTCCGCTGCCACAACCTTCTTTCTGCCATCCGCGGGGTCACGGGTTCACGGGTCGGATGCAAGAATGGGTTTGAGGCCACGATCGGCCGTGTACGTAGGAGGGGATCGACCCGACTGATGGATGGATGACTGACTGACGTGACTGACCATGACTGATGCGGGGGGAGGATATTGGTATTGGCACTGCATCTGCTTGTGATTCAGGCTGCTGCTGGCTGGCGAGTGGCTACTAGTTGCTCGCATGTTGGATGCTCGTACAGCTGCGCTGGTCGATTCTCCCCTTCCTTGAGGTCCTGTGAAACTAGCTGCTTCTCTCTCCCCGGCAGGTGGCCATGACCACCAGCCAGTCGCCTATTTGTCCGACTGGAACAGTGTATTCCAACCATCCCCCGGTTGATTAGTTCAACCCCGTTCCTTTCATTACAAATTGACGAAATAAGAGTAAATATATCCCCAATGCCTGCATCATCCTCGGATATTCCGCGTGCCTTTTTTCTCTCGTCGACGATGAACACCCTGAAATCCACCCCCTTCTCCTGTACACCCTCTCCCCTTCCTCCCCCGTGCCCCCCGACCCACCCCAAAACACGACACTTTGTACCACAACCTGCCCTTCTGCAGTGCCTTCCTCTGCCGTCCTTCCTTTCTTCTAGTGGTCCGATTATTCCCCCGTCCGCTTGTACTCCGTCGTTGTACCAGTCTCTCTCTCTCTCTCGTACACTTTGCTTCCGCTCGATTAGGGCCCCCTTCCTGCGTCCGCGTACAGCCCTACAGCCTACAGCCTGTGCCAACCCGAACGCATACACCCGTGGACTCCTCTTGTTCGCTTGATCGCTTGGCCGCCACCGTCGCCGCCGTCGCCAGCCAGTGTCCACTCGTCATTTTACTACTATCCCCTTTCCTTGCGACTACTCCTCCTCCTCGCCGCTGGACACGACCATCTCTCTCCCTCCTCGGTTCTCTCTACACCCTCGCCTCTCCACTCCACTCCACCTACACACCACTCATCTCTCTCAACCTCTCTCTCACTCCATCATCCACTCCCACCCCCACCCCCCCACACGTCCAAAACAACCGAGGCAAGTCAAAAAGGCAAAACAGAATACGCCTCGCCCACCCCGGCGAGTCTCCCTCCCTGCAAAGCCACTTCCGACCCCCCCAACCAACCAACAGCCATCACTGCGTTTGCCACCCGTCAAGCGATAACAAACGACTTCCTAACTCACCACTCAGCATTCACCACAACAGAGAACTACTACTACTATACACCATGTCGACCGCTATCTCTACTGCCTGCGTCTTCACCGCCGTCGGTCAGCAGTAAAGTCAAAAAGATCTGGGATAAACACTCGTCTATCGGTATACCTCGTAAAGTCGTCGCCTCAACTCAAGCAACAGCTACAGCAACAGCAGCAGCAGCATCGACACCCTCCTCCACGTCCACACAACTGAACACCCCCTCCTCCTCGCTCTTGTCCAATCGCGCAGGGTACTTCGTGCCTCGCTCCGCTCGTCCACTGGTTGTTTGATACCTGTCACTGGCGCTTCCAAGTGCATAGCCAAAGCTACTCAAACCCCAGCCCAGCTCTGCATCAGCGTCGCTTGCTGTCAACTCAATACCAGTGCACTTCTCCTCGTTGCTTGTATCGACTCACCTCATCGGTCGGTCTCTTGGCTTTTTCGTGAGACACACCCATCGGAACTCTCTCCCTCCGCCTGGGCCAGTTTTGCCACCTTTCGCCACTCGCCCGTCATTCGCCACCCTCGACCTCCACCCAATCCCACCCACCGCCACTCGACCCCTCCTCCTCCACACACCATCACACCACTGCACCTGCACTCCCTCACCCACACCCAGGGCGTCACTACTCTTTTCCTCGACGACATCGTATAGCCTCGGGATACCCTCGTCGCCACCCTCTTCATCTCCCCTTCTCCCAACTCTAACCATTCTACCGCAACAGTAGTTGTGAAAAGGAGCGAAGAAAACGGTCCGTCAAAAACACCCTCCAACAATCATAGCCATACCGACGCGCCGCACTTCTTCGCCGACCTCCCCCTTCCATCCGACTCTCCCCCCAAACCACCTCCTTCTACCGTATCATGTCGCGAACGGCGACGGCCACTCCGCCGCCGCCTTTGTTTCAGCAAAAGAACGCATCGCCATCTGCTCGCCATGTCAGCAAGGGCGGGAATCTCACCCCTCCACCCGGGGGCGCCGGATTTCAGCGCCACTTTAAAAAGCCGTACAAGGCATCCTCGGTCGCGGGACACGGCCACCACCATGGGCAACAACATCACCAGCACCAGACATCGCCCCTGAAACAGGAGCCGACCGTTGCGCCCATGTCGGCGAGCGACGTGTTGGGCATGCTGTCCAACAAGGACGCCCCGCCAGACCCAATGTCGACGTCCCGATCGGCCTCGATCGTTTCTCCGAACGATACCGACACGGCGTCCATTGCCACTTCGACCCCGTCTCTTGCCACCGACCGGTCTGACGGGTCCTACGACGCGGTCGTCACCCCGGATGCTACGCCGTCGTCGTCGCTGTTCGAGGAGTCGGCGTCGTTCATGTCCCCGTCAGCGTCGTCGTCATCGTCAGCGTCAGCCTCAGCAGCTGCTAGCGCCGCCGCATCGGCTTCGCCACGATCATGGGTCAACGGCTTTGGCAAGGTGGCCCGAGCAGCCACTGGCATGATGGGTGCGTTTTCGCGACGCCCTCGTGAAGGCGAGAGCCCTAGGATGATGACGGCCTCGCCGGCTCCTATGGGCCCGCCGAGCATCTCGCCCGCCATGTCTTTGTCTCCGTATGTGGCGCCTTCGCCTAGCAGCACGCCCTACTTGGCGCCCTCGCCCCACATTGCCAGCCCGTCGACGCCCATGTCGCCTATGGCGTTTATGCTTACCCCGGCTCCCGAGGTCGCAGAGATGCCTCTGCCCGCGTTGCCACTGCACGCGCTGCCACCGGCAGTCGCACACCCGCATAACATGCCCCCCGCGCTGGCGCCCATGTCGCCCAATGTCGAGAACCCGGCCGAGGCACTCCGCAGGTATGAGTGGGCAGAAGAGCAGCGCAAGCAGGTCACCGAGTTTGCCCGCCTCTGTTCCCAGTGGCCGCAGAGCAGCTACAACCAGGCCAAGTGGGGTCCCAACGGCTGCCCGAACACGCAGTACATCCCCCAGTCGTGGGCCAACCCCCGCCACGTCGTGCGCACCATGCAGCGTCAGGCGGAGCTCGAGCGCTTCATGTGCGACACCGAGTCGACGTTCTTCGAGTCGGCGCCTCGTTCAGCCCGCAGCTCGTCGGCGGCATCAGATTCCGAGCCAAGTATTTACTCCAGCTCCGCTGCTACGTCGGCGTCTCGAGCGAGTGAGCAAGATCGCCAGGCCGAGCTGTGTGCTGCTGTCTGGGCGGCTGCCGGCGAGACGACTGAGAAGACGACCACGACTAGCCAGGACGCGCTGCGTATGACTGAGCGCAAGACTGCTGCCGAGTTACAGGCGGCTATGGCTTCTCCCATGGTCGAGGCGTGGCGCGGCGACAGCTCTGTGGTGTCGGTCAGCTCGTCTGTCTCTGTCGCTGCGTCGGTGGTCACTGTCGATGCCGAGGACAAGGAGGACAGCAAGTCGACGTCAGCGTGGGCGTCGCTCGCGTGCTCGACCAGGTCGCTCTCTGAGCTCGACCGGATGGCGGATCTGGCGACGACAGACTGCATGGATGTCGACGACGAGGGTGATGTCCTGCCGTCGGTACCTGCCATCCCTGGCTCGCACCCGGCCTCCTCTGCCCCGCCACCTCCCCGCCCTGTCCCCGCAGTGGCGCCTGTACGCGCGCAGTCGTGCCCCGCGAAGCGTCCTCTGACGCTGGTCGCGGACGACGAGGACAAGCGCCGCCGCATCGAGGTCGACGACGAGGTCATGGTTGTTGATGACTCTACCCCAGTCTTCTTTGAGGAGCCTGCAGTGCTCACTCCCTCCATGTCTTCGTCCGTCCCCAACCTCTCGCAGTCGGTCCCAGCCATCCCCCTCACTGTCTGCGGCCACCCGATCAAGACGTCGACGTCGCACCCGATAATAATCTCGCCCTTTATCCCGACCGAGATCATGTCGACTCTGGGCAAGTACCTCGTCGTGACGCCCAGCGACCCGGGCAAGCCCCTGCTCCTCAGTTCCGAGCTCGACATCCCCTCCCTCCTGCTGTCATGCGCTGCGCCCTCGCAGTCCCTCAGCGAGGCCGGCCCCACCGGCACGCCGTTCCAGAGCGAGTTCCAGAAGACAATCATCTTCCACCCCAACCGCCCCCGGAACGGCAGCCGCCGCCCCACCCGCCTCGGCAACCTCGTCCTCTCCTCGTGCCCGGGCAAGCGCCTGCGCATGGACGGGCCAGTCAAGGGCCGTGGCCCTGTCTGCCGCGACCTGGCCACCGACCTCCGCCGCATCAAGGGCCAGGGCGTCGGCGCGATCGTCTGGTATGTCCCAGCTATAACCCCGAACTGCGTTATTAACCTCCGCAGCTGCCTCGACGACGACGAGCTCCAGCTCCTCGGCGTGCCGTGGGCGCACTACCGCGAGCTCGCGTCTGAGATCGGCCTCGACGTCATCCGGTAGGCTGGTAGTCCGACATCGCTGACAGTAGTCTGCCCATGCCTGATGGGTTCACGCCTGTGTCGCTGCAGCTCTTCGACGCGCAGGTGACGCTCATTGCGCAGCGGTACACCCTCCAGGGGATTGACGTGCTCGTCCACTGCCGTGGCGGGATCGGGCGTGCGGGTTTGACAGCGTGTGCGTGGGCGATCAAGATGGGCTTCGTGCAGCCGCACCCGTCGCTCTCGCTCGCCAAGCCGGCGCACGAGCGTGCAGGTGCAAGCGGGAGCAGGAAGACAAAGGCGACGACCTCGACCTCGTCGACCGCGTCGCAGTCGCAGCCCCCCGCCGTCCCCAGCTGCGAGGAGGAGCGCGCGGTCGTCATGTCGATGGTGGAGCGGGTTATCGCCATGATCCGCTGCCGGAGGGGGCTGAAGGCGATCGAGAGCATGGAGCAGGTGCAGTTCCTGGCTACGTATACTACGTGGCTGAGGGAGTGTTCGGCGTAGCGCACGAGAGCAGCGAACGCCCGCGATAGCGGGTGTGAGCTGGGCTCGGTGTTGTGCTGTGTCCTGTTTTGTGTTGTTCTCGTCGTCTCGTCCGTCTTCGTCTCGTCCGTCTTCGTCCGTCTTCGTCTCGTCTTCGTCTCGTCTTCCCTCGTCATCGCTACCGTCTTCCTCGTCATCGCCATCACCCGCCTCCTGGCCCGTTGTACTCTACGATCGTCCAACCCACGATCTCCCTGGCCGTTGGCCTCCTCGAATGGGCAGTAGACCCACCCTGCTGCGTCTCGGTCTGGGGTCTGGGCAGCTCGTCATCCTGCCTGATCACCTCCGCGTAGCGACCTGCGTTTCGATCTGGGGCAGCTCCCCCACCTTCGATCCGGGCAGCTCCTCCACCCTTCGATCCGGGACAGCTCCCACACCTTCGATCCGGGGCAGCTCCCCCACCCTTCGAACCACGCAGCTACCCCACCCTTCGATCCGGGCAGCTCCCCCACCCTGCCTGGATTGACGTCCAGCGCATACGCTCTGCGCTGCATTCCCGTCCATCGCAGCACCACCCTGCGCTGGATACTCGTCCACCGCAACACCGTCCTGCGCTGGATACTTATCTGTCGCAGCACTCACCCTGCGCTGGATTCCCCTCCGTCGCAACCCTGCGCCCTGCCTTCCCGGCATGGCACACATATAGTCCTAGCAAGCGCGCGGCTGGGTTCCAGATGCCCGCCGACCGACGCGCCGTACATACCGTAGTAGTCTATCCATACTCCATTGCATCTGTGCTCACTGCTGGTTCTCCCCGGGCTGTCCCGGGCTGTCTCGCGCGGGGACACGGTGAAGGGGAAGGTGCAAGTCCCTACTGATTGCGTCCCGAGGGCACAAGAGGTTGATCGTCATCCGGCCCCTGTTGTGCTTGGTACCCAGCCCACAGTATTACGGAGACCACCTCGCAGCCCCTGTTCTGCTTGGTACCCAGTCCACGGGGGTACGACGCGACGACGACGACCGGGCCCCTGCCAGCATGGTAGCGCCAGACGCGAGCGCGCTTCGAACGTGCAGTATGGGGGCAGCGGCATCGTCGGCCATGTGGGTGTCTCTATTTGGCTTGGATCGCATACCTCCGATGCTGATCGTGTACCACGGCCTCGTTCGACTGGGGATTTTGGCGGTCTGTACAGATACAGACTGTGGTTCACGACACAGCATCGGAAGTATGCGATCCATGAGGTTTAGCTGGATGGCGCAGACCACAGACATTACCTCGAGCGGGGTCTCCTGCTTTGATGCTACGGTCTTTGGTTTAGCATGTGAGTCGTGTCCGCAAGCTGGATGTATCGCTAGAACACAGGTATCACAGAACATAAGTGCATCGCTCTTCGTTGTGGCATTGCCAAGTACTGGGATTGTCCGTGATTTTTCTTCACGATTTTAGCACCTGTTTCTCGCGAATATGGAGATCGGCCGGGGGTACGTTGGAGTGTACTTACGCGCTCACGTATCAATAAATCACTATACTGCCAGAATCGACAGGGCGACTCGACTATCCAACGGCCACTGCAGGGCCGCAGCTCGACTATGCAACGGCGCAGCTGGGCTGGCAGCTCGACTACGAGCCTGGACATTGAACAGCCGCCTCCTGTATTATGAGCGCAGGACATGTTTCATTCCCATGCGCATGCGCTCTGGGCGTAATAGACTGGGTATATCCATCCCTCCAATACTGTTCTGCTGTATATCGTACCCGCGATACTGGGTCCCTCAGAGAGCCGCGTAGTCCTGAGTATCTGTGGTCCACTGGACTTTTTGCATGGTCCACTGGAATCGGTGATATGTGCCTCGTCTGCCTATCCAGTGTGTACCTCACCCGATCGACTATTCTTTGGCTCCTATTCTGGCCAGTGGATACATCGACGGCCTAGATCATGTAGAATGCCGTGTGCTAGGCTCTTGGGGGATCGATTTGGAAAGTTGTTACCAGACAGCTGGGTCGTTGATGGGGTTGGCTGTTGATGCGAGTGAGGCTACAGTGCTGCTTATCAAGTCCGGCCATCTCCAGGCATTCCGAGCTGCTGAGAGGTTGCGTACGCTCATCCACAGCATGGTATCGATATTCCAAAGCTGACCGCAGCCGTTGGTTCTCACATAGTGCTCTCTTTGACGTCCACACTTAGCGAATGTCCACTTGCAATCACTGGCGTGACGCGTTCTCGGCCTCTTCTTGTACCTCATGCGTGCCTCTACGCGCTCTACGATCTCAGTGCAAACGGCGACTGTGTGCAGACAGAGCACTCCGACTCCATTGCACGTCTCACTGAGCCATGATACACGACGTCCAAGGCATGCTCGAGCTGGTTCGATATTCCGCCCAGATCGCTATAACGCCATCCGTGATTCGTGGTAGATGAGGAATGTACCATGATCTACTCGCTGGCTATCTCTCTTACCCGATATCTAATCCGGCACGCTACGCACTGCCAATCGAGCGAGCCATGCGAGGCATCTCTGCCGACGTACATAGGTCTCATGGGCATGTCGCATACACCATTCTGCCATGCATCAATCCACGACACCGCTCGTCATCCGCCGCGCCGCATGACCCCTCCCCCGCATTGTGTCACCCGCACGCATGACTTTCTGCCGCTCCCATTGACAGACACCGATACCTGTACCTGCCCGAGCAGCTGCGCTGGAGTCCAGCGCTGACTTTCTTGGCCGGCGGCATCGGCAATCGCCTGCCCACCGGGCCCCGCGCGGTGTTTCCCGACCCACCCACCATCACCAGGTGGAGGAGCTATAACCGGTCCAGCGGCGTCTATACCCCTCCCCCTCCTCCCCTCTGCCACCATGCGTGCGTGATCATCCACAGCCACTGCGCCTTGCCTTGAGCTCAACTGGAGCTGGAATTGGAGTGACTGGTTTGTCTGTTCACTCACTCATTCCCAGTCAGAGGAGAAGCACGACGACCAGAGGATACGATTCCCGGCCGACTCTCTGGACACCCGATGTCCCCGCCCAACTCTGATCCATATAAGCGCCGCACGTCCAAGGCGTGTGAGCACTGCCGCACCAAGCGCACGCGGTGTACCGGCGCGTCGCCGTGCGATCCGTGCGTCGCCCTTGGACTAGGGGAGACATGCTACGTGAGGGAGAAGGCAAGGCCGCGGCGGTGAGTAGAGTATGGTGGGGAGTGTGGAGTATTGGGCTGCAGAGAGGAGCTCGAGAGCTGCGGCGTTGTTGTGATGCAGAGGGGTGGAGGCGGAGGACAGGTCAAGTGGGCAGAGTGACTGCTGACTTCAGAGCACCGGCTGCGTCGAAGCGCAGACGGAAGAGCTTGAGCGATAGCGACACGCCGCGGCTTGGCGAGGGGCATGCGCACTTTATTCGCGATGTCGAGCTCGCGATCGACAGTTGGTTGGAGAGTGTGGGTGAGTGATCGGCTGGTGTGATGTGTGCATGTCTACTCGGATGGGCTGAAGGGTGCCGCCAGCTTCCCACAGCCTGCTTACGATCATCACGACGCTCATCGCGCTGTCGCGGATCCGTGCCCGAGCTCGCCGAGCTCGTTGCGCTGTCGCGCACGCGCTCGCTCGCCCGCCCGCTGACCCCAGGCCACCTTGCCCGCCTCTCCCTCCCCGGCCCGTCCCAACTATCAACCTACTCCGCCCCCGACCTCCCCACCTCCCCCACCACCCTGACCATGCTCGAAGACCGCCTCCTCGACTCCTACCGCTCCGTCCAGCACTTCGAGTTCCTCGCCCCCAGCCGCGTGACCGACCTCTACGCCCGCCACCGCACCATGCCAGACACACTCGTCGCCGATCAGCGCGCCCTCGTCGCGGCCGTGCTCTGCGTCGGGCGCCTCGGCGAGCTCGCGTTCGAGCTCCTCCCAGACGGGGAGAGGCGCATGCGCCCCGTGCCCCCCGGCGAGAGCAGGGAGGACATCACGTACTTCCGCGTCGCGCTCGACCACCTCGAGGATTTCGGCGCCGCGAGCTGTACCGCGCTGTGTGAGTGGTCTCGGGTTCCTGACCACCGCGGACGATGCTGATGCCGTGCTCCTACTATGATCTAACTACACCTACACTGCTGCCCCCTCTTCCTGTGGTTGCTCTGTCCTCTTGGGTCTTCTCTGATGTCGTTGTCCTCGCGCGCGCCGGACATCACGCGCATCTCGCTTGCTCGCCCAAMCCCCACCGCCACGCCCACCCGGTTCTAACGGAAACGGACACCGACGCCTCGACGCCGGCTACGGCTACATTCCGGTCCACACCCGGCATCCTCACATCCATGCATGATGCGGTGTATACGGTGCATGCATGACTCGTCGCCGTGACTACGCCGCCCTCGTTGTCGTGCATGTGACGCCGCACGTCGTGACGCCTGCCTCGGTATCCGGTCGCTCGCTCGCTCCCTCGACGCATGCACGGTCCGGCATCCTCCCGGCAATACCGTATACCGGTGATCGCCGCCACTATTGTCGACTGCAACGATACGTCACTCCACTGCCACTACTACTACCCTACCACTTCTGCTGCCACTACGACTGCCGCTATCACTACCGCTACCACCGCCACCTGCCAACCTCACACTGCCCACTACTTGCCGGCCACCTGCTCCAACCCCCTCGCCATGCCTGTACTCGCATTCACCGCCAGGCGCACTCCACTGCCTCCACCTGTTTACGCAGATCGTCGGCGGGCCAGAGGACACGCGCGAGCTCCTCGGCGCGATGAGCTGGCATGCGCGCGAGCTGGGGCTGCACCGGAGGGAGACGGCCGCGGCGTACCCCGCGCTGGATAGGGTCGGACAGCTGTGGTTCTCGACGCTGTATAAAGATACGTGAGTGCTTCGGTGCGAACGGAGACTCGTCGTACAGAGGTGGTTTATTCTGGCCATTGACTTCCTCTTCTTCTTCTTTTTCTCCTATTCCTGCTCCTCTTTCGCTCTCCGCCCCTCCTGCTCTCGAAGCTCCTCTCCCTCTTTCTTGTCCCCTTTCTCGACACCAGTCTCCATCTTATTCCTAGTCTCACTCCCACGCCGTTCATTGTCCTCATCCTTCCTTGCCACCGCGATTTGCCGGTCGCTGAATTCCCATTCCTCGCACTGTGGTCACTCACTCGTTCTCCGTCTGCCAGCACTAACCCCAGCTGGTTCTCAACCCTAGTCGACTCCCCGCCCTTCAACCGCTGGGGCGAGTACGACTACGACTCCAGCGTCTCCACCGACGCCCCACAGACAATGGGCATCCTCTCCCGCCTCGCCGTGCTCGAGTCCGAGCTCCTCTCCAAGATCCACTCGGGGCGCGTGCAGACCGCCACGCCCGAGTTTATTCTCGGCACGGAGAGTAAATGGTGGCCGCTTATGCGGGAATTCGGCGACGACAGGAGCGACGAGCTGTTGGCGAGTATCCATCCGTATGCGGATATTCGGTTTAATTGGTGAGTGAGGCTTTGGGCCGAGACGGGCGTCAGGGGGAGGTTTCTGGACGAGGGGAGAGTCGGTGTTCGGTCAGCAACGAAGGGAAGGATTTGGAGTTGGTCGAGGTTGTGCGGGCAGGCGGACAGAGTTTGGGAGACAAGTGTGGCGTGCTCGTGGCTCGCTGTCCTGAGGAGAGGTGACGCCGTCTGAGAGCCGCACAGCGCTCTTGGAGGAACTGGAGTGTCGGAATGCTCCTGCCCTCTCAGAGAACCATGTCTGTTCCCTATCGCGCCTGGGTGGCGCGCAAGAACGCGTGCAGAGCTTCGGGTGCGCTGGCTCTGCAGGTATCACGTTCCGGCGCATATCACGTTCCGGCACAGGTGACTCCGCACGCACCCTATCGTCAGAGTCCACCTAACGCTGCGCCACGAAACGTGCTCAAAACCTCCAGCAGCACGTCTACATGCTCTCAGGCGCATCTCTTATCTGGTTATCTCTGCGACCGCTCGGTGTCCTGACCCGCCTCGGTCCAGATCTAAGCCTCGAGTGACGTGATATCACCCTGGGCGGGCATTGTCTGGCGGTGCCTGTGTGGAGAATTGCCGGCCTCGCCTATCTCCAGCACCTGCCCATCCTAGTCCTCTCCCACTTGAGCTTGCATGTCTGGGAGAATGAGTTCTGGCTCATCACTCGCCATTGACTGTCTCAGTCTCATGCATGCGCTCTTGCATTGCACAAGTGTGCAACTGCACAATGGCTCCCCTGCTGCAGAATTCAGCACCTCCGCACGCTAGCTCCAACCCCGCGCCACCCGTGTCTGCCGGAACCACTCCAGTGCCCATTCAGTAACTCTCCATCTTGAGCACTGTAGTAACTCTGGCACACGCCTCTAGTGGCCCTCTTCAGCTCTCAAGTCTACACCGCTGACCACAGGGTCCGCCTCATGCTCCGAGCACCATGCCTTTCCCACCCAACCCTCGGCGCGTCCTCTACACCCATCGTTGCGCGCTCCCTCTCGCGCATCCTGCACACCTACGCCTCCCTGGCCGCCAGCGGCCTCTTCCACCCTTGCTATGCCCAATTACGCCGGGTCGTTACATGCGGACAACTCCTCGTCCTGTGCTATACCGCGCGTGAGCTCGGCCGCAACGAGGCGGAAGAGCTCTTCGCCGTCTACCTCGGCCTCGTGAAGGAGCACAGCGGCAAGTTTGAGTTCATCCCAGATCTCATCGCAAGTTTTGAGAGTGTTGCGAAATTCCTGGGTGAGTCGCCGAGGCATTCACGGGGCCGAGGGTCGAGGGTCGAGGTCATTGAATGCTCAATGAGAAAACTGGGGCCACGGCGTGGCTGCGACACTGTTCTTGCTGAAGTCTGGCCGAGCTGACGTCCAGGCCTGGTTATCCCTGCGGCACCGCAGCCGCCTGAGCGGTATAATGGCGTCGAGCTGCCTGCCATGTTCGACTACACCCTCCCGACGTGGTTTGACACGATATACGAGCCGCACCTGCTCGCTGAGAGCCAGTTGGCATGATTGTGGCATCGTGGCAGTGAGGTAACTGCATGCCGTTGACTGAGACGCCTCATGCCTCGCTTGCGATAACGTGGCGGACAGGAACGGAAAGCAGCCTGCCTGCGTGGTGGCTGCATGGAGGAATGCAGCTAGCCGCGGCTAGGCCGGGCTCGAGCTGCTGCTCAAACAGGGGGAGGCCTACCGGCCTAGTGCAGTTGGTGGCCGACTATCTAGCATGGGCCGTAGACCAACCTGACACAGCTCAACGCCATGTGTCGCTCGCTCAATTGCGTGTCGGGCCGGGGTGTCACCATCGTCAGGCCGAGTATGCCGACATGTCAATGGGACATGGTGCGAGGCCGAGTACAAGCGAGACCTTGTAGTTCGACTAGGGACACGAAGGTAGGGCTAGTATGCCGATAGACGTACCGTCATGTTGATGCCACTATCGCTGCAGCTGCCAGCATGATGACCTTCTCACACCTCTGTGCTGCGCTTCTCGTGAGGACTTCGTTCCCATTCCCATGAACCACCACAACGACACCATGATGAAAAAAGTCAAGCGAGAGGTGAAGAGTGAAACACGTCCGGACGGGCCGGTCAGTGAATGCAACGACGCGTCCGGCCCGCCCGGGAGCTGCCCATAATAGGTCCAGTGCCGGCGCGAGTGGTGGGCGAGTGGGCTGATTGAGCTACAGACATCTGACCTTCGCCCGAGCTGAGGTCTTCTGCCCCAAGCGTACTGCCAACGTGCCAATCCGCCAACCTTCTTCGACTCCTGCCTTGTGCCTATGCAGTGGAAGTCGCTATGGTGCTGGCGGGTGACCGTTCCTCGTTCCGCTGGGACACTGGAATCGCATGCCGCGCGGGCGGAAGGCTTATTCTGCCGGGTGCGCAGACTAGCTCAGCATTGTACGTACGGCAATCACACTAATGCAATGCCGGGGCGGCTGCTTGAGCTTGTTGTGTCACGTTGGGAACTTTCTCTCGTCAAAGTTTGATAATGGGTCATGCGTCAAGTGGCGTGGGTGTCGTGACGTATCTGCAGCACAGACGTCAGCGTTTGCTTGCTCAGTGCTGTCGTCTCCAGTCTCCACAGTCAACACAGAGCACTCCGGCATCGGTGCAGCTGTTGGCGACCGCCTCCTGTCTAGAATCCCACCTAACGTTCACCAGCGAATAATTGGGCTCGCGCGAAAACTCATCGCGCAAGGCACCAAACCTCGCGTCGTAGTGGGTAATTCCGAGACGACATTCATCTCGTCCATTGAAACGCAGAGCTGTGGAGGTGGAGGAGTACGACACCTCAGGTCCTGGGTTTCGTTATCCTACGCACTTGCCGCGCGCGGTCTCCGTCTACATTGCCCGTGTGTGTCAATCTGCAGGCCATGAAGATAGGCACGTACAGCGCGATGACCTAACTCAAACATAAGCCGGGCAAATGCCCCCTGCCAGCTCCTGGACATACCTGATGCAGTGCCCGCGCTTACGCATTTGGAAGCACATGGTTAGTT
This sequence comes from Cutaneotrichosporon curvatum, assembly GCA_001600275.1. Taxonomy (NCBI): domain Eukaryota; kingdom Fungi; phylum Basidiomycota; class Tremellomycetes; order Trichosporonales; family Trichosporonaceae; genus Cutaneotrichosporon; species Cutaneotrichosporon curvatum. Next base: position 57,465 of record BCJH01000018.1, on the reverse strand, counting down.
ATCAACATGAGATGGCATTGGAGCAGCAAGGCGCACACAGAATGATCTGCACAGACCCCACAATGCTTACTTGTCCGCTGCTGCCACTCTCCGCCCCTGTGGCGCGCTCGGTAGCGTACCTTCAAACAATGTCGTGCTGCAGGACTCCTGTCACTGATACTGCCCAAAGTTGCACGAGTCCTGCCCAGCCCTCAGCCCTAGTTCCAGCGTAGACGCTGGCCCATTGCGCGACCTGCCTACCAGCCTGCCTGGGAGGCTAGGCTGCAGCATCCAAGCTACGAATAGATAGGCACTGGCCGCACCACCATGTACAACAGGCATGGAGGATGTGTGAGGTCCCTCTCGTTAGCGAGGCACGCGCGGGCTGGTGGCCTGTGCGATATGCTGTGAGACCTCCCCCCTCACCTCCACTCTGACAAGCCGCGCAGCTGCCGTTGCCGGCAGATGCCCACTCAGCTGCCCAGCTGACAATACCTAACGATACCTGACGACAGGCTGACGACGCCAGATCAGCTGGCGTAATTCCTGTTGCTGCTGGGGTACAGGGCTAGCTGCATCGTACTCAGACATGGCAGCCGCCAATCTACCGCACCAGTTCCGGTTCCACAAGGGTCGGATACCTAACCCCAACTCTCACCTCCGTGCCCCCGGGTACTCTGTCCTGCAGCTCGTCACCGCCTTGGCAACATCGTACTCCTCCTCCTGCGACGCTTCCTCATCCTGCCAGTAGATACGCGACGAGGTCAGAGCACACCATGCTTTGTTCCTGTCCGCTTGGATAGATATAGATTGCGCGAGGACAAGCGATGCCATCACTTCGCCCCACCTGTTATCCTGTCCTCACAACACCACCATGACTACGACCCGGCCTATCTTATCAGCCACGAGCTCCTGCGCGAGCTTGAGCACGGTTGCGAGCGATATGGACATCGATTCAGACGTGCACAAGCCCCATCCCAAATGGGCAAACCCGTACCCCACCCCGCCATCCTCGTTCGCCTCGCGCTCCGCCTCGTCCGTCAACCTGTCCGAGTGCACTTCACCGCACGACGACATTGCCGACTCTCACAGCACCTCCTCATTCTCATCCTCATACTCGAGCCGACCACAACCCCCACAACTCCCCCTCGCCTCGTTCCCCCACATCGCCGACGCCATCCTCGAGTTTGCACCCCCAGCATCCCTCCTCGTCCTGCGCGCAACCTGCCGCCACCTCCGAGACCGGGCCGACACCCTCCTCTCCCACCATGTCGTCCTCTCCACCACTGCACCAACTGCCGCACATACCCACCACCCCAGTGCGGGGTACACCCCCTGCCCTCGCATCCAGGGGAACCACGTCCGCATCCTCGACGTACGCGACTGCCTACCTCCCCCCCACAACGCGCCAGCATCAGCACGATCCGCACAACCAGGTCCGAGCACCAGTGGCGCCAACCCAAACCCACCCCGGGTCACGGAGGCACGCTGCCCTTGTTCCTCGACTACCCCCCACTCCGCCGTCCACGTCGCATCAAGCGTGCCCTCCATGCCCCATCTCCACACAGTCCGCCTGCACACCGTATGCACCCAGCTCGCTCACGTGCCGTTCCCAGCCCCGCGCGGGGTGTGCACCCACATCATGTCCCCAGAGGAGGGGCGGAGGTATCTCGTCCTCCCGACTGCCGTTGCCAACGTTCCTCGCTGCACCGTGAATGTCGGCTTCTCCTCGCCATTTGCGGTATTCCCCAGCAACAAGAGCTACCCCAGTGCATTGGAGCATGTCATCCTCCGCCTGTGCGGCGAGGAGAACGGCGTGAGGGCGGAGGACAAGGCTGGCTGGGCGTCATTGCCTCTTCAGTTGGGCGGTGCGCTCGCGCAGGCGGCAGTGCAAGGCGTGCGGTTCACGGTGGTGGGTGTGGATGAGATGGCGCCTGTGCTCGGCCCGGAGCCGCACATGGCCCTGCTGCGGTGTGTTGTGGACGAGCTGGCCGACCGGTTTGGGTGGCATCAGGAGCGGATCGACGAGCTGCCACACTGGCTTGAGTTTGTCAGCAAGAGGCAGTATGAGGAGAGCATTGGCGCAGAGATGGCGGCGCTGGAGGCGTGCGCATGAGTGTGTGTTGCGTTGGAGCCTGGAGCTCGAGGCGGGTGAGATGAGGAGATGGCAGATGAGAAGATCAGTTGTAGCATATTGCATGTGGCATGTATTGCCTACCTAGGGATGTGTGTGGATGTGGCGGATCAGCGCTCAGACCGTGCGCGTTGCTGACGGAGACAGCGGAGGGAAGGCTGAGCTCTTGACACCGAAGGAGACCAGTGAAGAAGTGGGCGAGGAAAGAAACAAGACGTGGGCAGGAAGAGCACACATTATCGAAGGAAGCAGTGGATAGAGCTAGCAGCTTGATGACTGCTGTTAGTACTGACTGTGTAGCTGCGTCGCACGACCCAATCACCCAGTCCACCCCCCACGGGGTCACGTTGCTTCAGCTGTGGGCGGATCTCTAGGCTCGGACTAACGACGTGGCGCAGTTTCCGCACTGAAGAATGTCGACGCCAGCGCCACAGTCCGACTGGAGGCTTTCCAGCGCTATCTTGTGTATTACGCACGGAACATGAGGAATCAAGGGCTCAGAACGCCATTCGCATCACGAGGTCACAAGTCCGAGTCTGGACGAGTGTTCGCCAACAGATAGGGCCCCACTGGCACCCTGGGTTCTTGCTGACAGATGGGGAGGACACGCAAGCAACCAACTAAGTACCAGCTGACAACTCGAGCCAAGCCCACTTCACTCATTCACCCGGATGTAGCGGCGTCGAGAATAGGGTATCGAGACACTCCCGTTCTCGATATGACCACCGCCCTCTGTGGTCCAGTAACCTGTATTCGACCTCTAGCGCCGGGTGTAGGCTCTCATCGCTAGTCACTCGCTCATCTATCCATCTCCCTAGCCATGTGCCATGCCTGCCCCCAGCTGGAATCGGCACGACTAGTGCCGCACGGCACATCAGGTGGCCATGTGCCACATCAACATTGAAACCGACCGGCCGGCCAAATCACGGCCGACGAGTAGCGCCATTCAGTCATACTTCACTGGAACGCCCACGCCCCACGTCGAAGCTCGGCAGCCGATCATCTTGTTGACCGATGCAATGACCGGGACGATCTAGAAGATCACGCGCTGGCATAGATCGCTCGCTTGGGCTGGCAATTGTTCGCTCGGTACCGCTGCAACTCGGGGCTCGCTTGTGATTGTTGGAGCGCCTATGGACCCCGCAAAGGGAACTGCTCCCCAAAGACTTTGAAGCTAGCGGCTGATTGTTCGCATACTTGTTGACGCAGCGCTTGGACTGAGCCTGCCCCATGATCGACAGCTGGCAACGGATGGAAGATCTCTGATCGCTGCGCATTGTCGCTACAGGTGTGTGCGTTACCGTCGGTGCCGGGAGTGCTGCTGCCCATGTCCGAGTCCGTGTCGGGATGTGACGTTCGCTTCCAGGTCTACACTCGGCCCCCTCACTTCTCCACATCCCCACTCCGGGGTCATCAGTCAACGACGAAGCGACGTCCCCACCCGAGACTACCTAGATCAGACTGAGACGACTGATGTGCCCGAACAGCTCCAACCATGTCGACTATCGGCCTCGTGACTTTCGATGTCATAAACAAGCGCCGTTCGTGTCCACATTTGTGCTCTACGCTGCCACCGCTGATGCTGGCTAGCGGCGGCGACTGAGCTGGCCTGTATACTGGGCACGGCGCCACGGACGCTACGGTCCGCTGGGGCCCATCCCCATTCCAGCCGAGGACGCCATGCATACTTCTTACCGACCTTAGGCGTGCCATGGCAGCAGGCTAGCACTCGGCTAGGCACAGAACCCCGTAGAGCCAGCCGCCTATGAGCGACGTCTCGATGCACCTCCTATCGCGTGGTGCACCCCGTGCGGTTGTGCCAGACCAAACAAGACTGACGCTCTATTGGATAGCCATCTGATTGTACTCAAGTAGTAAATCGCAGGAGCAAGGTATTTGCCGCATGCGGCTCATGCTGCAGCAGCTCCATCTGCATCCGACCGAAGGTGCTCAACTGGTGACATGGATCAGCCGGGTGAGCATGCACGTACGCAGCATGTGCGCCAACATTCCCCGCTCAATTCAGTCGGTGAAACAGGTCGCACTCGGCGACCATTCAATCATGGACCTGGGGTTCAACGCTTACCATCCCGGCCGTCCCGAGGTTAGATTCCAGCGCGCCACTGAACCGTGACAAGGATAACCAACAGATGAGCGGGAGGTTGTATTGGAGGTGGTGGTTATTCTTGTTCGCTGTCCCCACACTGCCCTCAAGGACGCGGCAAAATAGTCACCTCGTGGTTGCATGACACGGTATGATTGCACGATCGCAGCAGTCCAGACGCTCACGCAGGGTGATCTGGGCATATGCTTATCCCATATGTGCAGACCTTGACCCTTATCGCGTGGGGTCGTTTGGTATATTCTGATGTCGAGCAGCCAACCACGCCGTGAGCTGCCGGCATGCAGTTCGGCATCGAGGGCCTCGAAGTACAAAAGTGTACGTTTCGAGATCGGGTACCATATGACGACGCGTTAAACTTTGCCTACGGCGACACTGGCCCCAGGACATGCAGGACAGCAAACCCCGAGACACTGAGGTTACAGTCGTCCCATTGGGCAGAGTAGTCGTGTACCCCCTCTGTGTGATGCTGCATAACCCTGCACTCTATCTCGCTTTGCAGAGCATACCGTCCGAGACTGCACTCTGTACGGCCGCCTTTGCGTCCTCGACAATGCCCTGCATCGTGTGAGCATTGAGGGTGCTACATGCTGTCCACAGGTTTCGGATCCTGAGAGCTCGCTTCAGTCTAGACTAACCCTCTATGCCATGGACTGGACTAGTTGTCTTCTCTAGCGTGCCGGGTAGCCTGCGCGGTCGTCTGACCGCCTCTTCTCTGCTCTGAGACCAGAACAACACACTTTCGAGAAGCGTGGGGCTGGGCCATCGAGCGATACCAGAGCTCCGAGGGGGTAGTGCGTACTCGAGTACGGGGTGGGGGGTAAACCAGCGCGCTCCCAGAGTTCAATACCCGAGGGGTAGCCAGCATCCCGGCAGCTATAACCCGACGACTCGAGCTAAGGAATCCGCCTATGCTTGCTGTTCTTCTTATCCATTTTCTTTCTTGCCGCCGACTTGTTCTTTCGCGTCTTGTATGAACGATTGATTGCACAGCAGAAATCGAACTCGGAAACCAGTTGCTATCGACACCATACACGCCCGATCAGCACCCAGTTCCAAGCCGATAAGGTTTACCCAGAGTATTAAACAAGGTAAGGCGCCCCCGCTGCCACTTATCCCGCGGGCCAGAGCTAATTTCCCAGGCCTGCAGCATTCGCGGCAGAGCAATCGAGGCGGCCAGTTTACGATCGTCTCAGCCACCTGCTGTAAAACCAGAGCTCTGGAGACCGAAGCCCACGCGGCGCGCAGACAGGTCGCGCAATTCCCACCAGGAGCCTCGAACGTCTCAGATTGTCTGGTATCGTCGCAGTCGTAGAGAGCCTTGGCTGAACACGCCATTGTATCCCCGCGCGACGCATCCTCATCTGTAGCTAGCTACCACTGGCCACTGGATGTCCATTTACGATCTTTCCACATCTCTTGAGCAGGTCTCCCACCTTCATTACCATAATCAGCACGCGCAGGAGCGTACGGCCAAAGCATACCGGGCGCAGATCGTTCCATCTCGGCTCCCAATTCCACACAACCAACCCCTCCCTCCGATCACCCGAGAATCATGACCAGCGGCCTTGCTATACCAGTGGGTGGGTCGCGGCCGGTGAGCATCGCCAGCTCGAGCTCAAGTGTCGACGACGGCGGACTCTTCGACGACCTTGCCTTCCTGGACCAGGCAACGGCCTCCCCTACCGCGTCGAAACCGGCAAAGCAGCAGCAAAAACTTGGGTGGCTAGGGCGTTCAAGATCGAAAAAGGCGTCGACCCCGGCATCTGCTACGCCTTCCAAGCCGAATACCCAGCGTGGTACTACCGCCACCGATTTTGCGCCGCCGGCAAGGCGAGCAGAGACGCCTTCAGCCTCGACATCGCCTGGCCCGAAGCGCAAGCTCAAAGGTGCTAAGCTGTTCTCCTCCCCTTCGATCACCAGCCTCGGGCTCAAGGGACGCACCAATTTGTCATCCTCGCCATACGCGCAGTCGAACGGCTCGTCGAGTACCATCACCTCGTTTTCCACCATCGGCAAGACATATCCGCAGCCCTCACCGAGAAACAAGGCTCCTCGCCCGTTGACTGTGAGCTCCGAGTATGCAGTGTACGAGCAGTATGCGGCCACGGTAGCAGACGAGGACAAGGTGCCCGCGGTGGACAGTGAGGTGGCACCAGTCGCCGCCGTAGTGGCGAGGGCGGGGCCCGCACCGCAGACACTGCCAGTGTCGCCTTCACCGGATACAGCGCCACTGCCATCCGGGCCCGCATCTGCGCGCCTAGTGGGAGTGCCATCTCCAGCGCAACCCACAACGCCAATCATGTCGCCACCTGAGCCACCAAGAGCCACACTCGACAAGCCCCTGCCAATACCTGAGTCGTCCAGAGCTGCCCATGCGAAGGCTGCGTCCCCCGTCAAGTCATCTAGAGCCCTGCCCACGAAGCTGGGGTCGTCACCTTCGCGCACCAGAGGCATGCTCTCCGCGCCACCGAGAAAGAACAGCCTCGGTCCCGGCAGCTCACCCCTTCTTGCACCGAGTGGGCTGCCGCCACCGGTGCCAGTGCCACAGGCGAACCAGGCCTTCGCGTGGGGGGCAAGACGTCCAAGTGCGTCCGGCAGTGAACGTGACCGCGAATATGCCCTCTATCCAGCTCAGCAGGCCAGCTCGTCATCTGTTGGTGAGAGGTGGAACCCAGCGGAGGCGATGTACGGCGATGCGAGTGTCAGAGATGTCCGTCGCCCGAGTGCTGTTGACCCGAGGCGGCCGAGCCAGACACCTAGCGACCCCAGCGACTCGCGCCGTGGGTCCGCAGCAACGGTAGTCTACGGCGGGCGCAAGCTCTCGCTGCCGGTGTCGAACTTTGACTCGCACCGAGTGTCCACGGCGGACTCGATCAAGTCTCCGGCCTTCGCTGCGATGATGGGCGAGCTGCCACGCCCACCGTCCATGCTGCCAATGCCGCGGCGCTCGCCTGCAGTACGACAGCAGCGCGCTCCGTCGTCGCCCCCGCGCCGGCCGTCGGACCCCTTCACAACTGGCCCACAGGAGCCCAGCCTGCCCGAGAGCCCCAGCGTCAAGCCCGAGCTGGACAGGCTTTCCGCCGTGCCACCGCTTCTCGACATGGGTAGGAGCGGCAGGCTATACGCGCGCGGGACAGAGCGGCACCAGTCCGGGGGCTCCAGCAGCCCCGACACGTCCCCCGGCCTCAGGACGCCGGGGACCCCATCCTCGCCGGACTTCAAGTACCGCGGTACCGTGCCGTCCGTCGTTCTGCCCGTGAGGGACGAGTTCGAGCGCATGGTGGACATCGATGAGAAGGGCAAGGCCGCGGCCACCCTCACCCCCTATGCGCACGAGCACGCCCGCCCCGAGTCCGTCATGCTCCCCGAGATGGAGTACGCAGGTCCCCCAGCCGTCGAGGTGCCCGCAGAGAGCACCGCGGGTCAGGTTGCTGCGGAGTACCTTGCTTCGAGGGTGCCTGTGCCCGTATCAGCGCGGAGCCGGACGACATCCCAGCCCGAGTCGCGGAAGCGCTCGGCGCCTATGCCGTTCACGTCGACGTCCCCGGCGGCTACGACCGCCCCTCCGTTGCCTGCGGTCACTCCCTCGTCGCCGCCGCGCCCCCGCCGGCGCTCGTCAGCACCCCACCGCTGCCCAACACCTACGAGCGGGCACCGCAGAGGCCCCTCCCTGGTCGACAGCCCCCCGCCTGTGCCGCAGCACTCGCTGCCCACGCCGCGCATGCCTGAGTATGCGATGATTTGAGGGATTTTGAAGTACCTTCTGGAGGGAGATGAGCAAACGGTTGTACGATATATGTACTATAGAGGTCCTATGCAGGTATATATTGCGAACACATGCAAACAGTCAGGAAACAGCCTACATCAAGCGAGGTGGTGATGGAGATCGAGCACACTTATCTGTCTCAAACGGGATCCCTGCTCGCTGCGAAGACCGAGTTATTGTCGACGATCGGTGCGGTAGGGCGTGGAATGCTTGGCATGCCAGACGCATGTGGTGTCGATTCGTGATGTCAGTGTGGGACCGGTGTTGGCGCTGGCGCTCTGGCTGATGCTATATGCATTGTGTGGCGGCTGGCTGTTAGGGCTGACTGCATGTATATTGCAGTGTCAGTGTGTGTGGCAGCCAGGCAACATGGTCTGTGCTGCTTGGCGATCGCCGGATAGTCGGCGGTGCCACTGATAGAGGTGACTGACAAGTGTGCCTCAGCCCACCCACTTTACGATTGTCCTGCCATGAACATGCCGAAGCGCAGTGGTGCGACCTACCATCACTTGAATGCATGCCCGCCTACCTGGGTGGTAGCTACGCTGGCACCGTCTGACGTGATGGAGGAATGTCTCCCCGGTGTCTGAACCAGTCGCCACACTGATTGGCCAGGAGGCTGCAGCGAGCCAGCCCACAAGATCAGGCGTGACAACGATCGCAACGGCGACCACTGTACTTCTTACTTCTCCATACTTGTATCATACAACGTGCTACAACAAGTTCACTATGTTCACCGCGCGCGCAGGCCATCGACGAGACTGCCGAATGGGATCTGCAGTGGCGGCTTCGCAAACATCTTCATCACTTCGTCCCTCGCAGCGTCGACGCCCCCGAACCCCTGTGCGAGCCGCCAGTCCTCCCACGGATCGGGGCGGAAAGCGTTGATCGCAGCAGGCGCTGTCGGTGTGGGTCGCAGACCGACGAGTCCAGTGCCGGCTCCGATTCCGGTCCCAGATGATGGCGGGCGAGCGCGCGAGCCGTGCTCCCAGGCGTAGAGGTAGCTCTCGTACGGGGGCTCCGCAGACTCGGCCTTGTCGTGGTCGACACGCTCCGGTTCCGGAAAGAGCCAGGAGAACAGGTCGTCACCTTCTGGCTCTGGCGCATCCGACGCAGGCTCGACCGGCTCCACGGGCGCCGGCCAGGACGTGCGCCACTCGGGCGCAGTGGCGTCCGCCTTGAACAGGCTGAGTGTTTCCGGAGTGGCAGCAAACACTGGCGCGAGCGGAAGGTCGAGCGGCGCAGAGCTGGGTGTGTGGTCGAGGGATCCGGCGTCGCGGTCCGCCTCGGTGTCGTGCTCTGGCTCCGAGTCGTCATCAGATGACGGAGCCAGCCCGCGCACAGCCTCGCTGTAGTGAGGCGAGCGAGCCAGCCGCTCCAGCCTCTCCAGTGCGGGGTATGTCTCGTAGCTGTGCGTGCGCCGCTTGCTCGGGCGGTGGTACTCTTCGTCGCTTGACGGCGAGGAGCTGGCGTTCGTCAGCCGGCGCTGTGGCCGCCGGCGCTTGCGGGGGACAAGGGCATCCTCCTCCGCAATAGTGAGGGGCGCTGGGGCGTCACCGTCGCTTCCTCGCCGGGACTTGCACGACGTCGAGAGGTGTTTCCGCAGCACATCCGGGCGCGCAAAGCCCTTCCCGCAGGCAGGGCAGACGGATTGAGGACGGGTGTCTGGCGGTCAATACTGCGTGCGGTGTGGGGTTCGGGTGCCCGGGTCCGTGAAACAGACAGTGCCACTGTGGCAGTGCGCAACGTGATACTCACGGTTCAGCTCATGGCGTTCGAGGTAGTCCTTGCGCGCGTAGCGCTTTGGGCAGTGTTGGCAAGCGTACATGCGCTCGCTATCGCTTGCTGGCGAGTGGGAGCGGGGCATGGCGAACGTGGAAGGTGGTGTAGTGGTTGATCTGGGGGATGTGGATGCGGGGTGAGGACGTGGGTCCTTGTTTTGTTGGTGTCAACGGTGGACTGGAGATGTGGTGTCCCTTTTTGAGTGTGCTAGGTGCCAATGATAGACACTAGAGTCGTACAGAATACAACGTCGTCAGGACAGCCGAGCGAGAGCGAGTAAGAGAGAGCGAGAGAGAGATCGTGAAAGAGAGATAGATAGGTGAGCTGGTATCGACAGGACAGATACGACAAGCGGGCGGCGCTTGGTAGAGATGGAGAGTCCTGGTTATTACTGGCACAGACTTCGACGACAGAGGGTGTGAGGGTGGTGGCTTCTTATCGAATCTCACCCTTGACGTTGGCAAAATGCCGCGGGCAACCTGCCGAAGCCGGCTCGACGTAGTCGCTAGCAGGTGGAGGAGGAGGAGGAGCAGCAGCAGCAGCAGGAGTCAGATCTTGAGGACCGAGATGTGGGGTATCCCCACGGTATCAGGCGGGTGCCGTATAAACGCTATTACTCGATTCGCAGCCACGGCTCATGGGTCGTTCGAGCAGCAGGCAGGCGGTCCAAGGCTGAACATGAAGGTGGAGGAGGGAGGGGCCAAGGACCGCCCCCGCGGCACCACCGACGACGGGGGCTTGCTCCGGCTCTGGCTCTGCTGCCAGTTTGCTGGGACTCGAGACACAAGACCGGCCGGCTCAGGTAAACGGCAAGCACCGCCGATGGCACGCCACCATATGCACCTGACTTGCATCGTTCGGCTGCTATGAGTGCGTCGCCTATCTCCGCCGCGGGTGTCATCCGATAGCTCAAGCCTTTTTCCAGCCCAACACCCTCAGAGATAAACAGCTTGTTGCATGATGGGTGCATCTCGCCTATGTATGCCAGTAGCCGCCGATGTTGAAATTTGTCGCAGTGGTGTCTGTCTGAGTCGAGAGCCACTACTCCCACTCCTCTCTACAGCGTTCTCTGATGGTTGGCATACGTTTGTCCAATTTGCTGCGGTCGCTGTTTGCATGTGCACCCGCCATGACAACCAGATGATGGCCCCTCCTCTCATCACGCACGTCAGCCACTGGAGCTACCGCACGTACCTGCTGCTTGTGTGGGTCAGCTGCGAAGCGAAAATGCCCGCTGCGTATGGCAGTATGGATAATTGCGGTTACCATCGGCATGTCCGCGTATAGCGTCTCCTTTGTCAGCGACGGCTATGTCCGTCCACACGCGATTCGATATCCCCCCGGCCCGGTACCCAGGATGCCCCACATACCTCAACTGCGGTCTCCCTACCGCCATGATGTATGTGTGAGCAACGTGCCAGCCAACGTGCCGGCTGACGGTGCTTGGTTGTAGGCGGTGACGGGATTCGGTTTCGGGACATCTGACTCTGGCTGATCCACTGTGGCACCAGCCATTGAACATGCCCATGGCCTGTGCACTGCTGTCAGCAGTATTACGCTTCAGCCGCGCGCCGCCGAGCGCCGCCTATGCGGGCATAGGCACGTTGCAACTCGCATCCGACACGTTACGTAGCAGGCAGGCGACAGCAGAGGCGTCGTGTCGTGGCAGGGCACACTATGCGGCAGACCCGGCACCTGCCGGAAGACTAGTCTGCGATGCTGACTACGCGCCAAGCATGTCCGTGTCGGATGTGTTGGCGTACTCGGTGAAGACCGAGGGGCGCAGAGCCGCCAGCCAGCAGGAGTGGGCCCCGTGCCGCCGGCAGCCCAGCGACAACGACAGCCCCGGCCCTTCCCCACCAGATCTGTGGGGTAGCCGCGCGCCATAATTGCATTCCACAATTCAGCGCAGAGTGGATGCGTCCCTCGTCGCCAGTCCATCTGCCCCTGTCGTAGTGTCGTAGGCCGCCGGCCGCCTTTCCACGTCCATCCACCCCCGTGTGAGTTGGTGTAAAACGGGTCAGATTGCCGAGCGCCATTAGGCGAACTGCAGACGAGCACTAGTGAAACCGATGAAGTTGGTTCAACCGCACTGTCGCGGCATAGTGACCGATTCCAGCTCCGCCACGGCGACTTTGCGGCATACCTCAGCGATCCTCATTCGGTGTCAGTAAAAGAGTGCGTAGCATACCGAGATGCCCGAGATGATGCAGCTACCGCGCAAGCTTCCTTGACGCAACCACACTTGCTACAGTTTGTAAGCAAGCCGATCAGTCTGGAGGAGCGGCGACACCTCTTGGCACACCGGCGTTGCGATCCCATGAGCCTCGTCCCACTAGAAGGAGAGCGGAACCTTGGCAAGATCCCGTGTGACTTGACTTGCCTCGGCGTGAACAGCGGTGGTACCGAGTAGCCTCGCTATTCTCGCCAACTATCAGCAGTTTACCCCTCTTTCCGCGCTTGTTCTCCAAGTGTGGGGCATTCCACATTGATCCTTCAGCGATTGCGCCTGCCTTCTCGGTGTGTCATTCGTCCGCCCGGACTGATGGATGCCGAGGAGTTTGTCAGTACTGCAGCGCTGCGATAACGTGGCTCCGTGGTGTGGTGATTGTTAGGTGTGGCAATCAGCTCAAGAAAGTATGAGTCCGCTTCTATCGCTGATCTGTTTGCCTTATCGACGCAGTCTGAACCATCTGACCGCCTTGCCAAGAGTGGCACAGACAGTGATGGACAACAGATCGACAAAGCAGATAAGAGCGGAGGATGGGTCGGGTTGAAAAAAGTTGCTATCAGCTCAGCTAGCTCAGATGATATATGCACGTCTGCCCACCTGCCCACCATGCCGACCAAGGCCGCGCCCACCGCGGACCTCGTGAGCATCGAGCCCACAATAGATCAGCAGCACAGACCGTTCTGCCCACATATCGCGGACTATTGCATGCAACGTGCTCGACCGCAAAGTAGATCTTGTCGAGCGCCCGACGCCTACTGGTTGAAGGCCAACACTGAGGGTGCCGAACAGCCACTGACGCAGATAAGATAGCCCACCTTGACGTATCATATGCATCCACCATCTAGCTGACTTCCCATCTAGTCGACCTTGGCCTTAGCCTCGGCCTCAGCTTGGCGGAGATACTCCTGCAGAGTATCACGCTTCGCCTGGCTCTCCTCAGGAGACAGCCATACCCTCTCCTTGGGCACCTTGTAGCCCTCCGTAACTGCTGGACGAGCCTTGATGCGGTCGTGCCATGCCTGTACCTTGGGGAACTTGGCCAGATCGATGCCAAGGTTTGGCGCAATGGACACCCATGTGAACGCGTTAACATCCGCAACAGAGTACTTCCCACCAACAAGGTAGTCCTTGCTGGCGAGTGCGTCCTCGTACACGCTTAGAAGGCGTTCAGACTCGTCCGCATACCGCTTGATGCCGAAGAGGATCTTCTGAGGGTTGTTGAGGAACACGCCAAGCTGGCCCATCATCGGCCCCGGTCCGCCCTGCGCAAAGAAAACCCAGTTGAGCATCTCGGCGTGCAGCTTGGGGTCGGCGAAGCTGAGGCGGTGGTCGGTGTCTGCAGTCAGCGTCAGTACGTCATCACAGAGCAGAGATCTGCTGCCGCTTAGCGGCTGGTACCCACCATACTGCTCTGCGAGCCACAGCAGGATGCTCGCGCTCTCGAAGAGCTTGAGCCCGTCAGCATTGTCATCGACGATCGCCGGGATGCGGCCGTTCGGGTTTATCTTCAGGAACTCCGGCGACTTCTGCTGCTTTTCCGCAAAGTTGAGCGCGTACACGTCGTATGCGAGCTTGGTCTTTGCGAGGTCGGGGTACGCCGCTCGCAGCTCTTCGAGCAAGATGCTGGGCTTGTATCCATTCGGCGTGCCGAGCGTGTAGAGATGGATCTTGGGCGCGCCTTGGCCATCGGCCTGGGGCGTGTTCGGTGCGACTGGAGCGGGGAGTCCCATGGCGACAGACGATGAGGAGAAGGGAGCGAAGTGCAGTTGCGCTGGCAGCAAGCGCGACGAGGCAAGGAGCGTGCGAGTGAGGGCGGAAATGTTGAATATCATGGATGGCAGTGAGAAAGTGAACGTTGCTGAATATATAAGCCATCGGTGATGTCACCGGCGTAGCTCGGCCATCGGTTAGCAGCGAGCCAATGCGAAATGTTCGTGTGCAGCGTTCATCGATGGCGTGCAACGACTGTGCATGATGCACAGCAGCTTACTACAGATCGAATCGTATAGCTAAGCAATATATTAAACTACTCCCCTGCAGTCCATAGTTGAATGCGTCCAGACGAGTTCCCGCCCACGACGTGGTCGACCAGATGAGGGTGACTCGCCGTCACACACGGGACGGCAGTGACACCTTCGGCCCAGAGCTTGATAATACTCTCGCCCGTCGCAGCGACAACGTCGAGGGTGCGCTTCATGTTCCCGACAGTGAAGTGAGGGATGTAATCTGTATTCGTAGACCACTGCGCGCGCAGGATGGTCAACCACCGCCCAGTCTGACAGTCGTGCGGCATAACCTTGCTCGGCTTGAAGTGCGTCGCCGGCAGCGGTGCATCGAGCACAAAGCTCTGCGGGTTGAGGGTCCATACTACTGTCAGCTAAGTCGGCGCCCAAGACTAACTCCTCAATCGGTCATCGTAGCTCGTAGTCAGGATGCGTCGTCCCCATGGGTCCCAGTATGCGGCGGAGCAGCTCTTCCCGTGTTCAAAGCTCGCGCGAAGCAAGCCCTTGCCCTTGGGACTGTCGCGGTACGCCAGTGTACGGTCGTACTCAACACTGCTCGTCGGATACGTTGGGATCCGCTCCGCCCCGTCCTCTGACTTTGGAGGCTCGAGCACCTCCGCGGCCACGGGCTTGACCTTGGAGAGATGGCGCACGTCCCAGATGCGCAGGTGCCGGTCGTTGCCCGCTGTGCAGATCAAATGTGGCATCAACGCTGCCGTTAGCAACTTCATACCGATCAAACCCACGATTGACACTAATCCCGCCGAGCTTGGCACTCCGTCCCTCCTCCTGCACGGCCCAGCGACGCCGCTCGCCGCCTTCACGGAAGTCGCAGTGCGAGATACCGCCAAGCGTATCTGCGAGCCATGCATCCTGTCCCGATGGCGTGAGGTCAAAATGTGAGACGAGCATGTCCTCGTTCTCGAACGCAAAGAGCTCCGTCGACTTGAGCGTCTGAAAGTCGAGCCGCCGTAAGGAGCAATCATACGCTGAAGTCACAAGCTGCCATCAGCGCGCCCTTATCTCCACTTACACTCTTCCCATTCACTGGGTCAATCTTCATCGCTGATATCGAGTTCCGAGCATGCGCCTGTACGCGCCATATCCGGCTCTCCTCCTCCTCCTCTCCCTCCTTCACCTCACCTGGGCTCAGTGGGTCCCATCTGCCATCAGCCGAGCCATCGCCGAGCTCACATTCCCAGTTGGCCCTGCTTGTCACCGACGAAGACAACCGTCTTGGACCTTTCAGGATGCACAGCCATGCAGTACACCCTCTCCGTCGTGACCTTCTCCTGCGCGCGAAGTACCATACCGTCAAACGCGGACTTCAGCCGCGCAACCTCGGCAGGAAGACTGTCGCTGTCGGCGTACACGGCCGTATCCTTCGTTGACGGGAACACTCGTGCTCCTTCCAAGGAAGGCAACAGCGTCTCCAGCCCACCAAACTCTGCTGGCGAGTCCTCGAGCATGTCACCCAAGAGCATGACCTGCTCCCGCAACTTCCTATCACGCACGCGCTTCTCCTCAGCCGCCACCGCCTCCTGTTCGATCTTGACCGCCAGCTCCGCGCCATCCGCCTCCAGCCCCGCTATGCGGCCAGACCGCCTCCGTGGCCCTTCCTCCGTTGGTGGCTCCTTGCGCTTCTTCACAGTCTTCTTATCGGACTTGGGCTTTGGTTTCGGCTCAGGAAGGGCGACACGCGCGCTGCCTCCCTCATCAAGGCCAAGCTGCTCCAGGAGCGCCTTGTTCTCCGCGATGGTGCGGAGGCGTTCGGCCTCGCTGCTGTCAGCTGGGATCGCACGCTACGCACTAGTCGCTCTCCACATCTGACCCGTTCTCCTCTTGCTTGACCTGTTCTGCTCGTGTCGATCGCCTGGTCATCGTGGTTGTCGTCGTGCGCGGTTGCTCCGACGCGCTCAGAAATACATGTCGATGGTGGAGTCGCGTCAACATTGGGACAAATACCGTCACGTGACGCATTTCGCCACCTAACCCTTGCGATCAGTACCCAACTCACGTCGCCGACGTACTTTCCACCACTTTTCCGACATGAGCACAACCGGGCCCCCAGCGGACGCGAAGCAGGCGCAGGCCGCTGCACTGCAGGAGCTGGAGAATGCGCAGCGCAAGAAGCGCGGAATCGACACGACGCTCGTGAGTGCCCAGCGGCAGTATTACCACGTCTTCGTTTCGGCTCTTGCTAACCGCAGGCCAACCTCGAGACATCCATTTACGCCTTCGAGGGCTCTTACCTCGACGAGACTGCTGCGTCGGGGGGGAACATTATCAAGGGCTTTGACAACTATCTTAAGCCGCCAGCGACTGGAACAAAGAAGAAGAACGACGCTTCCGAGGTGGACCGGCTGTTCTCGACGTCGAGCGTCACTTTTCAGCAGGTGCGTGGACTTGCCCCTGTTGCTGATGATAGTCGCTTCCAAAGTAGTAGAGGATAGAAATAACACGCAGGAACTGTCCCGCCGGGCTGGCGGTTGATCAATGGGATCATCCCAACTTCCGCGACTCGCTTCGTGTTGTTCAACCACATCGATTCCGTCTGCCCCGCCTCCTCTCTCGCATCTCTCGAACTAGAGCCCCGCACGTTGTATAATATTCATGCAGTCATGTACAATGCAGTGTACAATGCCAGACAGCCACTAGAAACTTCCGACTTCCACACGCCCCGAACAAAACCTTTATTTCACTCGCGCTCGCCTTCTTCCAGTTACGTCTATGCCCTCGCCAGAGCCTCGACGGTCTCGCCATCCTCGTCCTCAACAAGCACAATGCGCGCCGGCGGGAAGATATGCGGGCCAACAAGGCCGTTGAATACGAACGTTCCGTACACCAGTAAACCGAAACCGGCAAGCTGGAGGAGGGAGTACGGCCAAATGAGGGACTCCCATCCGATGAGGAGGGACACGATCCAGATGCCAAGTGTACGGCATGTGTCGATGGTGGACCGGGTCGTTGCGCTCACGCGGGAGGTCACGCTCAGGCCGAAGAAGTTGAACGCGCCGATCGAGAGGGCAATCGCGAAGCTCGCCCACATCACTGGCGGGTTGTTGATGATCTGGTGCCACCCGCGCGGGACGTCAAAGTACGCCGACTTCTTGTGGAAGAGCACGTGCAGGATCGGCATGCCGAGGAGCGTGGTCAGGCCGCCGAACATGCCCTCGAGGGTCACGGCCGCCAGGGGCTCGATGCTGTAGTGCGCCATGATCTTCTCCTCCACGACGTACTGCGACGCGGTGAAGATCTGGGCAAACAGGATAAGCATGACGCCGACGGCGACCTTGGCTGGGTCGTCGTCTGCGCGCGTGCTCACTGCGACCTTGTACAGCGCGGTGCCGAGCTCTATCGGCGTTGGTACTGTGGGAGGCAGCTCAGCGCGCTTGACAAGAGTTCCTGCAAGGCCCACGAGCATGACACCGATAGTCACAATGATGAGCGACACCCATTGGTACATGAACAGGTGACGGCGGAGGAAGATGACGCTCAACACTCCGACCCAGAGCACCAGCGCACCACGGCTCATCTGGTACACAGACACGGGTGTGAGGATGAGGCCGACATTCATAAGTGTCGTTCCGCATACTGCAAGTCAGTACTTGGCCGCGCCACATGATTTTAAACGCACTGTCGAAGAACGCCGGGAACCACATCCAGAACGCAGCAAGCCCGCGCATGGGCACCTGATCGCCCGCTTCACTCTCGGCATCGTCGCTGCTCTCGTGGCCGTCCTCGGGCTCATCTGTGTCCTCAACCACAACGCGAACAGGCGTGTACCCGCCAGGCGTGCGACGCAACAAGCGAGAGAGGTAGCTTGGGCGCCCCTTGACCGGCGTGTTGAGCCAGTTCCACAGCAGCGGAATGACGCAGAGGAACTCGCCGATGAACATGCTGATGTTAGCGGGATCGGATGGAAGAGCAGCACGATCACCTGTGCCCTGCGAGAGTGCGACGGTCCCGTGCACTCTTGGCACTGTTTGCCACCGAAGCAGATATGCATGATGACCACGCGCCCATCGGCTGCAGCAGAGCACCTTCCGTGCAGCGCCATTACTCACTTAAGTGTCTGGTACACCGGCTGCTCGAAGTCGACGCGTGGCCCCGGCGCGCCGGCCTCACAGTTCTCGACACATAGCATGTCCTGGTACTTGGTGCTTCGAGTCAGTGGCTGTCCTCTCTGAGCAATTCGATGACGTACAGAAGACTGTTCGCGCAGCCTGTTAGAAACATGCCCGCGACGAGGGTTGACACCCCCATTGAGCTGGCCATGGTGATGGGGGAGGTTGAATGCTGTAACGATGAGCGGAGCGGTGTAGATGACACAGACGGGGGGGTTGTTGATGGCGGTGGTCGGTCGATTGACGTATCGCGCGGGGATCGGCGGGAGCAATTTCATCAACGCCACCCAGGTACGTCATGTGTCGGATGTCGGAACATGATCACTCACTGCCAACGCGTCGGACTGGCATTTAGGGCACCTTGGATCAATGTTTTGATGTTGTCCTATCGAGCCTCGACCTGTGCGGCGCTGTGATTGTCGTGAGTTCAGACCTTGAAGAGCAGTAGCAGTCCTGGGTCATATGGCTCATAAGAGCACCACGGTTGCCGTGTAGGTGCAAGGACGGACAACCTCCCTGGTACGGCCGGTTTTGTCACCCACAAGCGGATGTCCCATATACCGAATGTGGCAGCAAGCTCAGTCGCGGATGTGCGTGAGCTTGTCCAATCGAGTCTTGCTTCCGCATAGCTAACTCTAGAAGCTCTCTTTCGATAAGAGATATGAAGAAGGGTACACGTTATAAAGTGCGCTTTTGACTCGGCCGCGGCACTGGACGTGGACTCAAGTGACCTGGCCGAATGACCGATCCTGCTGTCCTGTTGAACCAACACAAAAGGACCTCAGAGGGAATCAGAAACCACGTGTAGCTTCGCCGTGGGCGCTTCTGCCTCAATGTCTGCACTAGGATTTGCTCCTTGTCCTTGCTTGCTTGCTTCAGAGTATGGTGTGAAGCGATGACGATTTACGGGCCCCCAACCGTGCCACGCCTCATTACCACTCATCACTCGTTTTTTTGTTGCCACTGGGCTTCCCCGCGCCATGCCTTTTTGGCATCTCATCTTCACCCATTTTCGAACAGCTGACAAGCTATTTTCACTGACGTCGTTACGCTTTTATGCTCTTGGCATCCTCCACATGCCTCACCCATACCTTGACAATGATGCCAAGACCTCAGAAACCCTCATCTACGCAGTCTCATGACAATGGTGAGCAACCCAGCGCAGACGTCATCCACCTCTTGTTCTCGGATTTGGCAGCAAAGAGCAACGCAAGTCCGGACCGGAGACCGGCACTAGGCTGTCCACCTCGACCGAAGCCGCACCCAACATGCCCTGCACCTCTGCACCACTTTCAACAGGCATCGTGAGAGGAAGATTAGAAGATCGGCAATCGCCGCAGAGAAAAATATCCAAAAATAGCAAACAATTAACCGACCGTGCCGCAACACTCCCAATCTCCTCTACCGCCCCGGAATGAATCATCTCAGACACTAGCAGCGCGGATCCTGAAGCTCACTGTTCTGCGTACCGGAATTCGGCACTGCACGTGAACTGAGGAAAGAGGCCTTCGGTCGACATCCGCTGTGAACCATTGCGGCAGTGGTCCGCGCGCGACAGCTGACACAACTTGGGCGGGGCCATCACCACGGCCGCCTTCGCATCCACTGCGTCACGTCCACATGTCCGTCGTTTGGCTCCAGGATACATACACCCCACCGGCTTCTCGTGGGGCTCGGTGGAGTCAGGACAGACACACTGCGGGTCCGCTATGCCGCTGGTGCGGGGTTCAGTTTCAGCAGGAGACGGTTGAGTGTTGAAGAATAAACTGACGCCTTTCCGAATACCGTTCCAGATTGTATTTAAGACGCCGGCGTCGCTCAGACGTGATGGTTCATCCTGCCAACACAATGGAGCAAGACCGTAGGAGTGAGAAGGACGCACAGATCAAGGACCCCGGGGCGGACAACCACACCCTCGGGGGCCATGAAGGCATCATCGAGGACGGTTCTATCAGCTCCCAATTGGCCGCATGGCACGCCAATCGGAGTGGCAGCATCTTGGCCGCTGTGCTGCCTCTTCCTCGACGTAACAGGAGCGCTACTTCCTCGCTGCCCAAGAATCCCTTCCATGTTCTGAACCGCATGGGTCTGCTGGCGTGGGCAAGTTTCTTTGTCGGTGAGTGTGGCGGGGCAAGGGCCGGCCCTAGAGACCAGCGCCACTCCCAAGACCAGGCAACCTCCGCTCCCATTTGCTGTGTGACAGAGCAAATGCGCTGACTTCAGGCTGGTACGCGTGGATGTGCGACGGCTTCGACTACTTCACCGTCCCTCTCACCCTCACAAAACTCGTCGCGCAGTTCGACCGTCCTGCCAAGGACGTCACATGGGCCATTACCGTGACCACACTGTGAGTGCTTTCTCCCCCAGCTGCCCTCTCTAACCCTCAGGTGTCGGCCAGCTGGTGCCATCGTCTTTGGTATCGCCTCCGACCGATACGGTCGCCGCTGGACGCTAGCCGTGAATCTGATTCTCATCTTCGCTTTCGAGCTCGGTTCTGGTTTCTGCAACACCTACAAGCAGTTCATTGGCATCCGTGCCGCCTTCGGCGCCATCATGGGCGGAACATGGGCGCTCGCTGTCGCTACTGCGCTCGAGAACTGTCCTGTGGAAGCGCGTGGTTTCGTCTCTGGCATCGTACAACAGGGCTATACGATCGGCAACCTCCTCGGCGCGGTTATCGCACTCACCGTGGCGGAGTCGTCCCCATACACTTGGCGCACGCTCTTCTTCTTCGGTGCAGGATTTTCCCTGCTCGCATGCATTTGCCGCGGTCTTCTCCCAGAGTCGCAGCAGTACATCATTGCCAGGGAGCAGGCCAAGGCGTCCGGCCTATCGGACAAGCAGCTGGCGCGCAACTTTGCCCATGAGACCTGGGCAATGCTCAAGACCAACTGGTTACGCTGCATCTGGTGCGTTGGCGCAACAGCCGGATTCTGTTTCCTCGCCCACGCAAGTCAAGACATGTACGCACACTACCTGCAGACGACCAAGGCCATGTCCCCGCAGGCTTCGAACAAGGTCGTCATCATCTCCAATTGTGGAGCTGTCGTTGGTGGCGTTATCTCGGGCACGGTTTCCCAGTACTTTGGTCGGCGCTTCGCCATCATTATATCTATCTTCTGGGCTGCTGCCTTCATTCCTCTCTGGATCCTGCCAAACGACTTTGGCGGCCTTGCAGCGGGCGGCTTTTTCATGCAGGCTGGCGTTCAAGCCGCTTGGGGCATCATTCCCATCTACCTCTCTGAGGTGGCCCCACCCGCTTTCCGCGCTCTCTTCATGGGTCTCTTCTACCAGCTGGGTAACTGCGCGTCTGCGGGTAGTGCACAGATCGAGGCCGTCGCCGGCGACAGCATGAAGCTCAAGGGCACAGACATCCCGGACTACGCCAGGATCCAAGGCATCTTTGTTGGCGCCGTGCTTGCGTGGTGCTTCGTCATGATCGTCTTGGGGCCAGAGGCAGACGCAAGCCACTTCGAGAACGCCAAGATCGCGTACCAGGCCGGTGCGGGTGCCGAGACCGGACGTGAGCTGGTAGAGCACGAGGGTGAGCACGGCCCTACCGAGAAGGGGCAGTTGTACGTCCAACATATCGAGAAGACCAAGGTATAATTATAACACCTGTACGTGCGGTAGATTGGTGATGCATTCGTTGCCGTTAATCCGAGAGTCACGCGCCCTGGGCGGTATGTGGAATGGCGATACATGTCGCTATCTTAACAGTGTACGATGGTTGCTTGGCGTACTCCTTAAGTCTGATACTATCTGGAGTGCTCGTTATCGCCTCGCCCCGTAGCTTTGATACCCAGCAAGATGTGTCTGCCCTCGTTTGCAGAGGCGTGTGGTGCTGCACGCAATCTGCATCACGTGCATAATCAGTGTGCCATGTTGAAGGAAAGTAAGGCCCAAGCGCCAGCTTTATCCATTGTGCGCGAAATGTGTCTGTGTCCACTCCATGGGACTGAGCGCCTTCCACAGCGCCATACGCCCCTCCTTCATCGTCGCCGCACGCGGGAGGCAGTAGTAGTGCATCCAGAACTCAGTTTCGCCGTCACCCAGGCCGAATATTTCGTGTCGGGCGATAGGTGGCGACTGCAGTTAGCGCCATCAGATGTACTGGAGCCTCGGCACTGGGCCACTCACTACAGCTCCGAGCGGCCGCCACGGCAGGACCACGGGCGACGCCTTGCCCCCTTGTAGGATTTTCAGCCTGTTGAGGCGTCGCTCCCTGTGCAACCAGAAATACGCTTCGCGATAGTAGATGTCGTGCTCGATCATGGACGTAGGAGAGGGTTAGTGACAAGTCAAAAGGAGATGAGAGAGGCGACAGTGATTTTCGTTGCGGGTGTTTGCTGATAGGTGATGGCTGATATTCTGCCATCACCGCAAATCAATGACTCGTCGCGCACGGCCCATGCATATGCAGTGTGTTACAGATACAGACTTGCGGCGAAGACAACTGCCTGTCAGTTATGCGGCGGGGGACGAAGACTCACTGTCTCGCTTGATGAGTGCCTGAGCCTCTTCCATTTTCTGGAACAGGTCCGCGTCGCCAATGACACGCGCGGCATCGCGCACTTCACGACATGTCTCATCTAGTCGGGTGATCACTCGCACAATCGTGCCCTCAGGCACGTCTGTAAGCTGCGTGATATCACTGAATGACTTGATGTCAGCTCCCACCACCGAGCTGCACTCACTGTTCCCTGCGCCCACTCATACACGACCTGGACGAGAGTTGGCTTAAACTTCTCGCGGAAGTCATCGAAGGCGACGTGCTGCCTCAGCTGGCAGTTCTCGACGTTGTCCGCAATACTGTAGATCGTATCAAGGCCTTGCTGAAGCTTGGGAGGAATGTCGGGGGGAGCGTCGGTCTTGTCCACAGTCACAAAGACAGACAAGAGCGCAACCGCCTCCTGTGGCGTGTAGTCCGCGAGGATATTGTCAAGGATAAGTTCTGTGAGAATGAGCTCATGCGCCGAGTTGATCTCGCAAGCCACGCGGCCCTTGAGCAGCACGGTTGCAAACTCGTCGATGAAATGCAGCTCCTTCAGAACCTCCACGCGCGAGTTGTAGTCCGGGAGCAACTCGAGGTTTTGGTCGGATAAGCTCAGCTTGAGCGCCTTCAGGCTGTTCTCGATCATCTTGCGCTCGTGGATTACTTCGTACTACGGTCAGCATGGCCAACACACAACACTCACGTGTTCGTCGAAGTGATCACAGAGCACGCAACCCAACTTCGACACACGCTCAGAGAGGACTATACGCTGGCGGAGCAGGTCCTGGTACTCAAGCTTGCTTAAGCGAGACCAGTCAAACTCTTCCAGATCGCCGCCAGCACTAAGCTCTTCATGGATGATGGCGAGCTGCTCCATGGTCTTGTGTATGACGTCTCGGGACCTCTTGTCTAAGATGGCAACGATGTCAAGTTTAAGCATCCTTGTAGTGACGAAGGAGATTGACGACGCATCAACGGTGCTCAGTTCCCACTGCGGATTGTTGAACTTGCCCTCAGGAAGAACAGGCGGCCAGCGTGGAGGGATCTGTCCGTCCTCGATGTCGGTGCGCTTTGCCTTCTGGTCCTTCGTGACTAGAGACAAGACCCAGAACGCCTTAGCGTCGCTCTTGACACCAGAGCGAACGATTGAAGGCGCGTTGCGAAGCACAACAGCAACATTGCCAGGGAAGTGGCCATCGCGAAGAAGGATAATGCGACCGGGAATCATCTGCTTGCCCGGGGCCCATGACATTTGCGACATGAGTTGGGTATTGAGGCGAACGACTTCTGCAGACAGATCGTAGTAGGCGCCTATGTCTGCGCTGCAGACCGAGCAGTCGAGTGCAGGCATCTTCGCTAAGAGCTTCTCGGTCTGACGTCAGAAACACTTTCTGAATGTCATACCTTCTCAACCTCCTTCTGCTGCTCCGGAGCCATCTTCTGAGCCGCATTCTCTGAGAAGGAGCGCTTGATCATCTCCTCAACCTTGAGAGCTTCCACTCGGAGTAGGTTGAGGATCATGTTGTACGTCAAACGGAACTGCGAGCTGAGGCGACTGGGCACGCCCAGCATCATCTCCTGTAGCTCCTTGGCCTGAGAAGTCAGTCACATAATTGTTGAGCCACTCACGGGAAGCAGCTCGTCACCAGCGCTCAGTATGATTACAGTGCCGGTGGTGTCGAGGCCACGACGACCTGCGCGTCCCGCCATCTGCGTGTATTCTCCAGGGAGCAAGTTCCTAAACGAGACGCCGTCGTGCTTTCGGATGCCCGAAAAGACGACACACTTCGCTGGCATGTTGACACCCTGTGTTGTCAGTCAAGAGGGACAGCCCTACGCACCATGGCGAATGTCTCCGTTGCGAACAGGACCTTCACCAGTCCACGGGCAAAAAGGATTTCAACAACCTCTGCTATGTTAGCTCCATGACATATTTGTACCCACCTTTGACGAGCGGCAGCAGTCCGCCGTGATGAACTCCGATACCGCGACTCAGCAAGTCGCGCATACGCAGAATCTGCGGGAGAGTCCGGTCTGAGCCTGCCTGTTAGAACCTCCTGCAACTTTCACTCACCCTTGAGGCGGGTCAAAGCTCGCTCCCAGACGATGTGCACCTCGCTCTTCTCCTTGGAGTCACAAAGGTCCGTAGTAGACAGCGTCTGTGCGTACTCCTCACAGCGCTTCTTGGAAAAGACAAAGTTGACCACCGGGAGCAGCTTGTTCTTGCGCAGATGGGCGATGAGATGGGTCCATACGTTCTGGTCCAACTGACCACGTCCACCGCCTCTACCACCTCCTCCACGGCCTGCTCCACTGCCACCTCGACCACCACGCGCGGCGGGAGGTGCACCTTGTCCGCCGTTACGGTTGGTGTGCATGCGTCCACCACCAATGCGACTGAACGGCGCAGACTTGCCTGTAGGCAAGTCCTTGGCTTTGGGAGCTTGGCCGGGTGCACCGCCGCGTCCGCCTGTCCGCTGCACAGGAGGGAGACCAGCGGCTTCACGCTCCTTGTCCTGCTTTCTCCGTAAGGCATCACCAGCCTCCTTGTATCTGGCGGTGAGCAGGGCTCCCACTCCGACGACTCACCCGCTGCCCAGGAACTGGCCTTTCGAGTCGACGATCTTGTGCAGGTCCTTACCAGCCCATAGGAAGTGCTCCAGCGGCACTGGACGCATTGGCGTGGAGATGACATAGATGTTCTTTCGTTTCGTGCGCCTTGTTGTAAGCTCAATAACCAATTCTCGCCTACCCGACCCAATCGGCAAACTCCTTTGTGTTCGGCACTGTTGCAGACAGCAGGATAATGCTGACATGCTCGGGGAGCATGATGATGACCTCCTCCCATACCACCCCACGCTGTCTGTGAGCTCATGTCTATGTGAGGGACCAACCTCTGCGTCGTTGACGTAGTGTACTTCGTCAAAGATCACGAACTCCACATCGCGAATCAAGTCTGCGCCCTTGTAAAGCATGCTACGAAGAATCTCGGTCGTCATCTGTCGATCAGCCGATAGCCATAGGGCGACTCACGATTAGACAACTTCCCTCGGGGTTGATTTGCACATCACCAGTCAAAATACCGACTGTCGCCGGGTCGAACGTCGTCTTGAAGTCGCGGAACTTCTGATTCGAAAGGGCCTTGATGGGCGATGTGTAGATTGCCCTAGTCATGTGCTTCGCTGCGAGTGCAATGGCATACTCTGCCACGACAGTCTTACCTGCCGAGGTATGCGCCGCTACGAACACAGAGTCGCCCATCTCAAGGTGGTAAATAGCTTCCTTCTGGAAGTTATCCAGCTCGAAGGGATACTGGCGAGCCATCTCGGGGACGAGCTCGTGGAACTTTCATCAGTCAGTCGGCTTAAGCGTTAACTTACGTTGGTGAGCTCCTTCCTGACGTCCACGACATGAGCCCACTCCTTCTTCTGCGCAGTCTTGATGAGCTGGGTACGCGCAGGCGGAGGAGCAGGAAGTCGCTTAGAGTCAGCTCGGACGGCAGTGAAGCACCTACGCCAATGGGCAGCAAGTCATCGACATTCTTGCCTGACGACGAGCGCTCCTGCCGCTCCTCCTCGTCTTCTCCGACGATCTCTCCATCACCGAGCCTAGTCACCTGCAACGTCAGCATCAGATAAGCCACACAGAACAAACCGCTAGACGGGGCGACTCGTCTCCTCCGCGTTTCCGGCGCTTGGCTTTGGTTGTCATCGACTGCTCGCCCAGCATCTCGGCGAGGAAAGCATCCGCTGCGGTCAGACGTGCATGCCAATCAGCTCACCTCCTTCGAGTTTTGCTCCATGACGGAAGCCTGGCGCACGCGTCTTCCAGCCTTCTTCGTCCTCTAGCTCCGGCTCCTCTGCGTCTGCTTCTTCTACAGGGACGAGGTCGAGGCCTCCCGGCAGGAAGGGGGCGTTTGTGCTCTTGCCGCGAACGAAGTTCTGCAACGGCGCGGGCTCTCTGTTCATCGAAGATGACAGGCTGGCATGTGCCGGCGGCTTGGGCGCCAACGCTTCGCGCCAGTGCGTGAAGGCACCATCTATGCCACGGAACGTCGGCGTGACTGTGTGAGTCTGAGGAAGCACGTCCAAGCAGAGGGAAGGCAGGGGTATGGGTGTGGGCAAGGGAGCTTGCCAGCGCCAAAGGTCCGGTCCGAAGAGATCCTTGGGAGGTGATAGAACTGCCTTCTCCACTTGGGCAACGGCTTCCTTCGCCGTCGGTAGCGATTCGATCCCTAGGGAAGCAGCCAGAGAATCGGATTGAAGCGTTGACGTTCCGGGATTCCGCGCAGCTGCCAAAAGCTCCAAGAAGCGCTTCGAGTCGTCGGCCTGGCCATTCAAGACCATCTCACTGTCTCCCATCTTGGGTCAAAGCAAGCGACGGCAGTGCTTGCTGTTTTGTCGTTAGATAGGGTCGGCAAGCTGTGAGACGTTGACAGTTGCACCAACTTTATCGCTCGGTCTCCTCCACATGACGCCAGATCGCTGTGATGTACCGGTTACGTAACGGTATTGTTTATGGAGATCACTCCGCATACCTTTGTAGTCCTCGACCCGACATAGACAGTGGACGACGACGTCTGCTCTTCTTACAATCACCATCACTTGATACGTGTCAACAGTTGGAAACGCGGTTCAAGATGGGGGACGCGACACCTCTCTCGCTCCCCGCGGAGCTCCCGTACCCGGTGACTATCACGCGCGTGGCTGCGGCTCCGGGGGACCAGCTGCGCCGTGGGGATAAGATGCTCGAGTATACATTCCTGTCGGCCACTCGGCGCAAGCGTTTGAGCGATGCGAAGAAGTCGGGCAAGGAGTCAAATATCAAGGACACGGGGAATGACATGATTGGAACCTGGGACTGCCCTGTCGACGGCGAACTGGAGTCATGGCTGGAGGGCGTAGAGGTGGGGGCGGTAATCGACCATCGGCGCGGAGCGTGAGTCGTGTGATCTTGAGGCTCTCGCTAATATCCCAGCAAGCCTATTGCTACTATACAGCAGCCATGTACACATCCCGTTCAGTTCAGAGGGATGTGTGCTGATTGCGGTGCAGATCTCACAGTGTAAGCGGGATGGAAGCTGCAATGCTGACTGTGAAGGAGCGATTATCTGAGTCGTCCCGCGGAGGCCGAGGCTGGCCCATCCCGTTATCCAGGAAGCTTTGAAGTCACTCATGATGCCCTGGGTGTCACCGTATCCTCTAAGGAGGCGAAGCGGCTTGACACTCTGACGCGCAACAACCTGCTCGCCAACCGCAAGCTCTCCCTCATTGTCGACCTCGACCAGACCATCATCCACACCACTGTCGACCCGACTGTGGGGAAGTGGATGGACGAGTGCGAGGAGGATGCAAAGGACGAGCAATCTCGAGATACTGAGAGCGCTGCCAAGGACGGAGGGAAGACTACTACGCCGCCCGGCTCGCCACCGACATCATCGACAAAGACGAAGCGCGAGAAGAACCCGAATGCGGAAGCCTTGAAGGATGTTGCCAAGTTCCTGCTACCGGATGACCTCCCTCCTGGTGTCAGGAGCAAGGGTCCGCCACCCATGCGAGGATACTACACGAAGCCAAGGTAGGCAGAGATAGTTGCCAGCTAACAGCAGGCCCGGTCTGGACAAGTTCCTGCAGGAGCAGTCGAAGCTGTACGAAATGCACGTCTACACCATGGGAACAAGAACGTACGCCGACGCTATCTGCAAGATTGTGGACCCGGACGGCTCCATATTCGGTGGGCGCATCCTCAGCCGCGACGAGAGTGGAAGTGAGCAGCGGTGTCTTTCAGTGCTGACCTGCAGGCATGAAGGCCAAGAACCTCATGCGATTGTTCCCTACTGATCAGAGTATGGTCGTTATCATCGACGATCGCTCAGACGTTTGGGACAACAGCCCGAATCTGGTCAAGGTGGTACCCTGTGGGTAGCTGGATTGCTACGAGACTGACAGCTAGACGACTTCTTCATCGGCATTGGTGACATCAACGGCGCCTTCCTGCCGCCAACGCAACCTACTATCACAGCCATTCCCGGCGCACCTACGACACCTTCCGGTACCTCAACAAGCTCAGCCGCATCCTCACCGATGCCACAGACACCGACGGACATCCCGAGCCAGGAGGACGGCCTTCTGCGCCAGTCCAAAATTCTAGATGAGATGGCAAA
This sequence comes from Cutaneotrichosporon curvatum, assembly GCA_001600275.1. Classification (NCBI taxonomy): domain Eukaryota; kingdom Fungi; phylum Basidiomycota; class Tremellomycetes; order Trichosporonales; family Trichosporonaceae; genus Cutaneotrichosporon; species Cutaneotrichosporon curvatum. The sequence goes on along the minus strand of BCJH01000018.1, from coordinate 28,658 downwards.
CAGCCGCCCACTCGAGCAGCTGGAGCACGAGAACACAGCATGCGATGAGGACTCGGAGGAGAGCGGAAAGGTTTCAGAAGAGGTCTCCGATCAGAAGGACGAGCCGCCATCCGATGAGACGGAGACTTCGAAACTCGCGGAGGAACACGCCCACGCCCACCATAAACACCACCGCAAGGCTCTGCTCAACCCGCACGACGACGAGCTCATTCGCGTTGGAGACATTCTCACTCACATCCACACCGAGTACTACGAAGCATACGACAGCCGCGACCGCTCGAATCCGGAGCTGCCGATGTCGTGTGATGCCCCCCTGATCATCCAGGAGATAAAGGACCAAGTTCTCGCCGGCTGCACTCTCACTTTCACTGGTGTGATTCCACGAAATATCCAGCCCGAAGACAGCGACATATGGCGTAGCGCTGAAGAGTTTGGTGCACAGTGCGTGAATGACTTGAACAACAGGGTGACCCACCTTGTCACGGCCAGCATCGGGACTGAGAAGATGCACCGCGCCGCCAAGATGTCTGGTGTCCAGATCGTCTGGCTTGCATGGTTGCAGGCTTCTATTGCCCTGTGGAAGCGGGCGCCTGAACACCCCTTCCTTGCTCGGCAGGACGGACAGAGCGGCGAACCATCGCGACCGGAATCACCGAAAGCAGTGGACCAAAGCACGGACGCAGACACTGCCTTGCTGAGGGACATGGCCAATATGGAGGAAGACGAAGAGTTCGCCAAGTGGCTAGAGGCCAGCGACGACGAGGAACTCAGCGACGACGGCAGCAGCGATGGCCGTTCCAGTAATGGCGTTGCCGAGAACGGCAGTGGTGACGACCCCATGGGAGGCAACGAGAGCTCTGACGACGAAGAGTAAGCTTGCGAAGAATGAGATTCGCTGACACAAGATATCACCGCTGGTCGCGAGCGTCGACGCCAGCGCGGAGCATCCTGGCCTCGCGTGCTGGGTCGCGCGCGCCGTCCCCCGGCCCACCGAGGCATGTGCGCTACGCGGACGAGGAGAACCTGCCCCTCGAGCGTGTCCGCGAGCCGCGACCTGGAGAGATCGTCTCCTTCCCGCCGCGGAAGAAGAGGAAGCTGCTAATGCTCGGTGCGCCGACCGACGACGACGACGTCCCGGAGGCGAACAAGATGGTGTACAAGGCTCCAGGGTTCACGAACGGTGCCTCGTCCAGCCAGCAAGACGGCCACGATGACGGAGGTGACGAAACTGACGATGACGATGCCGGGTCAGCCACCTCTGGGGAGGGAGATGACGAGTTAGCTAAGATGCTCGCTGCGGAGCTGGCTGATGCGTAGTGCTGTCCGCGGACTCGCCGCGCTCTCGCTGGCCCCTGCAGCCGATGATCACTCAGGTTGACAATATTGTATGCATGCATTGCTAGGTCGCGTCAAACGGCTGCTCCTCTCCATCTCCCGAACCATGTTCAATCTGATGATCACCCCGCGCGGGCTGGTACGGCAAAGTTTCTCCTGTTGAGGAGGAGGCCCTTGATCGCGCGCACCTCCCTGCGGACGCTATCCCACTCTTCACTCCGTGCAGGCGGCAGGCCGAGTGGGCTCACGCCGCTGTCAGATGAGTCGACTCCACCGCCCGCCTTGGCAAGGTTTGCTGAGAGCGTGTTGAGCCCAACACGAGAGTTTGCGCCCGGCACAGCCCAGGGCGTGCTCGTGCTGTTGCGGGAGAGGTACAGCTCACGGTGCAGACCAGAGGTGTATCCCTCAAGCGTGGAGAGCAAGCTGGTGCGAGTAGTAGCTGTTGCGTCGAGCCCAGCCGCGAGGTCACGCAGCGCAGTGCCGAGCGATGAGGTGTCAGCATGCAGCTTGGGCGGAACGGGCTCGGTGTGCGCCAGGCTGATCGCCGCGGAGCGTGGCGAGTCGGGCGAGCGAGTGCGCGCCAGTGCCAGGTCTTGCGCGTTCTTGCCCTGGTCCGCATCGTCCTTCTTCTCGTCCTTGTCGCCCTTCTTCGGGCTGGAAAGAGGAGAGCGCGAGCCGCTACGTGTCCGGGACAGCTTGAGCGCGAGTGCGTCGCCCTCCTCTGCCTCTTCGATGGCCGGGAACAGGCCCAGGTTCCGGATACCCCTGACCTTGTCGAGGATGGCCTGCCACCTGTCCTTCTGTGCTCCGGCGATGGCATTCCGTGCCGAGTAGGTCGCGTGTAATAGAGGGAGAATGAAGACGCTCCACAGGCCAGCGAAGATCGCACTTCCACCCAGGACGAGGGAGACGACATACGCCAGCCGCTTGAGCTGCGTCGGCAGTGTCGACCGTGTGAGCGGAGCGGGCGCGGAGGGGAGGTGGTGCACCTGCGGTGGGGGGATGTACTGCGCCACAGTTGCTGCTGCACCTACTGCGCCTGCGGTGGCTGCCGGAGGTGGGGCAGAATCGAAGGCGGACGTCGATGCTGCGGCTGAGCTGGCAGAGGAGGTAGAGCTGACGATCAGATCAGCGGCAGCGTCTTGCGACGGCGCGGGTGTTGGTGCCGGGGATGCATCTGGTGATGGTGCTGCTGGAGGAGCTGGAGTCGATGTCGCAGGTGGTGGTGGTGGGGCGTCGCCGCCGTCGCCATCGGCCATGGTGAGTAGATGTTGGATGGACAAGAAGCAGAGTAAAGAAAGGAGATCGAGTGGGTATCGCCGGGTAAAAGCCGTGCCAGTGATCCGGAGCCGTCGCCGCCACCAGCCGACACGAGACACGCCGCAGCTTCTATGCTCCGCACTTTCAGCTCGCGATCAACGCTGTTGCCATCAACCACTCCTCCCGCGCCCAACACGCTCCACGCAAACTCGACCGTTCAGCGTGGACTGACGCGTTCTGACTATACAGGGCCCAGGGCCCCCTATCTAACATGTCCCTCTCTGCGCCGGCCGACGGTGCGTAGCAGAGTCGCGACGACGGCAGCGCGACGCGACTCACGTTTGGAACCGCAACTGACACTCTGCAGCCGCGCATGCTCTCCCTCCCGCCTCTGCGGCAGCGCTGGAGACATACAAGATTAAAGACGCTAGCAAGGGTGAGTTGGAGTTTGTAACGTGCAGGAGGGTCATGGCTGCCTCGGACTGCTACGATAGCTCATATGAAGCATGGCGCGAGCGAGGCTGACTGCAGTTGTTGTACGGTTCAAGTCTATCGGCTCAGCTCCAGTAATGAAGAACAACGTATTCAAAGTTACTGCAGGCAACAAGTTCCAGGCTGTGGTCGCGTTCCTGCGGGGGCAACTGGGTATGAAGAATGGCGACTCACTTGTGAGGCGGTCTTGGACTTGTTGGCCCCGTACTAACATGCAGTTCACATACATCAACGGAGCGTTCGCCCCCACGCCTGATGACACCGTAGGGAGCCTATTCAAGTGCTTCGGCACGGAGGGTCACTTGATTGTCAACTACAGGTGAGCATAAGCGGCGACCAGCTGCTGACGACAGCAACACACAGGCCTGGGGATGACATTGTGGACCTCTCCCGCTTGTCGATTCCCATTCCGCCGATACCCAGCATTAGAGCATTACATGTATCATAATACGACTAGACGACAAACGGAGCAGGCAGGTGGGCGACTGGTGCTGAACAGAATCAACGTGGCTATGCGTCCCCGCCCGTCCGAGGAGTGTCAGACGAAGCACTTTGCACTGATACCTGTCAACTGCTGCTGCCGCCACTGGCTGAGATTGCAAAGGCGGTCACTAGTTATTACTCTTGTTTGCTTGTCCGGCCGCAAGACCGCGAGTGCGATGGCCTCGCGGAGACAGCATCTAGGGATCGACCTGTGGTGCTTGCAGCGTGGTTACACTGCTAAAGGCCGATACGTTGGAGTGTTCTCTGGTGGTAATGGCGATACTGTAGCCTCTCACTGGCACTCCTGCACGCTGCCGGATACGTGTGAGCGCCTACAACACATTCAGGCATGGCATTTGCCTCGGGCCTTCCGGCCGGTTGTCCTCTTGATGCTGACATAGTTTCGTAGCCAATAGCTGCGTTGCTGCGTCTGTCTCCAACGTATCTGCTTCCCAGGCGTGAAGCTTGCGGTTCATCATAGCCTAGCGCGGGCAAGTACCCCGTACACTGCGACGGTCTCAGTAGCTGATGCGTGCGGAGCTGTTTTCCTGCGCACTGGTCTTCCAGAGCTCGTGGCAGTCAAGAGCGGAGATCCCGGTCCCTCGAGGCACATATGCATGAAGGGTTGAGCGACGAGACCGCAATGCAAGAGGTGAGGTGCAGAAGGTCTGGCAACATCAAAGCCTTCGTGATGACGAAGTTGGATCCTGTACAGATTCCGATTCCTGCTTGGCGCAACGGAATGATACCCGCTGAACTATAAGCTAACAGCATGTTAACTCCGCCGTGACCTAGTTCGAGCTCTGGAAGCCGGCACGCGACTTGTAGCCAGGCCTTTGCTCTGTCCTAGCTCCGGATAGGGAACTGATCATACGCCCCGCTCCGAATGCACTGGCTCAACCACATGCATTGTATGTAAACATCGCTGAGGCTTGTGGACTGCAAGCGAGGCATGTGACGGATGTGCGATGTGGGAAGTCAGCTGCGCACATTTGGCGATCCGTCCACCACCACGCCCACGTCGCAGATCGCACCAGATGCAGCATCTTGAATATCCCGCTGCTCGCTACGGCAGCTGTCCGGACATTCCAGTAGATCCCGGGCCCGTCTTATCTTTGCCGCTAGCGCCGTTTATGTGCTGGGCGATCTGCATTCTGCGAAACGAAAACAAAAGACTGGACATGGTGATGATTGATCTCTGGCATGGGTTTCCGCCCGTTTCAAGGCGTGGACGGTCGCTTCATAGTGCGCGAGTCACAGGTTACMCCTCGCTTGTAACCGCCATGTTCCGTGCTCAGACGGGTACTCACATCGGACGAAAACGACGGAAAGAGGGGGGTACAAGTGCCTGTGGCTGATGGGGGTGGAGTAGAGTAAAGGACAGACGTATTGCGGCCGTGATCTTGCTTCAGGCTGCGGCAACTGTGGGCAAGCATATCCTGTACCTGCGGCGTCTCCGTGACCAGGATAAGCCAGGACGGTCAGGACCGTCAGTCGGGCCTGGTATGCCAGGGAGAGGAGACGCCTCCTCTGCGGGCGGCGGTGGCGGCTGCAACGAGTGGCTCGAAGGTTTCTTGATCTGTGTGATGTCGAGCGGCGGGGTAATATCAGCTGCCTCATCCACCCATTAAGCTACCTATACATCAAAGACACTCACCACTTCCCCTCCGCAAGAATGTCGGCGCTCGCGGAGGCGTCCACGACAACAATGGTGGTGCCCCTTCGAGTACCTCCTCCCAGCAACGGGATCGGTATTGCATACGACTTGCCATCTACAGCGGATGCCGTGTTTCGCGGCCTGCTTAATGACGCTCGGCTCGCCATCCCCCCCGCAGTGCAAAGAGCAGCAGCGGCGGTGGAGATCACTGGCAACCCGCTGCCATTTCTGAGTAAGAGTCTCGCCACAGATCTAGCACCAGACATTGCTGACTTCGACAGGCTTGCCGTACAAGCTGACCGAGGCTGTTGCCGCTATCAAGGCCCTCGAGACGGCCTTTGTGTGCGCACTCGCACAGCAGCGGTATGGCACCTGCCCACTCCCGAGACCGGTGGACGTCGAGCACGTCGCACTGTTCGCTCTCTCGCCGTCTGTGGCAAGTGTCAACGGCCGGCCAGCGTCCGACCCATATCTCCCAATACGAGATTGCGATGTCCACGACACCTTCAAACACCGCTACCGACAGCTTTGCAGCGCAATGTACCGCACGTGCGATGCGCGTTTCTACCAGCTCCACGGCGGGGTAGACGCCCGCCCGGTTCAGACCGTCATTGGGCTGCCTCTAAATCGAGTAGATCTCAAGGATCGAGAGACAATCGTGCGCTTCTACGCGGAGGGAGTGGGCATGTGCGAGTCGCAGGAGCTGGATGCCGAGTTGGCAAGTAAAGGGTTAGGAGGGACAATGTGCTACACTGCTGAGGGTGGGTCCTATCACACGTGCTATGGCTGACTTGCAGAGTTCCGAAACTCAGACGCAGGCAAGGCCGTCGCGAACTGCCCAGTATACGAGCTGTCAAGGGTACCAGGCATGCCGTCACCATGGCCACCGCCAGGCGACGGTATACTCTCAAGCATTAGAGTCCTGGAGATCTCCAACATCGTCGCTGCGCCAGTCATCGGGCGGGGACTAGCCGACCACGGTGCGACAGTGCTCCGCGTCGCCCCACCAGCAGATATGCACAGCGTCCACGCTGACCTCAACGCTGGCAAGCACGTCGCCATCCTGGATATGGACACGCCCGAAGGCATCGCGCGGGTCGCCGATCTCGCGATAGACGCGGACGTGGTGATTGACGGCCTGGGGCTCGATCTGCAGTCGGCCGTGCGCGAGCGTAACCCCTCGGTCGTGTGGGTCCGCCAGAACTGCTACGGCTTCCACGGGCCATGGGCGTCCCGTACGGGCTGGGGACTAGCCGACTCAGCAACGGGCGTGAGCTGCGAGTTTGGGCGCAGTCTCGGCCTTCGCGAGCCTGTACTCTCCGCCTTCCCGGGATCCGAGGTTGGCGCGGGCGCCGCAGGCGTAGTGGGTGTGCTACACGCGCTGTACCGGCGAGCAACCGAGGGTGGGGGGTACACTGTCGACGTGTCCGAGGTGTACTTTAACCTCCTGAAGAAGAGCCTGGGGAGGTACGACGACGACGTGTGGTCGGCGATCCGGCCGGCAGCGCAGGTCCGGCATTACTGGGATGCGGCGGCGCGCGCGTCTGCGGTGATTCCCGAGATGGTCAAGCGGCGGCCAAAGCTGTTCAAGGGCGACGAGAGGCTGTGGTGCGAGATGGAGGCACCGAGATTTGGCGGCGGGACGGTGAGGATTGTACAACCAGTGGTGAGCGTTGAAGGAGTGAGCGTGGCGGTCAGGCAGCCGCCTGTGCAGAATGGAGACGATGTAGCTGTTTGGCCGTAGTGTTGTATCATTGTTGCATATGGATGTCTTGCTGCGAGCGCCCGTCTAATGGGTTGGCTGCGATGCGCGTCTCGTCCAGCATAGAGTAAGTCTGACTCTGGGTTGCGTATCAGGGGCTCAGTCCAACGCGGGGCGAGGGCAATTGGGGAGCGAGATGTGTGTTCGTCGGGAATGGCGCTCGTAGAGTGATGGCTCTGGGGTGTGTGCAGCCTCAGCAGCCGGTAACTCGCGAGCCAACTGGATTCGGCTCATCTACGTGACCCAGCAAAGTTGACGCTTGACAGTCGGGGTACTGTCAAGAGGGGTCCGGGAGAGGAACCGCCACGTCTGGGTCGAGACAGTCCATGATTTACACGCGATTCAACCCCCCAAGGACGTCGACTCCCTCCTCACAACGCGCAGGTCATAGAAGGCTGACGTGCTCTGCGATTCTCGGACCAGATACCCACGCGGCTGTTGCGACGCGTCGCTCGTCCACACCCCTGTATCCGGCGGAACACCGTGGCGAGGAACAGAGTTTCAAGTCCCCGGCCAATCATGCAACCTGTAAACACAATTGCACCGCGCACACGTTGATGTCGCTCCTCTGTTTCGCTGTCAGATCACTTACTGTGCCTGCTGGCCGTACAGGCACTGCCGGTCGTACAGGAACAACGTTACGGGGAGGAGTGTATTGGACGAGAAAAACAGGCGAGAGCGAAGCTGTGTGGTGACCACTCGCACACCCGGGCAGGCGTGTTTGGGGAGTGTATGTAGAATGTCTGGTGTATAAAAACAGGCGCGCTGTTTTGCTGAGGGCCCGCTATCCCCAACTGCATACCATGTTCGTGTTCAAGTCTGCTGTGCTCCTCTCGGCGCTGGTCGCCTCGGCAGCTGCAAAGGCCTCCACGCTCAAGTACTGCGACGAAAAGGTCTGCATCAACGGCGTGCGCGATGGCGGTGTGGACACCTGTAAGCCCCCGTTCTGGGTGTAGCGCTGACAGCAGACTCCATTGCGCCAGTAGTGGCTATCCCAGAGGACGAGTTTGGATGGCTCGCCATGGGCTTTGGCAAGTCCATGCTTAACACCCCCATGGTGCTTCTGTGGCCGAACGAGGACTGCTCCATCACCCTGTCGCAGCGCCAGACGACTGCGTACAGGCCGCCCACTGTCGTCGCTGCGCCCGCGCGCGTCGCCACTCTGGACGAGGAGAAGTCGTACTCGAACGAGACAGCCACAGGCTTCACCTTCAGCCTGCCATCGGATGAGGCGACCGAGTTTCCCATCATCTACGCGTACTCCACGACCAACCCCAACTCGACGGACATTGCTGCGGCCATCACGAAGCACGCGTGGACCGGCCACGCCACGCTCAGCTTCAACAAGCCTAAGAAGTGCAAGCCCAAGGCGCGCAAGCGCAGCACCCGTAAGCGCCTTTCGTGGCAGTAGAGTGCTGTCTGCGTGGCGTCATAGATGAAAGTAGTCATTGCAGACCGTGAGAACTTGAACCTTCAACTGGCGTGAGCACCACCCGCGACGGTAAGTGCAGCGAAAGGAGTGAATGCGATGTCATCAAGGCCTTCATCTATGCTACAGTCTATGCCATGTCTGTACAGTCAGCAATGTCCGGAACATCCTTTGACTCACAATGTTGCGACACCTACGCCGACGTCTTGATGTGCTCCGCCACTGAATGCTCCTGCTCTACGCGTAGCCGTGCCATAGCCTTCGGACTCGGGGGCACCTGCCTCACCGCGTCCCCCACGGCCTCTGCAAGGTCGAACACATGCGGGTCGTCCAGCCCCATCTCCTTCAGATGCGTTGCGAGGTTGATCACATAATCCGCATTCCGACCACTCTCCCCGGCTGCCGACGCGATCTGCCGTACCATGACATCGAGATCGTCCGGTCCGAGGTAGTGATCGTTATCAGGACTGGCGATATACGTGATTGCTAATGTCGGTTCCTCGTTCTCATCGGCGCGGAATGGCACGTCGATGCGGACATAACCTCCACGTTCGCGATAGTCCAGAGCGGCCATGACCTCGTCCTCGTGCTCCGGGTCGAGGCGGTACGCCATACCCCAGCACCGTGCACCAGGCTCGGGCACGAGGGTGACTACCCTTCCAAGAGCGGAGGGCGTGCCCCGGTGGTCTGGGGAGCCTTGCCAGAAGCGCCGGACGTGGCCATCGACCCAGACTTGGCGGCGCTCGACAAAAGGGAAATCGGGCCGCCAGATGATGCTGCCGTAGCCAAAAATCCAGGTCATCGCATTACTGTGTGCCGGCGGGTCTTCGAACTGAGTTGACAGTGGAGTTACGAAACGAAATGAAAGTCGGTGACAAGCGGCGGCGTCGTTGAAAACGCATCGCGCAACGCGTGCTAATTCGGGATATACGGGATGGCGTAAGTTGCCGTTGCTGACCGATCGTGCTCATGATCGATCCTCCAAATGCCACGGCGATGGGATACAAGGAAATTGTGGAGGGTGCTGAAGGCATCGGTTGCGCAAGATGATGTACTTCTTTCACATAGGTTGCGGCCGGTCTCTGGGCTACGCTCTATATCTAATTTCCTTTACTTTCCGCGGCCTCCTTCCAGATGCGCCTGCTGGCGTCGTATGGGATAGTGCTCGTGAGCGCGCCGTCGACAGCAATGGCCTGGCCGTTGACATAGGTTGCGTCCTCGGAAGAGAGCCACAGTGCAGCCTGTGCGATGTCTGGGTCGTGTCAGCACTGGAATCGATGGGGAGGATCCGTTCCACTCACCCTCAGGGAGGCCATGGCGCAGAGATGGAACAACATCTCCGGCGTTGACTCCCGTGCCGCTCATCTCGGCGGCCTTGAAGATCAGCTGGGTCATATCAGTCTTGATAAGGCCTGGGCAGATAGCGTTGACGCGAATGTTCTGCCCAGAGTACATGTACGCCGCGTTCTGGACCATGCTGATGATGGCAGCCTTGGATGCCGAGTACGCGATGGGCCCGGCATTGCCCTTCAGACCGGCGATTGACGCCGTCGCGACGATAGTGCCACCCGGGATATCCTTGCCCCCGCCGAGCTCGGCCATCGCCGGCGCGGCGTACTTGAGCGCAACATACACACTGTCGTCAGCCACGGCAGAGCAAGACTACCTACCTCAGCGCGTTGATGCGCATGACCTCTGTCCACTCCTCCTCGGGAAGGTCGAGGAACGCCCGGCGGGCAATATTCCAGTCGGCCATGGGGTCCACGCCGCGAGGTGGCGCATCAGGAGGGCGGAGCATGGACACACCGGCATTGGAGAAGAAGTAGTCGAAGCGCCCGTGCTCTTTGAGCGCCTTGTCGATTACGCCCTTGATTACATCCTTGTCCGCCGCGTCGCCAACAATGTGTGATACCTGTCACCTGTCAGATGCAGTCACACACAGCCGCCTACCTTGACGTCGGGGAATGTCTTCTGCAGTTCGGCAGCGAACGTCGGGAGGTCGGTACTTAGGTCGACGAGGTATACCGCCTTGGCACCCTCACGTGCAAACACCCGGGCGCTCTGTGCACCGATGCCTGCTGAAGGTCCAACGCCGGTGATCACACCGACCTTGCCAGACAAGCGGCCAAGGCCTTGGTTACTTGCCTGGCGATCAGCGACCTTGGTAAGGACCGCGTCGCGCGTCTTGTTTGCCGTAGCACGAGTTACGGGGACTGCTAATCAGCGCCGTCGTGGGCAGCACGTACGCATTGTGACTGATTTGCTTGCTTGCTGGGGAAGTCGCAGATGGACAGAGGTGGGCGAGATACACACACGTTGGCCAGCCTTTATGAACCGGACGTGTATTGTGCACTCGTCAACGCCGACTACCGGACCCCGGCTCGATTCACTACGGCATGCGCGGTGTCGAGCGAGCGCGTCGCATGGTATGCATGGTACAGGCGGCATGTGATAGCGCGCGCTGGCCATGCGTGAGCGCGGATGCCGCGGTCATCTTGTTCGGCATCGGCCAGCGCCGGTAGCCGAGATAAGCGGAGGAGACCAGTCGGCCGCCGTGAACTAGTATATGCCTGCTGCGGTGAGCAGAAATTGCCAGCGCGCGTGTGTGGCAGTCGCACTGTGGACCTTCTGTATGATGACTATGACAGCGCGCCAGGTCTTAACTGCATTCGTATGCCTCTTGAATAGCTACCAGGCTGCCATTGTTGGAACTGAAAGAGCGACCAAACAATCGTTCTGACATCTGTACATGTTGAACTTCTTTCCATTCATTATTTCCTACGTGCTGGCAAGAATCCCGCATCATGCATCTCCTGCACCCCGGTAGTTGGTATTGTGCCCTTCGCCGCTCCGTCCAGGAAGCGGTCGGTAGAGCGCTCCGCGTCATGCCCGTATAGCCAGATCTGGGTGCTTGGGTCTGACCATTGGTTCGTCGACCGCAGATAGTGTTTGTCAGTCAAAGTGTCGGCCATGCCGGCGTCGCGAGCAACTTGATCTGGCCCATCGGGGTAGTGCCAGATACGACCATTGAGTGCGCTGCGTGCCTGCACACTGTAGGCCCTCTCCATGCGCAGATTCTCGTACGCCTCAGTCAGAACTGGCAGATCGTCCACACTCTTTGCACGAGCGAGACAGCGGCCTAGAGCTGCCGCATCCTCCATCGCTTGTGCGGCACCCTGTGACATGTATGGAAGCATGGCGTGGCACGAGTCGCCGAGGAGCACGAAGCGGCCGGACTCGTGTCGCCATGTGCTGATGCGCGGGTATGCCAGGAGCTTCCACTTGTTGGTTCGCTCAATGAGCGATATGATCTTGGTCAGCCGCGGGTCCCAGTCGACGTAGTTGCTCTTCATTTCATCTAGAACTTCCTCATCGGTTGGTGTACTGCCCGTGTCGGGGTGCGATAGCACCATGTTGAACGTTTTGCCTCCGTTGATCGGGTAGCTCATGACATGACGACCCTCGCCTATCCACAGGGACAGGTCTGACTTCTCGACAAGAGGGCGAAGGTCTGGGTCTGCGAGCAGCGTGTCCATGGGCACGGTTGCTCGGTATGCGCAGAAAGGTGTCTCTTGTGGACCAATGTCGGCGTCCCCTAGCAGGTGTGCGCGCGTCACTGACTTTAGCCCATCACAACCGACGACGAGGTCGGCGGTGTACGTCTTGTCTTCCTACTGTCAGCCCCACTGCCTCAGTTGTGATACGCACAACTGCGACGGCATTCCTGTCGAAGTCGATACTGGAGACCCTCGAGTTGACATGAACGTCCGCACCCAACGCCACAGCTCGATCGACAAGTGCTTGGTGCAGATGCGCCCGATGGACCACCCAGTATGGCGCACCAAAGTCGTCTTCAAATGAGTCCAGCCTGGTGACTCCAATGGCCTCCCCGGTCTGCCATCGCCTAAAGTATATGTTGGAAGGCTTTACAGCAACAGGCTCGAGCGCTTCAAAGACGCCCCATCGGTGCAGGAGGCGGGTGACATTGGGGGAGAGCTGGATACCCGCCCCGACTTCGCTGAGCTTTGCAGCAGCCTCGAGGACAGTGACGCGGTGTCCTGCCAGTGCGGCTGCAATGGCAGCCGACAGACCACCTAGTCCGCCACCAACAATCAGTACGTGCAGAGGTGAAGGTGCTCCTCGGCTCTCCTGTCCATTGCCATTCGTGAGGTTGCCTGCGTTGGAAGTGGTCTTGACTGTCATGGCGGCTGTTCCGACCCAGTCCTTGCTAGTATTGGTATATGAACGCGGAGATGGCAGCTGTGACTGCCACCCTTTCTGGAGATAGCGAGTCCCCACATCCACATCCGCGCAACGATTGAGCCCCACAGCGACCCACAGAGTTGTACAACAAGGGGACAACCAGAACGGCGGATCATGATCGGGGGCCCACCCCGGGGATGTCACGGCACAACGCCACTCGGCGATTTCCGTCTCCAACATACCGCGAAACGGCCATTTCTACTGATCCGATGCATCCCCGGCCCACGATAGCTCGTGCACTCCCACGTCGCGCACTCACGCCATTGACCACTGATTATGGAAGCGAGAGTTAGCCGCAGCAGGGCAGCACCAGTAAGCAACATATATGCCATGCGAATCCTGTGACATATGGAAGCGGACTGAGAACCGCCAGCATGACCGTTGACACTACTGGACCACTGGCAGCACCAGCTGCATACACTGTGGTAGTGGACGACGACTCGCAGGCCAAGCTGCTGGCCGACCTACCCGCCGTCCATGCTGAGCCGCTATGGGCAAAGATGACAAAGCTCAACCCTCCTACTCCAGCCCCAAAAGCTATTCCTCACAAGTTCGAGTACGCAAAACTGCGTCCTCACCTGGTCCGTGCTGGGCAGCTCGTCACCGAGAAGGAGGCCGAGCGACGAGTACTCATGCTCATAAACCCAGCAACGGAGGCACCGCGGACAACGGACACGCTCTATGCAGGCTTGCAGCTTGTGATGCCTGGCGAGACAGCACCAGCGCATCGCCACACCGCCTTCGCGTGCCGATTCATTGTTGAGGGCAACGGCGGGTTCACTGCCGTGCATGGACGGCGGATCAAGATGCATCGCGGAGACTTCATCCTGACACCGACATGGTGCTACCACGACCATGGCAACGACTCGGCAGCTACACCCATGATCTGGCTTGATGGTCTCGATCTGCCCCAATTCCAGCACTTCCCTGTCCACTTCGTGCAGCACTACTCTGAAGCACGCTATCCTGCTACCGATAGTCCAAGCTCACCAATCGTCTTTCCATGGGTGGACATGCAGGCAGCGCTAGACGCTGCACACGGTCAGCATGCTATTGTGCGCTACACTTCGAAGGAGCCAGGCCATGAGGGCGAGGAGGTCAGCAAGATCATCGGGGCCCAGTGTGAGCGCATCGAGGCAGGTACATCGACAGAGTCTGTCCAAGAGACAACCAGCGCGATCTACCACGTTATCGACGGCAAGGGCAGCAGCACGGTGGGCGATACCACTATCGACTGGGTCAAAGGGGACACTATCGTCGTCCCCAGCTGGGCTGCTTACCAGCATCACGCTGAGGAGAAGACATACTTGTACCGCTTCGACGATCGGCCCATGATTACCGCACTGGGATTCTATCGCAATGCTAAGGAGGACTTCTTCAACCAGGAGTAGAGCATACGGGAGGGAGGATAGTTGCAAATGCGTGGTCGTAGTTGGGGATACATGAATGAAGCAGGTCCCAAACAAAATAGCCGAACCTGCCTACGGGTGCTGGCCGTCGCTCAATGATCGACACCTTTGCAAAGGAAAGCCCCAACATTGCAAACTGCAAGGCACATAACCTGGCTCAGCTTGCAACATTCACCAGTGTGTCGCGGAGTCGGGCGATGGTACATAGTTTACGCTGTAACGCGCTGTAGAGGTTAGTAGCTCAGTGAATACTGATAGCTGGCAGGTGGCGCAAGTGGACGGTCCAACCTGATCGGCAATCATGCTCCGGGTCACGTGCGTCCACTGTCCACCATGCGGTGATGTCGAGCACCGACCTTTCGACAGTTGCAGTCTTTGCTCTACTCGATCTCCTCATCGTAAACTCGTACATTCGACCAAAAGCGAGGCCTGGTGCACTGTCCCTACGCCCAACTCGACCCAGTGCTGGCATTATGCCAAATGAGCACACACCTGACACGCACCAAGCTCTACGCAACAAGCGAAAGCGAACCGCCCAAGCTTGTGGGCCGTGTCGCACGAAGAAGACGAAGGTACGACTGTGCTCGATATGTGCTGATCCCAGTGCGATGGGCTGAGGCCCTGCTGTACTCCGTGCACCAATCTTGGTTACGAATGTGACTATCCACTGGAGTCCTCCGCACCCAGTGCTCGGCAGGTGCTCGTCAGCAGAAAGTCGGTGAATTAGAAAGGCCGTCCCGCTGACCGTGCAGCTACCTGGAGCTCCTGGAACAACGTATCATGCGGCTAGAGTCTGGGCGGAATAGCGACTCTCCACAAGTTCCCAGCTCACCCATAAACTCTCGCACATCTATCAGCAATGATCACGGTCGCCCGCCCGAAGCTTCCAGCAATGCTTCGGAAGCTGAGGTTCCCGGTGCACGGCAGGTCTTCAGCATCCACAGCGAACCACCACCAGTCCGGGACTACTCGGCGCCAGTGACAACTGCGGCAATCGACGGGATGGGACTGCTTCTTGCACCTGTCGGATCTCCATCTGACCGACTATCTGCAGCAAAGGGGAAAGAGGTATATGGGGAGGGATCTGGCATCTCGTTCCATCGGCTGCTACTCGACACGCTCCTCCCAGGCTACCAAGTAGCGTCGACGTCAACAGAGGAAACCCAGGACGATGCGCACAGCGGCTTCCTGGGTCTACCAACGGCCGACGTTCCATACGTCGCAAGGGCTGAGGACCTGCCCACGCGCGCCGAAGCGAATCACATGTGGGCATACTTTGCTCAACATACTCTGCAGCTATACCCCTTTGTGGATCTCAGCCGCCTGCAGCGATCGTATGATGACCTGTTGGAGGCGGTCGGTCAGCCAGACCGTCCGGATCCTCTCATTGATCCTCGAAACCAGCCCGTCATTGCTCTGCACTTTGTCGTCTTCGCTCTCGTGCAAAACTTGTCGCAGGCACATCGAACGCAATGTGATGGTATGTGGAAACCTGTACGAGCAGATTCGCTGATGTCCAGTGTTTCGAGTGGCCCTCAGCATGTTGCGTAAGCACATCGACTGGCCGCATAGCATCGTCAAAGGTGAGAGACATGATGAGCAACAGTTGACAGATAGTGCAGGTTCTCTTGGTTGGTGCGATGATCATGCAAGGCGCCGACTGTCCAGGTTATGCTTGGGATCTCGTCGGAAGTAGGCATCATCTCCACATCGCGTGCTGACACCAGGCTCCATTCGCTCCGCGTACGCCCTCGGCCTGCACGATCCCGTAAACTCGGTGGATCTGCCCGCGGATGAGCGCGAGTACCGCCTCCGAACGTGGTGGACATGTTACACCTTGGATCGGTATGTCTTCCGCTTGTAGGCACTGACGTTAGACTGGTGACCCTTGCGATAGCGCGGCCATCTGCCGTGACTACCGTCGTGGCCAGCCTTCCACTCCCGTCCACTGTCCCGGGCAAGGCTCCTGAGAAGAACGTGAACTTCTTTGCAGAGTCGATGTAGGTGTTTCCTCCTGACTATCTGACTCTCAGTCGCCTCAATCGCGCGCTTTCGGACCTGATCACCAACCCGCTCTCCACGTACAGTGAAGAGAAGTTCCTCGAGCGCGTCGTGTCTGACACATACCACCTTGAGAAGGAGTATGCCCACTGGGCCGACTCACTTCCACCGGATTTGGCGTTTAAGAACCTCCGACAACCGCTGCCTGATCCACTGGTCGTGGTCCTGGCTTTGCGTGGCCTGACGATGCGCCTGCTCCTACACCGCCGAGTTGTCCTATTCGCCATTCGACAGCATCTGGGTTTATCGCGGCCCCCGTCGCCCTCGGGTTCGAATGTTCAGATGCTCGAAACTCAACAGCGCAATATCGCTTTTGGGGTCAGTCTCTCCGCTGTCATCCAGACGGCTGTTCAGATCGTTGACGTACTGGGAGCGACAGCTGACGGTCCTATCGTGCTGAACGCGCCATGGTACCTGCTATTCTACGGTGCGGTGCCGAGAAGACGCCTTTGCTGACTGCAGCAATGAATGCTTTCATGTCGTTGATCTCGACTTTCCTTCTGAACCTTGGGCAGTGGAGTACTTTCATCAAAACTCCAGGTGCAGACATCGTGAACTCCCTGCATGCTGTAAGTTACGGAGTCTACCGCATCTCACCCGAACAGGTCCACGCCTTTGTGGGAAAGCTGAACGACCGTTATCACCGTTCCTCGGCCGCCAGGGCGCTCAGTGTCATCGAACAGCTGCTGGCTGCGCTTGGTCTGCCTCGCGGTCAAACCCAGCCCGAGAATCCCACCTCTCGTGTTCTTCCCGACAGCGCTGTTCTGGGGTCTTGGTTTAGTAACGCCACAGATTTGGGCTCGCTACCGCACTTGGACCTGGACGAGCTCTGCCGCACTCTAGACATGCGGTTCGACGATGCCGCCTGGGGTCCGCTCGTGTAGACATAACGGTCGCCGTAACGTAACAACATTGCGGCGACTTGGCGCTCGACGAAGCAGGGGTTCAGGGAATCATATGTCTTGCATCGTACGGGTTCATGTCTATGCTTACTCATACTTGATACCATGGCGCAAAGTACCGACTTCCGAAATCTCCACCTCGACCTCATCTCCATCGACGAGAGGGCGCCACTTGCTCTCATCACCAGCACATCCCACACCTCCAGGGGTTCCAGTCATGATCACCGTTCCGGCCTTCAGCGTTGTCCCTTGCGATAGGAAAACAATGATGGTCGGAACGTCGAATACCAAGTCCGCCACCGGCGTATCTTGGCGTATTTCACCGTTGACACGAGTTTGAAGGTGCAGCTTGGACGGGTCGGGAATAAGCTGTTGTCAACCCTGCTCTGTCAGCCGCCCACTCACCTCCTTCGCAACTATCACGGGGCCGAGAGGAGCGAACTTGTCGAAGCCTTTGCTGAAGCACCATTGGGGGACCCCACCGGCGCGTTCCTTGAACCGTTGCCACTTGCGCGTGCTCACATCGTCGCCAGCGGTATAGCCGGCAACGTAATCGAGTGCCTCCGCCTTGCTTACGTCCTTGCAGTCCCTACCTATGATAACGCACAGCTCGCCCTCGTAGTCTGCTTCTCCCTCCTGTGCACATTTTGGAATGGGCACTGGTTCACCGTAGTTGGCGATCGCGGTTGCCGACTTGATAAAGAGTGACGGGAAAGGCGGGAGTGTGCGGCCTGCTTCGATGACTGAGTGTCAATCTCACGTGCTGCACCCGAGCACTCACTGTGTTTCCTGTAATTGAGGCCAATGCACTTGAACCCCGTGCAGTCACTTTCCGCGAGCGGACCCAAGAGTGTGTGAACTTTCTCGATACGGTCGAGCAACCTCGTACTGCTCGCAAAAAGACCATCGGGCGCGTCCACCACTCGTGCGGTCAATTTCCCCGCAGCGGCAAGCAGACCGATGTCACTCGAATCACCCGACTCTGGCAGAATGGCATCGCCATACAACGGCGAGGCGTCAGCCGAGGGGCGAAAGCGGATCAACCGCGTCCAGGAGCAAGTGGCGGTCCTCGAGACTGTCATTTCGCAGGTGCAGTACTGGCTTTACAGTGCGTGAAGCGCCCGATATTATACACGACGACGCGGCGCAAGGTACCCGGACCAACGCGGCTGTTGAACTAGTCCAGGTGCCCGAACCTACATGGATGCCGACCTATCCGCGGTGCCTTGAGAGGCTGCCCCGGTGGGACTGGTTGGCGAGCTCAGCCACCTGACCGATGGCTAAGGACTGCCCCACGGCGGTTGTGGCACTGAGGAGGTGGTTCCTCTAATTCAGCAACAGGACTTCCGTTGGAACCTGGCAGCGGGGTTGAAGAACATCTACCCCATAGGGCCCCGGAGGTCGCACATGTTGGGGCCGGTGATGGTTCATAACTAGCGCTGCGCTGCTGTCTGGTTGCCTGCAGAGAACATCCATCACTGCTTATCGATGCCATGGGCTTCAAAATCGTAGAGGACCGGCCGACACCAAAGGCGGTGTACAACTGGCGAATTTATTTGACATCGGTGGTGCTGGGTGAGTCGCAAGGTGTGGTCAAGCTGATGGATCAGCGTTTGGTGCTGTCACTTTTGGCTACGACAATGCTTTCGTGGGGACGACCATGGCCCTGCCAGCGTTTCAGAGAGACTTCCACTTTGTCGGCAAGTCTACCAAGTGGGTCACCGACACGACTGCCAACATGACCTCGATCTTTGTGGCGGGTTGTGCCTTCGGCTCCATTGTCGCTTGGCCATTGATGGAGTACCTTGGACGCATTCGGCCACTGCAAATTGGCTCGATTATCTTCATCGCTGGCGCCGTTGCCATGACTGTCCCGACTGGCAACATCGCGGCCATGTACGCTGGCCGTGTGCTCACTGGTGTCGGAGTTGGCAACCTGACGGCTGTCATCCCCACCTTTATCGCCGAGCAGAGTCCTCCGGGAATTCGCGGCCAGCTCACTGGTTTCTTCGATGTCGCGTACCAGGTCGGTGCTCTTGTTGGATTTTGGGTTATCTACGGAATCAAGAGCACTCTAGACGTGCAGAAGAGCATGGCATGGCGTATTCCCATGGCTATCCAGCTTATCCCTATCGGCGTCTTTGCTATTGGCACCTTCTTCCTCAACGAGTCTCCAGCCTGGCTCTTCCGCAAAGGCCGCGACGACGAGGCGGTCAAGACGCTATGCTACCTCCGCAACCTCCCCTCTGACCACATGTACATCCACGAAGAAGTGGGAATGATCCACGCTGTTATGGCAGAGGAAGCGCGCATTGCTGGCGACCAGCGAGGCCTGCAGGCTTACCTGCGCGGAGCATCCAAGGAGCTGAGGCAGTCGTCTATGTTGCACCGCATGATCCTTATCTTCTGGATCTACCTGTTCATGACATGGTCTGGAGCCCTGTCCATGAACTACTACTCTCCTTCCATCTTTGCCTCAGTCGGCATTCAAGACACCGCTCTCTACACTGGCATCTACGGTGTGTTCAAGGCATTGGGAGCGTGTACGTTCTTCCTGTTCATCATCGACCGGGCGGGTCGCCGTATTCCTTGGCTCACCAGTGCGTTCATCTGCACTTTCTGCCTCCTCTACCTGGCCATCTACGTTAAACTCTCCAACCCTGGCGCCAAGGACGCCTCCGGGCACCCCATTCCAATGTCCGACAGCTCTGTCAAGGGCGGAAAGGCGGCGATATTCGTGCTCATGTTCTACAGCATGTGCTGGGGCTTCGGCGGCAACGGTCTTCCCTGGGTTGTCACCTCTGAGATGATCCCGGTGTCCCTGCGCTCCCTCACAGGCGCCTACGCCAGTTTCTGCCACTGGATCACCTCATTTGCGGTGTTGATGGTCCAGCCGTACATGAAGAATGGGATCGGATGGGGCCAATTTCTGGTGTATGCGATGGTCAACGTGGCGACCTTCATCTTCACCTTCATCTTCATTCCGGACACCAAGGGCGTCCCCATCGAGTGCATGGGAACGCTCTTCGGAGGCTCTACCAAATTTTCGCAGTGGCGCCAGAAGAAGGTATACCCTCCCGATGGTATTCCCCAGTTCGAGGGGGATACGGAGCACCCGATTGAAGAAAAGATGGAGAATGAGTTTGTGGAAAATACGGCTGAGGATGTTGGTAACACTAGCAGCTAACGGCCGCTACGCGGCCGTCCAGAGTAGGCAAACGGAATCAAATGCCTGCGGATGATTATATGATTGCTATCGCTATTACTATGTTATATAATGCGTAGTCTTATTATAGCGTTGTCACAGCTACAGTATAGCAAGATCTACTTTGCTCTACAGTATGGAGCATGACGGCTATAGTAATGGGATATTACGATCTAAGGCTGTAGTTGAGGGTGAGCGCGACTTGCTTTATGGCTATATACTCTGAAACAGATGTAAAC